>WNGS01160430.1:13612774-13628064 GCA_020271785.1 Procambarus virginalis | reverse complement strand
TTTTCACATACGCTAAATCAAAATCCAAAACCTCGACCAGTATTGGACCGTTAATTACAAATGAAGGTACGTACACAGAGGACAACAAAGAGATTAGTGAAATTCTAAGAAGCCAGTATGAGGCTATGTTTAGCACACCAATTAACAACATGAAAGTTGATGACCCAGACAGCTTCTTTATGAATGACATTCAAGCTGCAGATAATATAACGGATATTACCACAAACTCGGAAGACTTTGAAAGAGAAATTGACAATATGCCCATGCACTCAGCCCCTGGGCCTGACTCATGGAATTCAATATTCATAAAGAAATGTAAAGTACCAGTAGCGAGAGCACTCAGCGTAATATGGAGAAAGAGCCTGGATACAGGGGAGATACCAGCAGCACTTAAATCTGCAGATATAGCTCCGTTGCACAAGGGGGGGAGTAAAGCCTTGGCAAAAAATTATAGGCCAGTTGCACTAACATCACACATAATAAAAGTGTTTGAAAGAGTGATTAGGAATCAAATTTCTAGTTTTATGGAAAACAATGAATTGCACAATCCAGGACAACATGGATTTAGAGCGGGAAGATCCTGTCTGTCACAGTTACTCAACCACTATGACAAAATCACAGAAGCCCTAGAAGAAAAGCAAAATGCAGATGTTGTATACACAGACTTTGCAAAGGCTTTCGACAAATGTGACCATGGGGTGATAGCTCACAAAATGAGGTCAATGGGAATAACTGGAAAAGTAGGACGCTGGATACTCAATTTCCTGTCGAACAGAACACAAAGAGTAACAGTCAATCAGATAAAATCGAGTCCAAGCGATGTTAAAAGCTCTGTACCTCAAGGTACAGTCCTTGCACCGCTACTGTTCCTTATTCTCATATCTGATATAGACAAAAATACACGTCACAGCTTCGTGTCATCCTTCGCAGATGACACAAAAATCAGCATGAAAATTACCTCTGCTGAAGACATTGAAAAACTACAAACAGATGTCAACAAAGTTTTCGATTGGGCAGCAGAAAATAATATGATGTTTAACAGTGATAAATTTCAGGTACTCAGGTACGGCAAAAATGAGGATCTGAAACATAATACAGGGTACAAAACACAATCAAATCTTCCCATAGTAGAAAAACAGCATGTCAAGGATTTGGGAATAATGATGTCCGACGATCTAACGTTTAGGGAGCATAACCAAGCAAATATCGCATCAGCCAGAAAAATGATCGGATGGATTACGAGAACTTTCAAATCCAGGGATCCCATCACAATGGTTGTACTCTTCAAGTCACTTGTGTTGTCCCGTCTCGAATACTGCTCAGTACTCACTTCCCCCTTCAGAGCAGGAGAGATTGCTGAAATAGAGGGAATACAGAGAACATATACGGCACGCATAGACGAGATAAAACACCTAAATTATTGGGATCGTCTCAAAGCTCTCCAAATGTACTCTCTAGAAAGGAGACGAGAGAGATACCAAATAATATACACGTGGAAAATACTGGAGGGCCAGGTCCCAAATCTACACAGTAAAATAACAACGTACTGGAGTGAACGATATGGAAGAAAATGCAAGATTGAACCAGTGAAGAGCAGAGGTGCCATAGGCACAATCAGAGAACACTGTATAAACATCAGAGGTCCGCGGTTGTTCAACGTCCTCCCAGCGACTATAAGAAATATTGCCGGAACAACCGTGGACATCTTCAAGAGAAAACTGGACTGTTTCCTAAGAGAAGTCCCGGATCAGCCGGGCTGTGGTGGGTATGTGGCTCTGCGGGCCGCTCCAAGCAACAGCCTGGTGGATCAAACTCTCACAAGTCGAGCCTGGCCTCGGGCCGGGCTTGGGGAGTAGAAGAACTCCCAGAACCCCATCAACCAGGTATCAACCAGGTACCACTAGCAGGATGGGTATGGTGTGTGTGTACTACCACTAGCAGGATGGGTATGGTGGGTGTGTACTACCACTAGCAGGATGGGTATGGTGTGTGTGTAATACCACTAGCAGGATGGGTATGGTGTGTGTACTACCACTAGCAGGATGGGTATGGTGTGTGTGTACTACCACTAGCAGGATGGGTATGGTGGGTGTGTACTACCACTAGCAGGATGGGTATGGTGTGTGTACTACCACTAGCAGGATGGGCATGGTGGGTGTGTACTACCACTAGCAGGATGGGTATGGTGTGTGTGTACTACCACTAGCAGGATGGGTATGGTGTGTGTACTACCACTAGCAGGATGGGTATGGTACGTGTGTGTACTACCACTAGCAGGATGGGCATGGTGGGTGTGTACTTCCACTAGCAGGATGGGTATGGTGTGTGTGTACTACCACTAGCAGGATGGGTATGGTGTGTGTACTACCACTAGCAGGATGGGTATGGTGTGTGTGTACTACCACTAGCAGGATGGGTATGGTGTGTGTACTACCACTAGCAGGATGGGTATGGTGTGTGTGTACTACCACTAGCAGGATGGGTATGGTGTGTGTACTACCACTAGCAGGATGGGTATGGTGTGTGTGTACTACCACTAGCAGGATGGGCATGGTGGGTGTACTATCACTAGCAAGATGGGCATGGTGGGTGTACTACCACTAGCAGGATGGGTATGGTGGGTGTACTACCACTAGCAGGATGGGTATGGTGGGTGTACTACCACTAGCAGGATGGGCATGGTGGGTGTACTACCACTAGCAGGATGGGTATGGTGTGTGTGTACTACCACTAGCAGGATGGGTATGGTGTGTGTGTACTACCACTAGCAGGATGGGTATGGTGTGTGTACTACCACTAGCAGGATGGGCATGGTGGGTGTGTACTACCACTAGCAGGATGGGTATGGTGTGTGTGTACTACCACTAGCAGGATGGGTATGGTGTGTGTGTACTACCACTAGCAGGATGGGTATGGTGTGTGTACTTCCACTAGCAGGATGGGTATGGTGTGTGTGTACTACCACTAGCAGGATGGGTATGGTGGGTGTGTACTACCACTAGCAGGATGGGTATGGTGGGTGTGTACTACCACTAGCAGGATGGGTATGGTGTGTGTACTACCACTAGCAGGATGGGTATGGTGTGTGTGTACTACCACTAGCAGGATGGGTATGGTGTGTGTACTACCACTAGCAGGATGGGTATGGTGTGTGTGTACTACCACTAGCAGGATGGGTATGGTGGGTGTGTACTACCACTAGCAGGATGGGTATGGTGTGTGTGTACTACCACTAGCAGGATGGGTATGGTGGGTGTGTACTACCACTAGCAGGATGGGTATGGTGGGTGTGTACTACCACTAGCAGGATGGGTATGGTGGGTGTGTACTACCACTAGCAGGATGGGTATGGTGTGTGTGTGTACTACCACTAGCAGGATGGGTATGGTGGGTGTGTACTACCACTAGCAGGATGGGTATGGTGTGTGTGTACTACCACTAGCAGGATGGGTATGGTGGGTGTGTACTACCACTAGCAGGATGGGTATGGTGGGTGTGTACTACCACTAGCAGGATGGGTATGGTGGGTGTACTACCACTAGCAGAATGGGTATGGTGGGTGTGTACTACCACTAGCAGGATGGGTATGGTGGGTGTGTACTACCACTAGCAGGATGGGTATGGTGGGTGTGTACTACCACTAGCAGGATGGGCATGGTGTGTGTGTACTACCACTAGCAGGATGGGTATGGTGGGTGTGTACTACCACTAGCAGGATGGGCATGGTGTGTGTGTACTACCACTAGCAGGATGGGTATGGTGTGTGTGTACTACCACTAGCAGGATGGGTATGGTGTGTGTACTACCACTAGCAGGATGGGTATGGTGGGTGTGTACTACCACTAGCAGGATGGGCATGGTGTGTGTGTACTACCACTAGCAGGATGGGTATGGTGGGTGTGTACTACCACTAGCAGGATGGGCATGGTGTGTGTGTACTACCACTAGCAGGATGGGTATGGTGTGTGTGTACTACCACTAGCAGGATGGGTATGGTGTGTGTACTACCACTAGCAGGATGGGTATGGTATGTGTACTACCACTAGCAGGATGGGTATGGTATGTGTACTACCACTAGCAGGATGGGTATGGTGTGTGTGTACTACCACTAGCAGGATGGGTATGGTGTGTGTACTACCACTAGCAGGATGGGTATGGTGGGTGTGTACTACCACTAGCAGGATGGGCATGGTGTGTGTGTACTACCACTAGCAGGATGGGCATGGTGGGTGTACTACCACTAGCAGGATGGGCATGGTATGTGTACTACCACTAGCAGGATGGGCATGGTATGTGTACTACCACTAGCAGGATGGGCATGGTATGTGTACTACCACTAGCAGGATGGGCATGGTATGTGTACTACCACTAGCAGGATGGGTATGGTATGTGTACTACCACTAGCAGGATGGGTATGGTGTGTGTACTACCACTAGCAGGATGGGCATGGTATGTGTACTACCACTAGCAGGATGGGCATGGTATGTGTACTACCACTAGCAGGATGGGTATGGTGTGTGTGTACTACCACTAGCAGGATGGGCATGGTATGTGTACTACCACTAGCAGGATGGGCATGGTATGTGTACTACCACTAGCAGGATGGGCATGGTATGTGTACTACCACTAGCAGGATGGGTATGGTATGTGTACTACCACTAGCAGGATGGGTATGGTGTGTGTACTACCACTAGCAGGATGGGCATGGTATGTGTACTACCACTAGCAGGATGGGCATGGTATGTGTACTACCACTAGCAGGATGGGTATGGTGGGTGTACTACCACTAGCAGGATGGGCATGGTATGTGTACTACCACTAGCAGGATGGGCATGGTATGTGTACTACCACTAGCAGGATGGGCATGGTATGTGTACTACCACTAGCAGGATGGGTATGGTATGTGTACTACCACTAGCAGGATGGGTATGGTGTGTGTACTACCACTAGCAGGATGGGCATGGTATGTGTACTACCACTAGCAGGATGGGTATGGTGTGTGTACTACCACTAGCAGGATGGGCATGGTGTGTGTACTACCACTAGCAGGATGGGTATGGTGTGTGTACTGCCACTAGCAGGATGGGTATGGTGTGTGTACTACCACTAGCAGGGTGGGTATGGTGGGTGTACTACCACTAGCAGGATGGGTATGGTATGTGTACTACCACTAGCAGGATGGGTATGGTGGGTGTACTACCACTAGCAGGATGGGTATGGTGTGTGTACTACCACTAGCAGGATGGGTATGGTATGTGTTCTACCACTAGCAGGATGGGTATGAGCTGCATAATAAATGAACTAAATTCCTCTAAGTAGGAATATAGCTGTCATATTTTAGTTTTATTAATTGATAATTTAACTGAATTTACTTGAGGGCGGTTTGTCGAAGGTCCCCTAATTTGTCCTGATTATTTTTTCCTGATGATTTTGTCGAGCTGGATTTTGATATTCAGTAGTGTTTTGGCACTTGTGACTTCGGCGGGTAGGCGGTTCCATAGGATTATAACTCTATGGTGAAAACATTATCTCCTGTTTTCTGCGCTACACTGTAGCTTGTTGGGCTTGTACCCGTTGCTCCTTGTTTGTGTTACATCTGACCTTTTAAAGATGTTGTCTAGGATAGTATCCTTCAAATTGTTCAGTATTTTAAAAGTTTCGACGAGATCAGCCCTGTCATGTCTGGTTTGCAGTGTTGTTAGCGCTGTGGCCCTCAACCTTTCCTGGTATGAGAGTCGACTTAGTCCAGGAAGAATTTTTCTCGCCCGATGTTGTACTTTCTCCACAGCAGATTTTTTTTCCTGAGGATGTATGTATATGTGTATACGTATATATATATGTACAAGTATGTATGAGGGTGTGTACATGTGTATACAACATTGATAATTTTGTAACTAGCGTCAAACATTGTTATTTGCTTAGCTAAACGAACTAGAGGGTTCAGTTCCTGAACCGATTATGTGCCTCTGTATCCTTTACACCACCGCCCACGGGATGGGTATGGGGTGCATAATAAAGAAAGAAATTGAATTGAATTTCCTTAAAAGGAATGTCAAAGTTTTGTGTTCATAATTAAAAGGTAACTAAATATTAGTGCAGTGTAGTGTAGTAAAAGGTAACTACTTTTACTTTCAAAAGATGCGGTTAATATTTTTCAACAAATTCAAAGGACATTTAAGTGGTTATATACAGCTTGCATTGACTATAGTGGTGAACAAGCCCTAGCGAGCTCACAGCATGATGCAATATCCAACACTTCATCAGTAAGCTTGCATGGTTGCAAGTTTAATTCACTCAAGGTTTTGGCTTTACAGGACACCGTATGGCATGTTTTCATGCAATGTTTTATTATTAATAATACATGTTTCGCAACGGATTTGTCTTTAACAGACTTATGTAGTTAATTTATGAATATGAATGCATTTACAATTGTCTAGTGGATGTACTTGAGTGTGTGTGCACGGGAGCACCCCCAGCATGTAGCTGTGCAATGAAGGGGGATGGGAATTGACGTTCGCCTATATATATGTATGTACTATAGAATTTAGAAAATATTTAGTTTTATACCTTAAATTACACATGTTTAATAATACAAATTAAATATTTTTTGTTTTAAATCTCAGTTTGTTTGAAAGAAACTTAAGATGTATACGAAGAACAAAAATTGTTACTCTCATCCTTCACAGCTCCGTATCATCCAATCAGCTGTTATATTTACCTCCCCTCAGATATTGTCAATATTTTTACCCTCATTTATGCTTATTTTAAAGACAAAATTATTGAAAAAATGAAGTGCATAGTGGAGTAATAGTAAATTATAGAGATATATAGCTGTTGAAGATATAGAAGAGAGTATATTGAGAGATGAGGGAGGAGGAAGGAAGAGCGGGTGTGGCCCAGCTGAGAGCACAAGGGCTTCCATTGACGACACACACACCCGCCGTCATAGCCATTTGGCACGAAGCCCCACCGCGTCGTCCGGGTAACAAGATTATTTTTAGCCGAGGGATCGTCGCCAAGGGTCGAAGCCATGACTGAAGATAAGAACAGTGTGAAGAACGGTGCAGCAAACGCAGAGATGGCGCCCCAGGAGGACGGCAGCAAGGTTCCTCTCACTAACGACGGACCTGAGGTACGCTCTCCTGCCTCTTATAACATCAGTTACAATAAAATGGAGTAGAAATTACTAGTCTAGAATAGGTTTTGTTGAAGAGTTATAGATATGCGAGGACTGTAGAACGTTTGGTCATGATGAATAACAATTATAATATTTGAGGTCTACTCTTGCCTCGGGGCTTATGGCGTCGATTTTCAGGGCCGGATTGTGTACAAAATGGTTGGGTTCAGGGAAAAGTTTGGGTTTCCTGGAAATGTGGGTTTCGAAATTGGATTTCTTGTGGATACAAAGTTTTGTATACAGGACTTTCACAATGGATTATTTTATTGTCATATGGGTACCTCTCTTTAACTTGTAGCTTGCCCCAACATAACCTTACATAATCTAGACACATTTTTTATATATTTTTAACAAGAGCGGTGCACAAATGCTTGTACCTTGCTTGGAGCCCAACCACTTGGGCTGGATGGTGGAGCGACGGGTCTGGCTTCGTGCAGGTCGGCGTTCAATCCCTGCCCGTCCAAGTAGTCCCATCTAACATCCTTATTCCGACCACTTACAAGTGCTATATAGTCGTGATGGCTTGGCACTTTCTCCTGATAGTTCTCTTTCCTTGTACCTCACCCTTGCTGCAGTCATGTACAAGGTTTTGTTGGGCTGAGTTAAGTTAAATTTATTTATATACAAGAAGGTACACTGGGTTGAGAGTACAGCGAATTGAAGTTGTATATTCTTGTAAAGCCACTAGTAAGCATAGCGTTTCGGGCAGATCCTTATTCTAACATATAATTTTAGGAAGGTAATTTCTAGCAAAATTAAAAAAAATTTACAAGTACAGTACATTGTAAGAAAGTACAAAAATACATTGTAAGAAGGTATAAAAGTGCATTGTAAGAAAGTATATAAAAAACACAAGAAATTTGAGTAGAAATGCCTGACAGCTGGTTCAGTGTAACTCTCCTGGAGCAATTGCTTGATAAAAGCTCGTGTTTCTTATTGTGAAACTTCCAGGCTTTGCCTTGGCCAAAATAAGTTGCATACAATTTTATTATTTTTCCTGTGATCAGATAATGCATTTTAACTGCTGGTTATATAAAAAAGGAACTTATAATTTTTTTAAATTTGTAGTTTATATGCACGTAAGTGTTGGACTACATCACCAAGTGCACAGCCAAGGAGGTTAGCATTAATATGAAATGTGGAAATTTGAAAACCTGATCAGTCTATACCGAACAATTTGGCCTGGGTTAGTATCCTGCTGGGGACGATTGACTAGGCACCAATCCTTAACTGCAGCATCTGTTCACCCAGCAGTGAATGGGTACCTGATTGTTGAATGAATTAGTGGGTCATATTCCAGGGAAAATTAGGATTAAGAACCTGCCCAAAACTAGTGGCTTTACTGCACTAGTGACTTAACAAGAATGTAAGAAATTTTGCAAGTATCAAATTAGGCACAAGATGGCTATAATGTGTATAGTAAATCGATCAACTAACCTACAGCAGACAATATACTATACTATATTAGGTAGTCTGTAAATTGTTGGTTTGCAGACAAGTTTAGATCCTTCATGTTTTTGGTTTTATAAAGCTTGTCTACTTCATAACTAAGGCTTTGAAGAAGAGTACTGTAATGTAATAATACCTTTTGATTTTTTCACTAACAGGTAAAGTTTACCTCCAATGATCCACCAAATGGAGATGCAAAGATTGACATGCCTTTGGCCCCTACCTTTAGTGGCCTTACTAAAGAGGAGTTGATGAAGTATAGCAATGACCCATTTTGGGTTCGACTTCGCTGGGTTCTGTTCATCCTATTCTGGTTAGTTGTGGAATACTTTACATTTCAAATTTAATGAATTTGATAGAAATATGGTGAAATGATTGTTTGGAAATTGGCCGTACATTACTGTACTGATAATAGGTTGAATATCATACTACTTGGTGTTCTTCCATTAGGCTAGGTTGGGTAGCCATGCTGGTGGTGGCAATTGTCATCATTATTCAGGCTCCACGCTGTGCTCCAAAGGAGACCCTTGAATGGGTACAAGAATCTGCCATGATGGAATATGATGTGGACAACCCTATTGATGTTGATTCGACTGATGGTGCTACTCCTATGGGTAAGTGTTTATAATTTGAGCACTTGTAGCAAATGGAAGATATTTATGTAAAAATGCCAAGCTAGATGTACTTTGTTACATTTACAACTGTTGCATTTTAACAGACATGGTGACAATGGCAAAAGAACTTGGTGTAACAACAATTTATTTGCAAGACTTGATCAATCCCAATGACTTCGAAACACTAAATCCAAAGTACACCAAAGATGATGTTATGGGCCTCCTTAAAGTAAGTAGATTTAGGTTGTATTTGATAATTGTATAACAATTCTTAAATGTTAAATTCTTGGGTACTTCTTTTCTTTGCCAACTATCTCTATTTGGGTTAAATGCACATAGCTATTTGTTATCCTTGAAAAACATAGAAATCATTGGAGTTATCCTTCGAGAAAGTGTAGAGAATGTAAAAAATTGTTAGATATTAATGTTAGACCTGTAGATATTAAGGGGTTACAGACAACGGTAGTACCGTAATGGAGAGGCGGGGCAAGCTTGGCAAGGAAAGTAAAGTTTTTCATAAATTTGCTGTAACCCCTTACAATTATGGTATTACATTAGTGCCTTTGTTACAATTCAACTTTTTCTGAAAGGGTTAATTCATATGGTATATTTGTATCAATTGTCTTTTTTTCTCTAGCATTATTATTTTTTATTTCTAATTTCTTTTTCTTTCCTATATTTCCCTTATTTTCTTGCCAATTTGTTCTGAAGTTAAATACTTTCAACACAGGCTGCCGAGAATGGTGGTCTGCGCATTGTGACTGACTCGGTGCCAAGCCAGGTGGGACCAGACAACAACTGGTTCAAGAACCCCAATATGAGTGACTATTTTAAGCCAAACTCTGGCGTCTTGGACTTCAGCAACCAAGAACTCGTGCAGACACTGACGGTAAGAATATTTTGCTTGAATTGACTGTACTATAATAAGTTTGACTTTATTTTATGCAAGCATATTAAATTAGCAATGTAATACAGTAGTAATGTCCAATTACATTAGTGTTATATAAGGTACAATGAGGAGAATATAAAAGTAAGGGAAGACAATGTCATGTGGGATATTTGTTTGATGGACTCAGTGGGTTTCTATAGAAAACCTCTTAAATTAATTTCTTGTTCCTGATATGAAAGCATGAAATGTTTTTCTAGGAACTGGCCTAGCTTCATGTCATGTGTAGCAGCTTCTCATTATTTCTCATTTACAAGTTTTATTACGTTATCACTACTTACATATTCATCTGTCCAGGTGTACTAGACCATCCCCCCTTGCACTGTTAGGTGTTCATGGTGGTGATAACTGAAACTATTTTGAAGTCTTTAAAAAAATAAGTATATAACCTGGAGCAATAATTCTTGCTTTCACGGCACATAACTTCTCTGCCTAAATCGGTAGTCATTAGTGGAGTACTCTTCAGTTAACATAAATTCCCTGTTATGAATTAAATCTTTGATGCTGGTTTACCACCCCTTCCCTGATATTAGTACTACAGTGGACTTCAGGTACCAATTCTATTCTTTCAAACTGGAGATGAAGTTGGACTAGATGCCCCTTCCTCTGGAATCCTTATAACTACTTTGCTCCATTTCTTGAGCCCTAGTCTGTGGCATGCTGTAAGCTTCAATTAGGGCTCCCTTGCTGGAAGAACACCTGTGATGCCATCCCTTTCAGTTTCAACTAGCGACAGTGGACATCATTAGGACACTTGACTGCTTCCTGTGGCATGCTTTTATTGGTAAAGCTCAAACCAGCCAGATATGCATTTCTCCTCAAATGGAATCAAACTGATTAGTTTGATGTAATTTTAAAACTGTAGTGTCATTTGTTTTATGTAAATGATATTTACATGCTACTAGTTCAGAGCTACTGTGTTCAGGCTGGCCAGAATTTTCTGCTAGTATCCTAGTTGGGAATCGGTAGGTAACAAGGCTGAATGAGCGTTAAATAACCGACAGATTCAGTGAACATTCCGTCTATTCTTCCCTAACAAGGTTGGAGTGAAAAGTGTTAACTTTTTATTTTTTGGTCATTGCAACTTGTTGGTTATACTTGACACTCGCTGAAGGTGTAGAGGTGCTAGTGTGAATTAGTCAGTGGTGGTGCTGGTTCTGTGATGCTGTTGAGTGTGGAAGTTACGGTAACTGGATGGGTGAAGTTTAAATGAACAAATCCACAAGGGCTGTGATGAGGGTTCGAACTTGTGCCCGGGATGATCCCAGATACTGTGTAGTAAAGTTAAACATTTTGAACCTTACACTATACTACAATATAAGCAGAATATTAAGTTTGTTTATTAATAAATGTCTAAATTTAGCTATAGTGCACCTGTTCAATTTTTTTTAGGCTAAATAGATTTAAACATTGTGAACAAGTTTGTTAGAGTAACAAATTTTTTGTTAATATTTGTTCAAAACAGGAACTCTTGAGTGGCAATTGGAAGGAAAAAGGAGTAGCAGGATTCTTGTTGGATAGTGCAGATACTGAGGAGTTGGTAAATGCCAGCAAAGCAATTAACGAAGCCCTGAAGCCAAATGATGGGTAAGATTTTATTGTTGCTCGATAATTAATTTTACCTTCATTGTTCTTAAACAATGATTAAAGGCACGTGTGTTTTTATTATATTATCTGAACATTATCGAAGGAAAATTCGTAGTTGGAAAATTGTTAATGATTAAGTGGGGTCTAAATTTTAGTTGACATAAGAATATAGTATTGTATTTATAATTTATTGCAAAAACGAAAAGTCGTAGCCTACAGTTTGTGTTCTTTGCATTACCTGTCTGAGCTCTTCTTGTAATCATTTTATGACAGTGCTGGGAAGACAGTACACCACGAGCATGGCTCTCATCCTGTAACTAACTTAGGTAATTACTTAGATAATCAAAGAGCTGTATGAGGTTGTAAAGGAGCACAATCACAACTATAACCATTGTTCTGTGTGCCATAATTTGGCTGCAGTGGCCTGGTACAAATGATTTGTATGTATGCATCGGGAATTTATTGCATTATGGGTTTTATTTACTAATATTTAAGTATCGTAGTTGTATGCACAATTTCATTGAACTCGTTAGTGTTATTATGTAAAACAACTTTTTTGGCTTGTATTATCAAAGCCACCAGTGCTCACAACACAACTGCAATGCATCACAAATAATAAAATTAACAAGTGTTATTTTCATAACATTTTCAATAATTGCAATTGGTTTGCATCCTTGCATGATCAACACTAGTATAAACATGATTAAAATGTTAAAACTAGAACATTCATGTGACTAATAACTTTAAGCAACTTTAAGCAAGAAATTTGCTTAATTTGGCAATTAAAACAATGAATATAATTTATTGGTGGCATGGCATTGTGTGTTGCCAACACCAAGACTGTAATCACTTACTACCTCAGTTTCTCGGTCTCACAATCTGTGCTGTTTATCACTTTTTCATCTATGGTTGATATTAGTTTTCTACTTGCATACTAGCCACTAAAATCTTCCAGTTCTTGCAATATCTTTAAATTTTAGTGGGCATCGATAGTTATTGATGTCACTAGGCTGGAATGTTGTGTTGATTTAGGGGCGACGACGATCGTGGGATCTAGGCTGGAATGTATCATGGCAGTGAGAAATTATTTAATATTACTAGCATATATACAATTTGTTCCCATGCTCTTAATTTGGCAATGGATTGCCATTGCCATCTAGGAATGGAGTATGTAACATCAAATTATAAAACAGCCCACACTGGGTAAAATAAAAAAAAGTGCAGGTGACAGGCATGATCCTCTAAATTTTTGTGCCAACAACTGGCATGGCACAAGGGCTAATTTTCAAACAGAAGTCGGCTTTCTTATGGTGATGTGATGAACACACGCAATTGGCAGATATTGATCAAGGGGCTGTGAAAGAACTTGTACAAATATTTTTTTTTATAATTTTCTACATTCATGTCTTGTAATTTGTTTCTTTCAATTGCAGGGCCTTTGTTCATGGAGTAGCAGATATGGCAAGTGAACTGGTGTCAGGCTTCAATGCCAAGAGGTTCCGTAGCTTCCTTCAGGAACACATTGATGATTGGACTTATTATAAGGTTAGATAACGCAATTTCAGATGTTGTAGAAATAAATCAAAGTATCTAAAAGATAACGTGCAAACACCTCCCTTTTTATTGTTATTGATATTATTTTTATTCTTATTGTTAGTCCATTATGCATACTTCGTTGTCACTTGAAAACATGAAATGGATGAAATTTTGATACTACGGTTTTCTCAGGTACTCCCCATTCTTTTAAGTCACTTGCAAAAAAAAAAGAAACTTTTGAAACAAATTTAGATGTTTCTAGTATACATAAATTCTAGACCAGGATTCCTTACTTGAGTGTTATTACCAGTTTGTCAAAATTATAAATTTAACATTTAAAATGGATAATAAACAATTATACACATGCATTACATACACACACACACACACTTTTGTCTTTGAATGTCTATATATAATTTATTATTATTATTATTACATACTGTGTGAATTTGAATGCATTTTAAGAGAGCGGCAGGTTTCTTTTAATAGCATGCCTTTATCCTACGTGTTCTGGAAAGGATATGAAATTGGAGCATAAGTTCTTAGTTTGTAATGTCTTGCTTGAATTTTTTTTTTTATTTTACAGTTCAATCCTAGGGTGGCTGCAGGAAGTATTCCGACTGATGTGGTACGTTTGGTGACCCTTTCCCTCTTCTTGGTGCCTGGGACACCAATCCTTCATGGCTTTGATAAACCCTATTTTGACGAACAGAAGGAATTCATCAAAGCACTCTCTGAATTGCGAGAAAAAGAATCGGTGAAAGTGGGCAACATGACGTTTGTGGAAGGTGATGAAAATGTCGTAGCATATGCCAGGTAATGAACATTCCATAATAATCATGTACAGTATTGGTATAAATTTTTTAAATGTAAACCTTGAAAGTTTGGAATAGTTCTGGTCCCAAATAGATAGTTTCTCTGGTTTGAAATTAGGTTATTACAGGGAAGATGTCTAGTGTTCAGTATAATTTTTTGAATATTGGTCATTTTATAACTTGAGATATAGTAAAACAATACAAATTGGTATTGTAGATGTTAATATCAAATATTTTGACTGCATATTACAGTAAATGCAAAAAATCCTTTTGCCTTGCCAAATCTGTTAATTTAGTGTGGATTTAAAATGGTCAGTTGACTCCATGCTGATGGGCATTCCTATTTTGGCAGTCGTCTTCCATACACTTCTGAAATTGAGTTAATTTTCTCTTCTTGCCGAGTCCTTACAAATTTAAAGTAAATATCTAAAGATATTAAAACCTGTATACTATTTCAGGGGTGTGATCATTCTTTCTGGGGATTATATATCATTAATGTACACAATAAATGGGAAATTTAAACTTTATTTAGGTATGGTGGTTCTATTTTCCCAGCTTTACAGTACGAGGCTTTATTAGTTTTCAGTTAATTCATTCAGGTTACTGTAATTCTTGCCAGTTTACTAAACATTCATTTTACCATTTAAATGATCTCTCTAGTATTTACTTGATATTTTATAACTTGAAAATGCCCAATATTTACCTTTATAATTGTTAAACTTTCAGCATTTGGGAGTTAGTAATTTTTAGAATAGTGTATATAATTTTGTCTAGAGCAGAAAATTGATCAATTCCATGGTTTGCATAACATCTAGTTCTGCTCCATTTCCAACCATCATAGGGTGGGGGAGGCATCAGCATGGAAGAAATAGTAATACAGTATAAAAAGTCCAAGTATTTGACACCTTGTCCATTTGCCATATCTTCCACATTACATGCTGTAGCATCATAATAAAATTGGTAAATTCTACTTAAAATATGAACATTGCAAGTAAGTGACTAGGAAGAAAAATATCTTTCTAATTATCATTTTTTTCTTTTCGCGCTCAGGATCCGTAAGTTTAATGTGGTTACTTTGCTTTTAATTTAATTGTAATTTGTTCATTACAAAAATTCCTTTATTTCATATGCCTGCATTATTCAAGGTGTAAAATTTGTGTATGGAT
>WNGS01160430.1:13587771-13606550 GCA_020271785.1 Procambarus virginalis | reverse complement strand
TTTATTAATTGATAATTAACTGAATTTACTTGAGGGCGGTTGTCGAAGGTCCCCTAATTTGTCCTGATGATTTTTTCCTGATGATTTTGTCGAGCTGGATTTTGATATTCAGAAGTGTTTTGGCACTTGTGACTTCGGCGGGTAGGCGGTTCCATAGGATTATAACTCTATGGGTGAAAACATTATCTCCTGTTTTCTGCGCTACACTGTAGCTTGTTGGGCTTGTACCCGTTGCTCCTTGTTTGTGTTACATCTGACCTTTTAAAGATGTTGTCTAGGATAGTATCCTTCAAATTGTTCAGTATTTTAAAAGTTTCGACGAGATCAGCCCTGTCATGTCTGGTTTGCAGTGTTGTTAGCGCTGTGCCCCTCAACCTTTCCTGGTACGAGAGTCGACTTAGTCCAGGAAGAATTTTTCGCGCCCGATGTTGTACTTTCTCCACAGCAGATTTTTTTTTCCTGAGGATGAGGTCTCCATGCTTGGGTACAATAATCCAATTGGCGGCGCACCTGAGATTTATAAAGTTGAACAACTAGCTACTTTTCCTTAAAAGCACTTAGCAAGACTAGTAACTGAGTGACTCACTATAGATGTAAAGTGCCTTGTATAGTGACTGTTGTGAGCGTCTTGTAATGTCACTTGTGACACCTCTTTGTGTCACTTGTGACACAGAGATTCTTGATGTGTGTATTTGTGTGGGTGATTAGATATGTATGTGTATGTATATGTGTATACGTATATATATATATATATATATATAATATATATATTATATATATATATATATATATATTATATATATATATATATATATTATATATATGTACAAGTATGTATGAGGGTGTGTACATGTGTATACAACATTGATAATTTTGTAACTAGCGTCAAACATTGTTATTTGCTTAGCTAAACGAACTAGAGGGTTCAGTTCCTGAACCGATTATGTGCCTCTGTATCCTTTACACCACCGCCCACGGGATGGGTATGGGGTGCATAATAAAGAAAGAAATTGAATTGAATTTCCTTAAAAGGAATGTCAAAGTTTTGTGTTCATAATTAAAAGGTAACTAAATATTAGTGCAGTGTAGTGTAGTAAAAGGTAACTACTTTTACTTTCAAAAGATGCGGTTAATATTTTTCAACAAGTTCAAAGGACATTTAAGTGGTTATATATACAGCTTGCATTGACTATAGTGGTGAACAAGCCCTAGCGAGCTCACAGCATGATGCAATATCCAACACTTCATCAGTAAGCTTGCATGGTTGCAAGTTTAATTCACTCAAGGTTTTGGCTTTACAGGACACCGTATGGCATGTTTTCATGCAATGTTTTATTATTAATAATAAATGTTTCGCAACGGATTTGTCTTTAACAGACTTATGTAGTTAATTTATGAATATGAATGCATTTACAATTGTCTAGTGGATGTACTTGAGTGTGTGTGCACGGGAGCACCCCCAGCATGTAGCTGTGCAATGAAGGGGGATGGGAATTGACGTTCGCCTATATATGTATGTACTATAGAATTTAGAAAATATTTAGTTTTATACCTTAAATTACACATGATTTAGTAATACAAATTAATATAGTTTTTGTTTTAAATCTCAGTTTGTTTGAAAGAAACTTAAGATGTATACGAAGAACAAAAATTGTTACTCTCATCCTTCACAGCTCCGTATCATCCAATCAGCTGTTATATTTACCTCCCCTCAGATATTGTCAATATTTTTACCCTCATTTATGCTTATTTTAAAGACAAAATTATTGAAAAAATGAAGTGCATAGTGGAGTAATAGTAAATTATAGAGATATATAGCTGTTGAAGATATAGAAGAGAGTATATTGAGAGATGAGGGAGGAGGAAGGAAGAGCGGGTGTGGCCCAGCTGAGAGCACAAGGGCTTCCATTGACGACACACACACCCGCCGTCATAGCCATTTGGCACGAAGCCCCACCGCGTCGTCCGGGTAACAAGATTATTTTTAGCCGAGGGATCGTCGCCAAGGGTCGAAGCCATGACTGAAGATAAGAACAGTGTGAAGAACGGTGCAGCAAACGCAGAGATGGCGCCCCAGGAGGACGGCAGCAAGGTTCCTCTCACTAACGACGGACCTGAGGTACGCTCTCCTGCCTCTTATAACATCAGTTACAATAAAATGGAGTAGAAATTACTAGTCTAGAATAGGTTTTGTTGAAGAGTTATAGATATGCGAGGACTGTAGAACGTTTGGTCATGATGAATAACAATTATAATATTTGAGGTCTACTCTTGCCTCGGGGCTTATGGCGTCGATTTTCAGGGCCGGATTGTGTACAAAATGGTTGGGTTCAGGGAAAAGTTTGGGTTTCCTGGAAATGTGGGTTTCGAAATTGGATTTCTTGTGGATACAAAGTTTTGTATACAGGACTTTCACAATGGATTATTTTATTGTCATATGGGTACCTCTCTTTAACTTGTAGCTTGCCCCAACATAACCTTACATAATCTAGACACATTTTTTATATATTTTTAACAAGAGCGGTGCACAAATGCTTGTACCTTGCTTGGAGCCCAACCACTTGGGCTGGATGGTGGAGCGACGGGTCTGGCTTCGTGCAGGTCGGCGTTCAATCCCTGCCCGTCCAAGTAGTCCCATCTAACATCCTTATTCCGACCACTTACAAGTGCTATATAGTCGTGATGGCTTGGCACTTTCTCCTGATAGTTCTCTTTCCTTGTACCTCACCCTTGCTGCAGTCATGTACAAGGTTTTGTTGGGCTGAGTTAAGTTAAATTTATTTATATACAAGAAGGTACACTGGGTTTGAGAGTACAGCGAATTGAAGTTGTATATTCTTGTAAAGCCACTAGTAAGCATAGCGTTTCGGGCAGATCCTTATTCTAACATATAATTTTAGGAAGGTAATTTCTAGCAAAATTAAAAAAAATTTACAAGTACAGTACATTGTAAGAAAGTACAAAAATACATTGTAAGAAGGTATAAAAGTGCATTGTAAGAAAGTATATAAAAAAAAACCACAAGAAATTTGAGTAGAAATGCCTGACAGCTGGTTCAGTGTAACTCTCCTGGAGCAATTGCTTGATAAAAGCTCGTGTTTCTTATTGTGAAACTTCCAGGCTTTGCCTTGGCCAAAATAAGTTGCATACAATTTTATTATTTTTCCTGTGATCAGATAATGCATTTTAACTGCTGGTTATATAAAAAAGGAACTTATAATTTTTTAAATTTGTAGTTTATATGCACGTAAGTGTTGGACTACATCACCAAGTGCACAGCCAAGGAGGTTAGCATTAATATGAAATGTGGAAATTTGAAAACCTGATCAGTCTATACCGAACAATTTGGCCTGGGTTAGTATCCTGCTGGGGACGATTGACTAGGCACCAATCCTTAACTGCAGCATCTGTTCACCCAGCAGTGAATGGGTACCTGATTGTTGAATGAATTAGTGGGTCATATTCCAGGGAAAATTAGGATTAAGAACCTGCCCAAAACTAGTGGCTTTACTGCACTAGTGACTTAACAAGAATGTAAGAAATTTTGCAAGTATCAAATTAGGCACAAGATGGCTATAATGTGTATAGTAAATCGATCAACTAACCTACAGCAGACAATATACTATACTATATTAGGTAGTCTGTAAATTGTTGGTTTGCAGACAAGTTTAGATCCTTCATGTTTTTGGTTTTATAAAGCTTGTCTACTTCATAACTAAGGCTTTGAAGAAGAGTACTGTAATGTAATAATACCTTTTGATTTTTTCACTAACAGGTAAAGTTTACCTCCAATGATCCACCAAATGGAGATGCAAAGATTGACATGCCTTTGGCCCCTACCTTTAGTGGCCTTACTAAAGAGGAGTTGATGAAGTATAGCAATGACCCATTTTGGGTTCGACTTCGCTGGGTTCTGTTCATCCTATTCTGGTTAGTTGTGGAATACTTTACATTTCAAATTTAATGAATTTGATAGAAATATGGTGAAATGATTGTTTGGAAATTGGCCGTACATTACTGTACTGATAATAGGTTGAATATCATACTACTTGGTGTTCTTCCATTAGGCTAGGTTGGGTAGCCATGCTGGTGGTGGCAATTGTCATCATTATTCAGGCTCCACGCTGTGCTCCAAAGGAGACCCTTGAATGGGTACAAGAATCTGCCATGATGGAATATGATGTGGACAACCCTATTGATGTTGATTCGACTGATGGTGCTACTCCTATGGGTAAGTGTTTATAATTTGAGCACTTGTAGCAAATGGAAGATATTTATGTAAAAATGCCAAGCTAGATGTACTTTGTTACATTTACAACTGTTGCATTTTAACAGACATGGTGACAATGGCAAAAGAACTTGGTGTAACAACAATTTATTTGCAAGACTTGATCAATCCCAATGACTTCGAAACACTAAATCCAAAGTACACCAAAGATGATGTTATGGGCCTCCTTAAAGTAAGTAGATTTAGGTTGTATTTGATAATTGTATAACAATTCTTAAATGTTAAATTCTTGGGTACTTCACTTTTCTTTGCCAACTATCTCTATTTGGGTTAAATGCACATAGCTATTTGTTATCCTTGAAAAACATAGAAATCATTGGAGTTATCCTTCGAGAAAGTGTAGAGAATGTAAAAAATTGTTAGATATTAATGTTAGACCTGTAGATATTAAGGGGTTACAGACAACGGTAGTACCGTAATGGAGAGGTGGGGCAAGCTTGGCAAGGAAAGTAAAGTTTTTCATAAATTTGCTGTAACCCCTTACAATTATGGTATTACATTAGTGCCTTTGTTACAATTCAACTTTTTCTGAAAGGGTTAATTTCATATGGTATATTTGTATCAATTGTCTTTTTTTCTCTAGCATTATTATTTTTTATTTCTAATTTCTTTTTCTTTCCTATATTTCCCTTATTTTCTTGCCAATTTGTTCTGAAGTTAAATACTTTCAACACAGGCTGCCGAGAATGGTGGTCTGCGCATTGTGACTGACTCGGTGCCAAGCCAGGTGGGACCAGACAACAACTGGTTCAAGAACCCCAATATGAGTGACTATTTTAAGCCAAACTCTGGCGTCTTGGACTTCAGCAACCAAGAACTCGTGCAGACACTGACGGTAAGAATATTTTTGNTATTTATTTATTTATTAAGTGCATGTTGTATAGTGAGGTGAAGTGCATGTTGTATAATGAGGTGACGTGCATGGTGTATAATGAGGTGACGTGCATGTTGTATAGTGAGGTGACGTGCATGTTGTATAATGAGGTGACATGCATGTTGTATAGTGAGGTGATGTGCATGTTGTATAATGAGGTGACATGCATGTTGTATAGTGAGGTGACGTGCATGTGTATAGTGAGGTGACATGCCGTTGTATAGTGAGGGACGTGCATGTTGTTTATAGTGAGGTGACGTGCATGTTGTATAGTGAGGTGACGTGCATGTTGTATAGTGAGGTGACGTGCATGTTGTATAGTGAGGTGACGTGCATGTTGTATAGTGAGGTGACGTGCATGTTGTATAGTGAGGTGACGTGCATGTTGTATAATGAGGTGACGTGCATGTTGTATAATGAGGTGACATGCATGTTGCATAATGAGGTGACGTGCATGTTGTAGTGAGGTGAAGTGCATGTTGTATAATGGTTTCATGCATGTTGTATAATGAGGTGACATGCATGTTGTATAGTGAAGTGATGTGCATGGGTATAATAAGGTGACATGCATGTTGTATAGTGAGGTGAAGTGCATGTTGTATAGTGAGTGACATGCATGTTGTATAATGAGGTGACATGCACGTTGTATAGTGAGGTGAAGTGCATGTTGTATAATGAGGTGACATGCATGTTGTATAGTGAGGTGACATGCATGTTGTATAGTGAGGGGACATGCATGTTGTATAGTGAGGTGACATGCATGTTGTATAGTGAGGGTGACATGCATGTTGTATAGTGAGGTGAAGTGCATGTTGTATAATGAGGTGACATGCATGTTGTATAATGAGGTGACATGCATGTTGTATAGTGAGGTGACATGCATGTTGTATAGTGAGGTGAAGTGCAGCATGTGTATAATGAGGTGACATGCATTGTATAATGAGTGACATGCATGTTGTATAGTGAGGTGAAGTGCATGTTGTATATGAGGTGACATGCATGTTGTATAATGAGGTGACATGCATTTGTATAATGAGGTGATGTGCATGTTGTATAATGAGGTGACATGCATGTTGTATAGTGAGGTGAAGTGCATGTTGTATAATGAGGTGATGTGCATGTTGTATAATGAGGTGACGTGCATGTTGTATAATGAGGTGACATGCATGTTGTATAATGAGGTGACGTGCATGTTGTATAATGAGGTGACGTGCATGTTGTATAGTGAGGTGACGTGCATGTTGTATAGTGAGGTGACGTGCATGTTGTATAGTGAGGTGATGTGCATGTTGTATAGTGAGGTGACGTGCATGTTGTATAGTGAGGTGAAGTGCATGTTGTATAGTGAGGTGACGTGCATGTTGTATAATGAGGTGACGTGTAAGCCTTTCACCGGAGCGAGTTGTCCAGTGAACCTTACCGTGTCGTGGTCTCCACAGTTCACACCCGTTAACAACACGCCCACCAACCCTCATCAACACATTGCTGCTTCTCAAGCGGTCACTCTAATTACATACATAGGCCGTATGAATGTGTATTTTTTGTTTTTTTTCAGCTAGGTGAAGTTCAAGCAGGTGATCAGCTGTTTGTTTTGTTTTGGGTGTCCATGACGTGTGCCGGGCGAGGTTGGCCGTCCCGCCGCCAGGGGTCTCCACCGCCGCCCCACGCGTCACCATGGTGATGGGGCACTGAGGGGAGACATTTATTCATTTATATATATAGTGTATAGTGGTTATATAGCATACCCCTGATTCCATGTATGACTAACCATCCTGTGAGATGGGAATATTAGATGAACTTATAGCTAGTTTTTGATCTACAGTGTGAAATCTTTCATATAGAATTTGGTAGCAGCACATTGCTGTGTAAAACTAAGTTTGTTAATAAAAAAGGGTAGAAAATACCTGCCTCAATATAACAAAATAAATAAACTTTGACTAAATAACAACTTCACGATTTTCACAAGAGCTAAGCACTGAATCATGGAAACATTATATTATAATTACTCTTACCAGTTTCTGCAAGACTCTTCTTAATGTCTATTCTTTTTTAACTAGCTTAGATATACACAGCAATGTACTGTTACCCTATTCTGTATGAAGGACCACAGTGTAGATAAAAAAAAACAGCTACAAGATCATCCAACATCCCCAGCTCACAGGACGGTCAGTCATATATGGAATCAAGAGAGAACACGAAATGTAAGGCTGATGCATTAGCCTCTACTAGCAAAATCTTGGTACAGCACAAGAATATCTTCCAATATTCCTGTTATGCATGTGGAGCGTAACACTGCATATTGAAGTTACCAAATCAACATTACCTTGCAGCAGATTGAAGAAGAAAGGACCTGTCAGAATCCACCAATCACTGATATTGCATAACAAGTGGAAGCTGCAGTAAAATTAAGCCAACCAAACCCTAGGAATAGTCAAACAAACCATTACTTCAAGAAAACTAAGGTAGTTATCCAACTGTATAAATCTCTGGTACGCCTCCATTTGGACTACTGTACTCAAGCTTGGAGACCTCATCTTGAGAATGATATATCTGTTTGGAGAAAGTTCAACACCGGACGAAAACTCATCCTAGAACTAAGTCGACTCTCATACCAGGAAAGGTTGCGGGGCCACAGGACTAACAATACTGCAGCAGACCAGACATAACAGGGCGGATCTCATCGAAACTTTTAAAATACTGAACAATTTGAAGCATATTGATCCGGACCTCTTCTTTAAAAGGTCAGATGTAACATAGACTAGGAGCAACGGCTTCGAGCTCAACAAACCACAGTGTTGGACAGAAAACAGGAGATTCTTATTCACCCAGTGTTATAAATCCATGGAACCGCCTATCTGCCGAAGCCGTAAATGCCAAAACACTGCTGCAGTTCAAAATCCAGTTGAATAAAATCACATCAGGACAACTAGGAGGACCTTTGTCAAGGCGCCGGCTTCCTGTCCTCGCCGAGACCACTAGAGAGATAGTGACCCTCATATAAATATATTCACCCACAGGGTTATAAATGGAAAGAAAGTAGTGATTCATTTGTATAAATCTTTGTTGCATTACTGTATTACATTACATTTGGATTACTGTATCCAAGCATGGAGACCTCGTCTTCAGAAGGACACAGCTGCTCTGGAGAAAGTGCAACACCGGGCAACAAAAGTCATTCCAAAGCTAAGTCAACTCTCGCATGAGAGGGCGGATCTTATTGAAACTTTTAAAGTACAGTACTGAACAATTTGGAAAGTTGATCCGGATAATTTCTTCATAAGATCAGATGTAACACAAACAAGGAGCAACTGTTTCAAGCTCAACAAGCCACAATGTAGGACTGAGAACAGATGCAGTTTCATCCATAGGGTTATAAACTCATGGAACTGCCTACCCGCCGAAGCCGTAAATGCCAAAACTCTGTTAAATTTTAAAGTCTAACTGGAAAAGATCATCAAGACAAATTGAGGGACCTTTGAGAAGCCGCCGGCTTTCTGTCCTCGACAAGGCCACTAGTGTGTTAGTGGCCCTCAGGTAAATCCAGGTAAATATGAATGATAAAACAGGAGCTGCCTCGCATATATGGACCAATAGATCTGCAATTGCCTGTATTACCATGTTTTTAAATAAAGGACTGGACATCTCTAGTGTAAAACGTGCAGTGTTCTGGTTAGCTTTGACTTGGGGGAAGTGAAGAGTAAGCGAGACATCCTTGAAGAACGTGTGGCGTGAGGCAGCATAACAAGATCAACTGACCACACAATATGGAGGCCATGCCAGCTCCGATTCTGTGCAACTGACGCCGACCTTGGTATTATTTTGCCATAACATTCAAGAATTAGACAGTAAATATTACTTAATACACGTTGCTAAAGTACTATACAGCGTTTTTTTTTTTACATATAAATTTAACTGTGATCAATCTTAAATAGAAAGTGTGCAATTGCCGCAACTGTTGCTGTTGACTAGAGCTGCTCTCGAAGCCACATTAGTTAACTTATTCAGCTCTCTTTAAGTTAAAGGTTGCTTGTTTGCTACTCTGACCAACATTTACGAGTCGAGAAATGATCAATATGACATCTTGTTTGTTTTGCTTGTATTCTACCCATTTTGTGCAACTGCCCCAATGTCTTAATAAAGGATTTTAAAGGATTAGTTTATTGGGCAGCGTTTGACCAAGCATTCCTTCATACACTGCCCTACTCTTCTGGAGTCACCAGCCTCTATTTCCTACATTACTTTCAAGTGTGGCAGTATGTGTGAAGGCCGGCTGACAGCTTCCTGTGTGTGAGGGGCCGGCTGACAGCTTCCTGTGTGTGAGGGGCCGGCTGACAGCTTCCTGTGTGTGAGGGACCGGCTGACAGCTTCCTGTGTGTGAGGGGCCGGCTGACAGCTTCCTGTGTGTGAGGGGCCTGCTGACAGCTTCCTGTGTGTGAGGGCCGGCTGACAGCTTCCTGTGTGTGAGGGGCCGGCTGACAGCTTCCTGTGTGTGAGGGGCTGGCTGACAGCTTCCTGTGTGTGAGAGTCGGCTGACAGCTTCCTGTGTGTGAGGGGCCGGCTGACAGCTTCCTGTGTGTGAGATCGGCTGACAGCTTCCTGTGTGTGAGGGGCCGGCTGACAGCTTCCTGTGTGTGAGAGTCGGCTGACAGCTTCCTGTGTGTGAGGGCCGGCTGACAGCTTCCTGTGTGTGAGAGTCGGCTGACAGCTTCCTGTGTGTGAGGGGCCGGCTGACAGCTTCCTGTGTGTGGAGTCGGCTGACAGCTTCCTGTGTGTGAGGGGCCGGCTGACAGTTTCCTGTGTACTCACCTATTTGTGCTTGCGGGGGTTGAGCTTTGGCTCTTTGGTCCCGCCTCTCAACTGTCAATCAACTGGTGTACAGGTTCCTGAGCCTACTGGCTCTATCATATCTACATTTAAAACTGTGTATGGAGTCAGCCTCCACCACATCACTGCCTAGTGCATTCCATCCGTTAACTACTCTGACACTGAAAAAGTTCCTTCTAAGTCCCTGTGGCTCATGTGGGTACTCAGTTTCCACCTGTGTCCCTTGTTCGCGTCCCACCAGTGTTGAATAGTTTATCCTTGTTTACCCGGTGTGTGAGGGTCGGGTGGCTGCTTCCTGTGTGTGAGAGTCGCCTGACAGCTTCCTATGTGTGAGGGGGCCGGCTGACAGCTTCCAGTGTGTGAGAGCCGGCTGACAGCTTCCTGTGTGTGAGAGTCAGCTGTAAGCTTCCTATGTGTGAGAGGCCGGCTGACAGCTTCCTGTGTGTGAGAGTCGGCTGACAGCTTCCTATGTGTGAGGGCCGGCTGACAGCTTCCTGTGTGCGAGGGGTCGGCTGACAGATTCCTGTGTGTGAGAGCTGGCTGACAGCTTCCAGTGTGTGAGAGCCGGCTGACAGCTTCATGTGTGTGAGAGTCGGCTGACAGCTTTCTATGTGTGAGAGGCCGGCTGACAGCTTCCTGTGTGTGAGAGTCGGCTGACAGCTTCCTATGTGTGAGGGCCGGCTGACAGCTTCCTGTGTGTGAGAGTCGGCTGACAGCTTCCTATGTGTGAGGGGCCGGCTGACAGCTTCCTATGTGTAAGGGGCCGGCTGACAGCTTCCTGTGTTGAGGGCGGCTGACAGCTTCCCGTGTGTGAGAGTCGGCTGACAGCTTCCTGTGTGTGAAGGCCGGCTGACAGCTTCCAGTGTGTGAGTGTCGGCTGACAGCTTCCTGTGTGTGAGGGCCGGCTGACAGTTTCCAGTGTGTGAGAGTCGGCTGACAGCTTCCTGTGTGAGAGTCGGCTGACAGCTTCCAGTGTGTGAGAGTCCACTGACAGCTTCCTGTGTGTGAGAGTCGGCTGACAGCTTCTTGTGTGTAGAGGGCCTGCTGACAGCTTCCCTTGTGTGAGGGCCGGCTGACAGCTTCCTGTGTGTGAGGGCCGGCTGACAGCTTCCCTGTGTGAGAGTTGGCTGACAGCTTCCTGTGTGTGAGAGTCGGCTGACAGCTTCCGTGTGTGAGGGCCGGCTGACAGCTCCTGTGTGTGAGAGTCGGCTGACAGTTTCCTGTGTGTGAGGGTCGGCTGACAGCTTCCAGTGTGTGAGAGGCATGCTGACAGCTTCCTGTGTGTGAGAGTCGGCTGACAGCTTCCTATGTGTGAGAGGCATGCTGACAGCTTCCTGTGTGTGAGAGTCGGCTGACAGCTTCCTATGTGTGAGGTCCGCTGACAACTCCCGTGTGTGAGGGGCCGGCTGACACCTTCCTGTGTGTGAGGGCGGCTGACAGCTTCCTGTGTGTGAGAGAGTCGGCTGACAGCTTCCTGTGTGTGAGGGCCGGCTGACAGCTTCCCCTGTGTGTGAGTGTCGGCTGACAGCTTTCTGTGTGTGGGGCCGGCTGACAGTTTCCAGTGTGTGAAGTCGGCTGACAGCTTACTGTGTGTGAGAGTCGGCTGACAGCTTCCAGTGTGTGAGAGTCGGCTGACAGCTTCCTGTGTGTGAAGTCGCTGACAGCCGACAGTTCCGTGTGTGTGAAGTCGGCTGACAGCTTACTGTGTGTGAGAGTCGGCTGACAGCTTCCAGTGTGTGAGAGTCGGCTGACAGCTTCCTGTGTGTGAGAGTCGGCTGACAGCTTCCTGTGTGTGAGGGCCGGCTGACAGCTTCCCCTGTGTGAGGGCCGGCTGACAGCTTCCTGTGTGTGAGGCCTGCTGACAGCTTCCCGTGTGTGAGAGTTGGCTGACAGCTTCCTGTGTGTGAGAGTCGGCTGACAGCTTCCCGTGTGTGAGGGCTGGCTGACAGCTTCCTTGTGTGTGAGAGTCGGCTGACAGTTTCCTGTGTGTGAGGGCCGGCTGACAGCTTCTTGTGTGTGAGAGCCGGCCGACAGCTTCCTGTGTGTGAGGACCTCGGTGTGGGGGGGGGAAGCTAGATATAAGCCTAATGTAAATGAATACATTCTGGCTTCCTGTCCCCCGACACAAGGAGTTATTATTATTATTATTATTATTATTATTATTATTATATATATTATTATTATATTATTATTATTATTATTATGAACGGTAGGCCTACATCACACAACAGGGACAGTACATACATCATATATATATATATATATATATATATATATATATATATATATATATATATGTATGTGTTGTGGTTGTGTGTGTGTGTGTGTGTGTGTGTGGTGTGTGTGTTGTGTGGTGTGTGTGGTGTGTGTGTGTGTGTTGTGTGTGTGTGTTGTGTTCACTAGTCAATCGAAGGTTGAGAGGCGAGAACAAGCTTAAGGACAGCCCAGGCGAGGACACTCAGGTAAATATACCTGGGTGAATATGCACACTGCCAGCCTTACCCTGCCACTACTAGCCTTGCCAGGCTACTGCCAACCTACGAGGACACTGCCAACCTAACGACGCCTCTACCAACATTACAAGGCCACTAACAACGCTAGAAGGCCACTACGAAGACAGATAGAAAAATTTAGGAGTTGATATCACGCCAAACCTGTCTCCTGAAGCCCACATTAAAAGAATAACATCAGCGGCGTATGCGAGGCTGGCTAACATCAGAACTGCCTTCAGGAACCTGCATAAAGAACCTTGTATACCACATATGTAAGATCAATCCTGGAGTATGCGGCCCCAGCATGGAGCCCGTACTTTGTCAAGCACAAGACGAAGCTAGAAAAAGTTTAGAGGTATGGCACTAGGCTAGTCCCGGAACTTAGATGCATGAGATCTGAGGACAGGCTGCGTGAACTGCACCTTATGTCGCTGGAAGACAAAAAAAGCTTTGGGAGACATGATCACCACATACAAAATTCTCAGGGAAATTGACAGGGCAGATAAAGATGGATTATTTAACACGAGTGGTACACGCACAAGGGGACACAGGTGGAAGCTGAGTACCCAAATGAGCCACAGACACATTAAAAGAACTCTTAAGTGTCAGAGTAAATGGAATGCATTAGGCAGTGATGTGTGGAGGCTGACTCCATACACAGTTTTAAATGTAGATATGATGAAGCTCGAGAAGCTCAGGAATCTGTATGTACACCAGTTGATTGACGGTTGAGAAGCGGGACCAAGAACCAAAGCTCAACCCCCCAAGCACAACTAGGTGAGTAATACCAAACTTACGAGGACACTACCAATCTTACGACGCCTCTACCAAACTTACGAGGCCATTACCAACCTTGCGAGGCTACTACCAACCTTGAGAGGACACTACCAACTTTAGTGGCCACTATATAACACTATATAGTGCATAAACACATACCAATATCAAATCTACCCAAATAATATTTGAAACAATTATTTACAAACAGTTCTACTCCTACCTCGCTATATAGTGGTCCTGGCTTGGCGCTTTCCCTGATATTCCTTCCTTCCTTCCTTCTACTCCTACCTCGTAAAATTTAACATACTAAGTCCCTGTCAGTTTGGCTTCCGCTCCCAAAAGAGTACCAACGATGGCATTATTAGTCTGCTTGATATAATCTACTCAGCCCTTGACAAAAATGAGTTTCCGATTGGACTCTTCATTGACCTGAGAAAGGCCTTTGATACTGTTATCCATAACTATCTCTTACTTAAACTCCACCATTATGGAATCCGAGGCCTTCTCCTGAACTATATCCGAACCTATCTTAGTGACAGACACCAATATGTAGCCATCAATGATATAACCTCTCCCACTCTGCCATTAACCGTAGAAGTGCCACAGGGCAGCATCCTAGGACCTCTTCTATTTCTTATATTCATCAATGATCTGCCTAATGTATCTAACATACTTAAACCTATACTATTTGCTGACGTCACTTCATCTACTCAGACCCCAACCTACATACACTAAATAATGTTGTAAATAACGAATTAAAAAAGTCCATAAAGTAAATAGAAACTGTACTTATGGTCGGTTTCGAGCCCATTGCTGATGCAACGATGCGCATTGAATTTTTGCAACTAGCTCATCCAGATTGTAACTTGCTTAGCTAAATGAATTGTGGGGTTCAGTCCCTGAGCCCATTATGTGCCTCTGTAACCCTTTCCACTACCGCCCACAAGATGGGTATGGGTGCATAATAAACGAATGGAAGAGAATTTTCAGGGAAAAGCGCCAAGCCATTACGACTATATAGCACTTGAAAGTGGTCAGGATAAGATTTTGGGATGGGACGAGGGAAGGAACGGTGCCCAAACACTTGGACGGTCGGGGATTGAGCGCCGACTTGCATGAAGCGAGACCGTCGCTCTACCGTCCAACCCAAGTAGCATAATAAATTAACTATACTAACCAATACTCTCACTATGGCGGTATGTTCACTCACAGGATGAGTGACGCTGCCCATTGTGGTATGTTCACTCACAGGATGAGTGACGCTGCTCATTGTGGTATGTTCACTCACAGGATGAGTGGCGCTGCTCATTGTGGTATGTTCACTCACAGGATGAGTGGCGCTGCCCATTGTGGTATGTTCACTCACAGGATGAGTGGCGCTGTCCATTGTGGTATGTTCACTCACAGGATGAGTGACGCTGCCCATTGTGGTATGTTCACTCACAGGATGAGTAACGCTGCTCATTGTGGTATGTTCACTCACAGGATGAGTGGCGCTGTCCATTGTGGTATGTTCACTCACAGGATGAGTGACGCTGCCCATTGTGGTATGTTCACTCACAGGATGAGTAACGCTGCTCATTGTGGTATGTTCACTCACAGGATGAGTGGCGCTGCCCATTGTGGTATGTTCACTCACAGGATGAGTGGCGCTGTCCATTGTGGTATGTTCACTCACAGGATGAGTGGCGCTGCCCATTGTGGTATGTTCACTCACAGGATGAGTGGCGCTGTCCATTGTGGTATGTTCACTCACAGGATGAGTAACGCTGCTCATTGTGGTATGTTCACTCACAGGATGAGTGACGCTGCCCATTGTGGTATGTTCACTCACAGGATGAGTGACGCTGCCCATTGTGGTATGTTCACTCACAGGATGAGTAACGCTGCTCATTGTGGTATGTTCACTCACAGGATGAGTGGCGCTGTCCATTGTGGTATGTTCACTCACAGGATGAGTGACGCTGCCCATTGTGGTATGTTCACTCACAGGATGAGTAACGCTGCTCATTGTGGTATGTTCACTCACAGGATGAGTGGCGCTGCCCATTGTGGTATGTTCACTCACAGGATGAGTGGCGCTGTCCATTGTGGTATGTTCACTCACAGGATGAGTGGCGCTGCCCATTGTGGTATGTTCACTCACAGGATGAGTGGCGCTGTCCATTGTGGTATGTTCACTCACAGGATGAGTAACGCTGCTCATTGTGGTATGTTCACTCACAGGATGAGTGACGCTGCCCATTGTGGTATGTTCACTCACAGGATGAGTAACGCTGCTCATTGTGGTATGTTCACTCACAGGACGAGTGGCGCTGTCCATTGTGGTATGTTCACTCACAGGATGAGTAACGCTGCTCATTGTGGTATGTTCACTCACAGGATGAGTGACGCTGCCCATTGTGGTATGTTCACTCACAGGATGAGTAACGCTGCTCATTGTGGTATGGTCCCTCACAGGATGAGTGACGCTGCTCATTGTGGTATGTTCACTCACAGGATGAGTGACGCTGCTCATTGTGGTATGTTCACTCACAGGATGAGTGACGCTGCTCATTGTGGTATGTTCACTCACAGGATGAGTGACGCTGCTCATTGTGGTATGTTCACTCACAGTCTCACAGGATGAGTGACGCTGCTCATTGTGGTATGTTTACTCACAGGATGAGTGACGCTGCTCATTGTGGCATGTTCACTCACAGGATGAGTGACGCTGCTCATTGTGGTATGTTCACTCACAGGATGAGTGACGCTGCTCATTGTGGTATGTTTACTCACAGGATGAGTGACGCTGCTCATTTTGGTATGTTTACTCACTGGATGAGTGACGCTGCTCATTGTGGTATGTTCACTCATAAGATGAGTGACACTCGTAAGTGAGACTAGCATGGGATAAAAAAATATATTTTATTCATTAATATACAAAATAAATATCATATATTAAAAAATTAATTCAGCTAGTCGGTGAGAGGCGAGATGCTGGGTATTGCATCATATATTGCAAGCAGGCTGGCACCCGCTGGGACCAGTGCCTCTACCTCACCACCATAGCCTACTGCAAGCTGTGATTTACATATTTAAATATAGAATGAAATTTCCTGAAAATTAGGACATTTATTCAACCATTCCAGCTCACATAGCCTACTGCAAGCTGCGATTTACACATACCCACTACCGCCCACAAGATGGGTATTGGGTGCATAATAAATGAACTAAACTAACATATTTAAATATATAAAATGAAATTTCCTGAAAATTTATTCAACCGTGACGAGATGCTTGGGTTGACTGACACCAGAACAGTGTAGTTATAAGTACAGTAAGGAGCAGGGCAAGAATTATTCCCATGCATATCCTATTACGCCGTCTTCAGAAGAGGAAATTTCCAATTATATTGAAGCTCAAGAAGCCACAATGTAGGACTGAAAACAGCAGATTTTTTTTCACTCACGGGGTTATAAACAAGTGGAACTGCCTACCCGTCGAAGCTGTAAATGCCAAAACTCTGTTGAGTTTTAAAATCCAGCTAGAAATAATCATCAGGACAAATGGGGGGACCTTTGCAAGCCGCCGACTCCCTGTCCTTTTCGACACCACTAGAGTGTTAGTGGCCCCATCAGGTAAATTCAGCTACTTACGCATGCAGGGGTAATGAATCTATGGAGTGAGGTCTTCAATTGTGAACTTTGGGGAATGACCCAGGACACACTGCTTAACACTATTAGTAAATGCCCAGTTATTATAACTTTAACTGAATGGCGTGAGATAATTCGAGCTTTGTAATAATTTCATTCACTCGCAGATATTGAAAGATATTATCATGATCTACCGAACGTTTGCGAGTAGACTCATATATCATATTTTCCCCTGATTCCATGTAGTCTGCCCACAACCACTCTATATAAGTTGGGAATATTGGGTGTACTTATAGCCAGCTGTAATCCCTTGTATAAAATAGGGCAGCAGTGTACACTACTGTCTTCCTATGCTTCTTAATAATAATAATAATAACAAAATGTTCACTAGATTTTGGGGGTTCAGTTCCTGATCCCACTCACGAGTTTTTTCCGCTTCCACTAGCAGGATGGGCATGGTGGGTGTACTACCACTAGCAGGATGGGTATGGTGGGTGTACTACCACTAGCAGGATGGGCATGGTGTGTGTACTACCACTAGCAGGATGGGTATGGTGTGTGTACTACCACTAGCAGGATGGGTATGGTGGGTGTACTACCACTAGCAGGATGGGTATGGTATGTGTACTACCACTAGCAGGATGGGTATGGTGTGTGTGTACTACCACTAGCAGGATGGGTATGGTGTGTGTACTACCACTAGCAGGATGGGCATGGTGGGTGTGTACTACCACTAGCAGGATGGGTATGGTGTGTGTGTACTACCACTAGCAGGATGGGTATGGTGTGTGTGTACTACCACTAGCAGGATGGGTATGGTGGGTGTGTACTACCACTAGCAGGATGGGTATGGTATGTGTACTACCACTAGCAGGATGGGCATGGTGGGTGTGTACTACCACTAGCAGGATGGGTATGGTGGGTGTGTACTACCACTAGCAGGATGGGTATGGTATGTGTACTACCACTAGCAGGATGGGTATGGTGTGTGTGTACTACCACTAGCAGGATGGGTATGGTGGGTGTGTACTACCACTAGCAGGATGGGTATGGTGGGTGTGTACTACCACTAGCAGGATGGGTATGGTGTGTGTGTACTACCACTAGCAGGATGGGTATGGTGGGTGTACTACCACTAGCAGGATAGGTATGGTGGGTGTGTACTACCACTAGCAGGATGGGTATGGTATGTGTACTACCACTAGCAGGATGGGTATGGTGTGTGTGTACTACCACTAGCAGGATGGGTATGGTGGGTGTGTACTACCACTAGCAGGATGGGTATGGTGGGTGTGTACTACCACTAGCAGGATGGGTATGGTGTGTGTGTACTACCACTAGCAGGATGGGTATGGTGGGTGTGTACTACCACTAGCAGGATGGGTATGGTGTGTGTGTAATACCACTAGCAGGATGGGTATGGTGGGTGTGTACTACCACTAGCAGGATGGGTATGGTGGGTGTGTACTACCACTAGCAGGATGGGTATGGTTGGTGTGTACTACCCTAGCAGGATGGGTATGGTGGGTGTGTACTACCACTAGCAGGATGGGTATGGTGTGTTGTACTACCACTAGCAGGTGGGTATGGTGGGTGTGTACTACCACTAGCAGGATGGGTATGGTGGGTGTGTACTACCACTAGCAGGATGGTATGGTGTGTGTGTACTACCACTAGCAGATGGTATGGTGGTGTACTACCACTAGCAGGATGGGTATGGTGTGTGTGTACTACACCACTAGCAGGATGGGTATGGTGGGTGTGTACTACCACTAGCAGGATGGGTATGGTGGTGTGTACTACCACTAGCAGGATGGGTATGGTGTTGTACTACCACTAGCAGGATGGTATGGTGTGTGTGTACTACCACTAGCAGGATGGGTATGGTG
>WNGS01160430.1:13494985-13570337 GCA_020271785.1 Procambarus virginalis | reverse complement strand
TATCGTAAGTAGGGGCAATCGTATGTCGAGGTGCCACTGTACTTGGTAATCACTCATTTGCTGCTGTTAAAAGTTTAGTGTCTCCTCTATGGCTGCCTTAAGGTGCCCTGGATGGTGATGTTGCCAAAAAAGGTAATTTTTTGTTTTAGGGTCCTAAAAGGAAAGCGATGGACTGGATTTTGTTCAAGATGGGGGATGGTTACTGGAGGCCTGAAGAAGCAACTGTGAGCTCTGTGTAATATGCAGGACTATTTTAATACCTTAAATTTCTAAATTATATACTGTATATATGATATGCACCCTCCAGCCAGTAGACCAAAATCATACACAGTATTTATGCCCTCCAAAGGCTAACCATGCACTCAAGAGTTTGCAAATGCAACTTTAGGCAATGGGATGAAACTCCTTAGGGAAGATCCCCAAGTACATGGCTTCTTAATAGGAAGAACAGCAGTCTCGAGCAAGTCATCAATGACAGAAGATGACGCCCAGATATCATTAAAGATTCATAGCAGATATTGCAAAGAGCACAAAGGAAGATGACAGAGCATCCTATTGATGGAGGCAAGTATTGAAATTTAAGGGGCGAGACTCAAGAATGGGTTTAGGAGTAAGGAAAGAAGAAGGAAGAAGAGCACTGGAGCTAATGGATGAAAAATGTGAGCCAAGTTGTTTGCAATCAGCATCCGGGATGGAAGATATCAATTTCACCAAGTACCAATTACCAATTTCGCCAAGTCATAAATTTGCACAGTAGAATGACAAATTACTGGAGCGAAAGGTACGGAAGGAAATGTAGAATAGAACCAGTAAGGAGTATAGGTCCATAGGCACAATCAGAGAACACTGTCTGAACATCAGATTGTGTTGTTGTTATAGATTCAGCTACTCGGAACAAGTTCCAAGTAGCACGGGCTATGATGAACCCGTAACTTACCTGGGACAGGAGCGGGGCAAGTAGCACGGGCTATGATGAGCCCGTAGTGGACTTACCTGGCACAGGAGCGGTGCTGTGTGTGTGTTGTGAACATCAGAGATCCACAGCTGTTAAATACTCTCCCAGCAAGCATTAGAAATATTGCCAGAACAAAGGTAGCTGCAAGCAACATCCTGTTGGACTAAGTTAAGCCTGGCCTTAGGCTGGGCTTGAGGAGACCTGAGACCCTCTCTAGGTAAGGGGCTGCCATAACCAAATCAGAGGTGAAGGATGGGTAACAAGTCCAGAACAAATTTCCCTGCAATCTTATGCACCATCTTCCAGATGCGAGGGAAAAAAAAAGAGTATCAACTGTGAGTGTGATGACATAAGACCACCTACATTCACGCTTAGCTGTACAGAGAGCTCTACATGCCACTGCATTCGCCTTCATAAACAAAAGAAATAATTCTGGCATATTTTAGGGATGTTACCTCTTCTACACTGCTGGCGTACAGTGCACAGCCCGAGCACAGTTCGCATTCCACCAAGGGACATCTCCATGTACCCCAGGAGACATAGTGAAGGACACAGCTGAGAGCAGAATCTATTATGGTGTTATGGCGGAGGAGACACTCCAGATGGGCAGAGAAGAGCAGCATGGACTGCAGAGATTTCAGTCCACCTTATCAAACTGCCATCAAAGGGTAGAAGAAAAAGGATATAAGGATGGGAAAATGGTCACTGTTGTGGAGATGATCAAGGACTCTCCATGCCAGGTCCAAATAGATGGAGCAACAGCAGCAGAGAGAAAGGTCAATGCAAGAGAGTGCAAGTGCGAGAGTTGACATGAGTCAGCTGTTATTGAGAGGTGAAGGAGAAGAGAGGACAAGACGTTCCAGAACAATGCCTTGGGAATTTGTAAGGATATCAACCCAGAGAGCATTATGACAGTTAAAATCACCAAAGAAGAGCACAGGCTCTGGTAGCGAGTCTAAAATGTGCTCAAGGTCAGGAAGAGAAATTGGAACACAAGGAGGGAGATACACATACCATACCAGCGATACAAAGATGCGAGAAACAACTACACGGCAGTGAGGAGAGATGCAGAAAAAAATTTGAAAAAGGGATTGCAGACAAATGTAAAACAGAACCAGGTCTATTCTATAAATTCATAAACAACAAATTGCAGGTAAAGGATAATATTCAGAGGTTGAAAATGGGAAATAGATTCATGGAAAATGAAAAGGAAATGTGTGAAACATTAAACAAAAAGTTCTAAAGCATGTTTGTACAAAATGAAATCTTCAGGGAACCAGACACAATAAGAATTCAAGAGAACATCATAGAGCACATAGAGGTGTCTAGAGACGAAGTGGAAAAAATGCTCAAGGAGCTAAATAAGAACAAAGCAGTTGGTCCAGATGGAGTTTCACCATGGGTTCTGAGAGAATGTGCACCTAAGCTCAGCATTCCTCTTCAACTGATTTTTCAGGCATCCCTGTTTACAGGAGTTGTAGCTGATGTGTGGAAAAAGGCTAACATAGTTCCAATCTACAAAAGTGAAAACAGGGAAGACCCCCTTAATTATAGACCTGTATCATTGACAAGTGTAATAGTCAAAATATTGGAAAAAATAATTAAAACTAAATGGGTAAATACCTGGAGAAAAACAATATACTGTAATATCAGACAGTATGGTTTTCGATCTGGAAGCTCCTGTGTAATGAACTTATTCAGTTTCTATGATCGAGCCACAGAGATTTTACAGGAAAGAGATGGTTGGGTTGACTGCATCTATCTGGACCTAAAAAAGGCTCTCGACAGAGTTCCTTATAAGAGGTTGTTCTGGAAACTGGAACATATTGGAGGGATGACTGGTAAGCTTCTAACATGGATGAAAAATTTCCTAACTGACAGAAAAATGAGGGCTGTAATCAGAGGCAAGGTATCGGATTGGAGGAATGTCACGAGTGGAGTACCACAGGATTCAGTTATTGCGCTGGTAATCAAAAAATCAAAAATCAAAATCAAAATGTTTATTTAGGTAAGGTACATACATAAAAGTGATTGTACAGAGTGATGGAGTTATAGATAGGGCTAGTACATACAATGCCTAAAGCCACTATTACGCAAAGCGTTTCGGGCATAACAGTAATGTTCGTTGTCTACATAAACGATCTACCAGTGGGAATACAAAATTATATGAACATGTTTGCTGATGATGCTAAGATAATAGGGAAGATAAGAAACCTAGATGATTGTCATGCTCTTCAAGAAAACCTGGACAACATAAGTATATGGAGCACCTCTTGGCAAATGGAATTTAATGTGAATAAATGCCATGTTATGGAATGTGGAATTGGAGAACAGACCTCACACAACCTATAAATTATGTGAGAAATCTTTAAAGAATTCTGACAACGAAAGGGATCTTGGGGTGTTGACCAGACCACACACTAGAAGTTGAAGGGACGACGACGTTTCGGTCCGCCCTGGACCATTCTCAAGTCGCTTGTGACTTGAGAATGGTCCAGGGCGGACCGAAACGTCGTCGTCCCTTCAACTTCTAGTGTGTGGTCTGGTCAACATACTTCAGCCACGGTATTGTGACTCTTCGCCTGCATACGGATCTTGGGGTGGTTCTAGATAGAAAACTGTCACCTGAGGACCACATTAAGAACATTGTGCAAGGAGCCTATGCTACACTTTCTAACTTCAGAATTGCTTTTAAATACATGGATGGAGAAATACTAAAGAAATTGTTCACGACTTTTGTTAGACCAAAGCTGGAATATGCAGAGGTTGTATGGTGCCCATATCTTAATTAACACATCAACAAACTGGAAAAGGTGCAACGACATGCCACTAAGTGGCTCCCAGAACTGAAGGACAAGAGCTACGAGGAGAGGTTAGAGGCATTAAATATGCCAAAACTAGAAGATAAAAGAAAAAGAGGCGATATGATCACAACGTACAAAATAGTAACAGGAATCGATAAAATTGATAGGGAAGAATTCCTGAGACCCGGAACTTCAAGAACAAGAGGTCATAGATTTAAACTAACGAAACAAAGCTGCCGGAGAAATATAAGAAAATTCACTTTTGTAAACAGAGTGGTAGATGGTTGGAACAAGTTAGGTGAGAAGGTGGTGGAGGCCAAGACCGTCAGTAATTTCAAAGCGTTATGTGACAAAGAGTGCTGGGTAGATGGGACACTACGAGCGTAGCTCTCATCCTGTAACTACACAGGATCAGAAATCAGAATCAGGATCGAGATCAGGATCAGAGAAATCAAGGTTGGGGGGCATCGGCAGACTCAGTAGAGATGACAGGGAAGGCATGGAAAGGTGCACAAGAGTGTCAACAGGGCCTGGTGAGGATGAAGGTAGTGGGGTATGCCGAGGAGGGATGGAAACAATGGTGCACTCTAGAGGTAGGACAGCATCAGAAGGAATAATAAGAGAAACATGACTATATAGTGGGGGTCAGATGGTTCCCTATAGAGAAAAATGAGTAAAAGAGGTGCAAGGAGAGGGAAGGACTAATGTCTTCTTACTCACCAGGAAAGTAAAGGTGGGAGGAAGCCAGTTTGCATTTCTAACAGATACAATGGCACTAAGATACTCTCAGATAACCGCAATCATCTCTGGTGACGAAAGAGAACGAGAGTGAGTGACAAGGACAAATGGGTGGAGGTTGGATATTGGACTGAACGGCCATATGCTAAGGAGGGCTAGAAGACATAGGAGAGGACTGAGAAGAAAGACAGGACTGAGATTTAGAGGGACCTACATTGGGTAAAGAAGATTGAAGAGGGAGAATGGCAACAGAAAACGACAGTGAAAAATTAATTAGATAATATGGAAACTGGTCAGTGGCACTGGAAGAACATCCAAGGACTTAAAATTGCAGCAGAGCAGGGTAAGAAGGGGTGTGTGGATATACTGACTGCTCTCATTTATCTGGATATTGGAACAACCTCTCAATGGATAAGCAGGAATTTTACCATGAAGTCCAAAACTGAGCACATTCACAATTTTTTGTCTCGCAACATAATTCTGTACACTGTACATGGTTAGGGGAGGATTGAAAGAATGACAAGTAAGTAATTATCAAAAGAAGAAAGAATGACAAACTACAGCTTTCCTTGTTGGAGTTCATCTGCTTGATCGATGAACATCTTTACTTCATTTACGTAATCTAACCTAACTAAAAATTATTGTACGTAAACTTGGCAAGGTTAATTTTGACTGCCAGCTGCTGGAGGATCACTGGTTGAATGCTCTACACTCTATTTTCCTTTTCATAATATTGTGCCTCACTAAATCTGGAAATCCAACCATTACATTTTGAAATCTGGTATTTGAAGGCTGGCTGCAAACTGGCTGCAGCATTTATTTCTTCACCTCGAACTTAGTTGAACAATATTGGCCATTTCTTATTTTCAGCAGATTTAAGAGCCTAGTTTTGCCGAGTTCCCAGCCATAGTGGAGTTTCCTTAAATGAGCGTGTGGACGCTGCCGCTAAGGAGGCTATCAGCACTTGTCCTATTTCCTGCAAAGGTGTTCCTTATTCCGACTTCTACCCGGTCATTCATTCCTCAATCCTTGTCCATTATTAGGGTTGTTGGCCTTTTGTTCCTGGTAACAAACTGCTGTTAAAGGTAGCCTATCCCCTTGGCCCTCCTACCACCGTAATCAGCGATGGGGAAACGGTTTTGGTGAGGTTATTAACTCGCTGGAGCACCACTCTGCTCATTATTACCCCTCTTATGGTCATGCAGATCCTTGTTGAATGTCCTGAGTTTCAGGATGTGCATGCATATTGCTTCCCAGACTGTCCCTCGTGGTCATTTGTACCTCTATAGAATCCTTTGTGACTGATACTCTATCGTTCACCTTGTGTGCTTTTGTTCTCGTATTTTAATCCTTTGTGATATTCGGTGCCTTTTGAATATCCTGCAACCTTGGTGCTACCCGAGTATTCCCAGCTTGGTGCGTTTTGATACTTACTTCACCTTAAATTGAGACACCCCATTTTGCCATGCTGTGCAAACTACTTACACAGCCTCATCCAACTGTACATTGTTCCAGCTTCAATTTTTTTTTTTTTTATTGTTACACCTAATTGTGTAGTCATCTTTGTTTCTCTATATCAGATGGTACTAATGCTTATACCAAAATCCTTGCAATGCTTACAACTAACCACCCATTTTCACAAGGTTCACCCCCCCCCTTTCCCAGCTCATGGTTTGCTTAGTGGGTGGCTGTTGGAGTATAATGCTCCACAGGCTCATATTTTGTCTGTTTTTTTTGGAGACTTGTGCTCCAACAGCCACCTTTACTAATTTTCTTATTAGTAAAGGTGGCCATTCTTTCTGTATTCACAGGCTAATGGCACCACTGTTCGATTAGGAATAAGCAAAGATTTTGTTTGTTTGAAATTAGAAGTGGTTATTCAACTGAACTAGTCTCTGGATATAGTAATCCAGATGGAGGAGCACAATCGGAGACCCCCACTTTCAAAAGGACACATCTCCTTTGGAGAAAGTACAATACAGATTAACTGTCGTACTATAAAGCCCACACTCGTACCAGGAACAGTCGAGGGCCTCAGAACATGATAGGGCTAATCTCATTAGCCTTAAAATATTGTACTATATTAATTGAAAATTACTAATCCAGGTTACTATAAGAAGTCCAATGTAGCTCATATAAAGAGCAAAATGTCACTAGGAGACAAAAGGAAATACTTTTATCATGCAGTGCAATAAACCCATGGAATAGTTTATCCATCAATGCCAAGGCAATACTCTTTAAAATCGTCTGGAAAATATCTTTGAGAATGGGGTAACCTTTGACAAGTTGCTGGCTTCCTGTCCTCAAGTATTCTTAATATGGTGATCCTTGGGTAAGTTTAGGTAAAACCATTAATTAATAGATATTTATTAAAAAAAAAAAGAAAAATGCCATATTTGAGTCAAATATTCAAGAAACAAATGTTATGCCCCCAGCATGGCATACTTCAGGCACTTACAGTGTGAACAATTTTGGTGTTATGCAATTCTCTCTCCAGATACTTCGTCTACTTGTATAAAAGAAACAGTTTACAAGCTTACAGAAATATATACACGTGTTAAAGCTGAATCATGTACAAAATACATAAAACCACAAATAAAACCTATTGACTATTCTAACATTTTATTAAAGGAAGCTTAACAATATGGAAATTAATAATGACAAAATTAACACTATACTTCACTTGAGGGCTTCTCAGTGTACATAATGAGACTTGCATAACCATTATTGTCTACATATATACACACACACGCATACAAACTGCATTACATGAAAATACAACAAGTCCATGCACTAATAAAATAATTAAAGCAGAAATATTGGTAATTTGTGTTACAGTGTTTCTTGACTACATTTGGCTATAAGCTTAAGTACCTTCAGGTTTAGAACAAGTTATTTACTTATATTCTATATTATGCACATGAGAATATGCTTTACATTTATTATGCATAACAGCCCTGCTATGATATTTGCACCTTTCCATTTTTTGTTATTCAATGTAATGTAATGTATCTATGATTGGATAAAATTAATGTACCATACACAATATTAACCGTTCGCCCTTCTCTAAATTAAAAAAAAATATCCTGCCCTAAAAAAAAAAAGTTTGTTTGGCAACATCAATCAAGTCGACTGACAACTTTTATGCCATACCAAAGTATTTTTTTTTTAACACTACCAATAACTGGTCGAGGACCGGGCCGCGGGAACACTCCGCCCCAAAACCATCTCAAGGTAATCATCTGGACAAACCTGTAACCTGTCACTATAAGAATCCTTACTCTCAGCATTTTAAAATCATAAATAAACCAGCGAATTGCACTACTTAAAATAATAAAAGTTGTTTTTCTTTAAAGACCACAGAAAATATCATAATTTACTATAAGGATGTATGCACTTAGAAAATATACAGAAAGACAACCACAGTACAGTATCTACAAGAAAAAAAAAAGCAGTTTGGATAATTTGCAGCAGTAAAACATTTAACCTTAAGATGAATAATAGGTATCTATGATGACTGGTAATAAGTATTTAGATTAAAATTATAATTTTGTGATCATTAAATGATCATGATGATCATTTAAGTAAATGATCATGATGATCATTTAAGTAAATGATCATGATGATCATTTAAGTAAATGATCATCAAAAATAAAGGAACAGATGATCATTAAATAAAAGATAGTAATGCCAAGTTCGTGTTCAACCAAGCATACAACGAACAGATACAATAGCTCCAAGATTGTACCAGTAGAACAATGGGAACCCAAACACAAGGAGTCGTGAGCACACATTGTTGTACCAAAATTATTTGTTCTTTGGAGCTTACCAGCCTAAAATATCATAATAGGTACAGCCTCAATAATTATCTATGGTAAATTTAATATTTTTATGCAAAAAATAGTGTGATCACCGACTGGTATCAAGTGTCATCTGAAAAGTTGGTTGTAGTGGCAAAACAATAAGTGCATACAAAACCCCTAGGTGCACAAGAAATTATGTACAGTACTGTACTACCAAACTTGAGATAAGTTACTACAAACTAATAAGAAATATAGAGGTTATTTAGCAAAGATGCTGCAGCATTTTGAATTAACCTCCAAATAAACTTCGGTAAAGAGTTAACAGGAACCATATCAATGTATCAGGAACTACACAAAGGATACATTATGCATATATAAATTAAAACTCAAATGGTAGCTAGAAACATGTAAGCATACAATATAATTAAAATGTCATATTGTTATATTACAGTATGACATTTGTTTTATTTTATAAAGTACATTCATTAATATACTCCAAAAGCAACAGCTACTTCTACTTGCAAGTGAAGAGTTACAGCATATGAATGTGACAATTGGGTCCTGTAACTCATGAATACCAGTATAATTAAGTAAACCCTACACTAAAATCTGAATATTGTATGTATATTATGGTTCTATGACCATTAAGCGTTATAAAAATCCTTTCATTCTCTGATAATCTTGCATACACATCACACTTCCCCTACTACAAGACTGCATTTAATGCTAAGTATATACAAATGCAGAATCATATCAGATAAGAAAACTAAGTTTGCTCCACCTGCTTGGAGTCCCCAGACGAGATGGTCCTGCATATGGTGATCTTAGAGTTCTGGATGAGGAAGGAGTCGTTGTCGTGCGTGTTACTGTGGAATTTCTTGGCGAGCGACGACTTCCGTGAACTCGAGGAGAACGACGTGTGGATATCCGTGGTAAAGTCATAGGCGTCTTAGGCAGGCCTGGGGGAGGGTAGCGTGGAGAAACACGACGCTTTATTAATGGAGTTTTTTTGTGTCCATGGACTACCGAGCTACGGATATTCTCCCTTTCGCTGCGACGCTGAATCCCATCCTATTAAAACAGTAACTTATTAAACACACATTTAAACAGGAAAGGTCAAAGCTTGAGCACATGACTGCAAGGTATGCATGTCAGAATAAACTAATTAGATCCAATGTCTTAATATTAGTAATGAAATATTTTCAAATCACTAGATACTGTACCTATTATATTACCAGATTCCTTGAATGTTTCCACATGAATTAGATTTCATTATGATTACATTTGAATTATAATTTCTACAAATTCAGGAATCTACCCTCCCCCCCTCCTAATATTTTTGGGTTTCAACTTTGTTATGTGAAAACAATATCAATGTAAAAATCAGATTACAGTGCAACCTAGATTCGGTGAATTATTTGGCCCAACCTCTATTCATTGCATCAGAAGATGCCTTCAGTTTTTCTTTCTCTAGCAATTGTTTGCAAGTGACTTAAACCAAAATACATAAACAATTTTTTTTAGTATAAAGTATTTACTAATGCTAATGTATAAAAATAGTTTAATAATATGTACTGAATGAACTATTCACCAAAGTACAGTGCTATGCCCATTTCTCCCAATCATCTACAAAACTGTTTTTACTATGTTCTAAAAAAAATTTTTGTTTATTATGGAGCCACAGTAAAGTCAGTACCATTTGTACCAAAATTTTTCCCATGCTAGAAGCTAATTTCACTAAGCAAATGTTACAGTAATTTGACTTATCACATAAGACAGCTATCAGGAGAACCTGTCTGTAAAGATTTCACCATATCAAACATTTCTTATGCCTCAGCCTTAACACTTCATTTTCGAAGGTAGCAAACCCATACCTAGTTAAATAAAAACAGCACCAGCTAAAGATGAAAAAGATACTTTTTTTTAACATACTCAATGGCTATCCAATAGCACCAACTAGTATTGTGTCCATCTACGAAAATAATTAAAAACCTGCTTGGAGGCATAACCCTTAAGTGCACATACGTATGCAGTTATTTTAGTCATCACAATTTTTTATACAAATGATGTAAATACTGTTTGGTTAAAATTTGTGTGTATGTAATGAAGTTAACCTATACTTACAACAAATAATTTTGCTGTTATTTTTAATTGCTTACTATCAATAAATCTTGTCCCTCAAGCTAGGCAATTATTGTCAATCCACAATTTGGCATTTCCTGCCAATGCATGAATTTGAATGAACAAGGCCCATCAACTTTCCCCACAAGTCTGTAAACACAAGCTCTGCATAACAGCCTTATGTTAACATAAGAGCCAAGAATGTTAAGTAAACCTGCCTGGAAAATGTGCACTGTAACCATAGAGATGCTGAATCCAGGTTGCACTGTACTTTAAGACAAGGCATTGGAAAGCACATAATGTATTTATGACAAGTAATACTGTTAGAAATTTCTGGTACTGCATTTTTGGTTGGAATATTAAATTCTCAAAACCATTATCGAGTTAAAACAATATACTCGTTATGTTATAAGATTGTGGAAATTTTTGGCACGACAAATTGTTTGCAAGTGACAAACCAAAAAATATAAGCAATTTTTTTGAGTATAAAGTAATGCTAATGCTAATGTATAAAAATAGTTTAATAATATGTACTGAATGAACTATTCACCAAAATGTGGTGAAATCATCTAATTCTAAATACTGAACAAGTGACATTCTGCTGCAACTTTAGATCAATACTGTGCTTTATTTGCAATGAGCTAAGATCTTTAAATACACCTGAAAAGACCCATATTTCATTAGTATTACAAACATGTTGGTACGTTCATGTGTAAATACTAATGCCAAATAAAACGTATTAATGATTTCCCAGCTAATAATCTGGTGCTAGAGTGGCTCACAATACAAGTGTCCTTACTGCTCTGGCTTTACCATCATGTAATACTTCAAAATGTACAGAATGTTTCCAAATTGAACATAGGACAATCTAATGTAATTAAACCCATCACATCCCCCCCCCTTACAAATTTTGGGTGCTACCAGCATCTTGGGGAAAGCGCAAATGGCGTTGCGATATTTTATTTCCAATGCATACTGCAAGGTTATATGCGCATCTGGTGTCATTTTTAAGCTAAAGAGTCGTACTTTATAATGGTATCTTCAAAAAAGGCAACAAAAGCAAAATAAAATAACTAAGGAGAGTTAAATTTATCCAACGTGATGTTGAAAATGACAACTAGAGCCGTCATCGGAACGTTCTGGCATTGAGCAAATATCGAATGTAGGCGTCACAAAAATGTTAAAGGTCATTGTTCCCAAGAGATATTAATATGATAATTTACCATTACTTTTCTTCAAGTCCAAGAAGGATTACAGCTCTTATGGGTATTGTAGAGTCCACTCTTATAAAATAATGTTCCCAACAGTGAAATCACAATAGTGTGATTTCACCATTATAATAGACCTATGATAAAATCTTTTGAAGCAATATGATTCACCAAACTCTCATACTGGATCACCCTAGACATACGTTCGATACCATCGTGTTGCTCCAAATGATTTTCTGCATACAATAGCCTTAATAAATCTCACTACAGTCACTACACTATATTCCAAAACGAACATATTGCTAAATAATATTTATGAAAAATATTAAAGTATCATGCAACCTTTCTTCAACATGTAAACAAAGAGACTGTATAATCTTAAAATATTTCTAGTACAATATAGAAATGAAGAGCCATGTTCAACATGTACTGTAAACTTGCATGTGATATTTAGTTTCAGTAAGTTATGCACACAACATGCACTTGCAATAAGGAAAACTAACAAATATAAACAAGAGATAACAGGAGCAGACGTCGAAGATAATTAAGAAAAAAAGCCAAGGATAAAATATTGAAATACAAATAGTGTGTGTTTAACATCAAAATGTTTAAAAATATGCCCTATGGGGGTATATTATATCGTACATCAGCGTGAAATTTGGTGTGAATATCCCCCAAGTAAAGCATCATTAGCAAAGGAAAATTTGTATCAATTAACTGTGCAGCAGATAAGACAGCCAGTTAAGCTGGTGCCTCAGACACTACTAAATCACTATACTTTTCCCAAAATATTTTACACAAATATCCACAGTAAATGCACAAGAATGTGGAGGAACATGTTTTCAATCTTAATTTCTAAGCTACTATGTTTTCTCAAGTGATCCAGTGGAGCCACAGGGCTTCCATTTATTAATTGTAATTTGAAATGTTTGTGTCTTGATAGTAAAACACTATGGATGGACAACAACTGCAGTAGAGATGTGATAGTTAATTCTTTGGCAAAACATTTCTTTATATACTACCACTTTCAACTCAACAAATAATATGCAAGATACACTGTGATAGGAGTACCAAAGAAAAAAGGAAGGCCCAAAAGTACTACCCAACGTTTAAGAAAAAAATTATTATCCCCATGCATTTACTTTTACAAATTTATTCTAATGAATTTAGACTATTTTCTCAAGAGAACAATTACAAGGCAGAGCTCTTCATACACAGTTGTTCAACAACAGGTATGCTTACAGGCTCTCATCGTACATCTGACATGCTACCGCAGATTCAAGGGTCGACATGTTATCTTTGGAGCAACGTCTATTTTTGTATTGGTACTGCTCAAACTTGGCTTAGCACTCAAATCACGCTGGAAGCAAAGCATTAATAATACAAACTAGTTAATTCAAAAATTAAAAAGAAAAATGTATGGAAAAAAACCCAGCGTTCAATGTAATGAAAAGCTAATTTTTGGGTGAGACCAAGAGGTTCCCCAGAGCTAATACCCGGCTGATGTGTATGTATTAGACTCGTGTATATACAGTACTGTATAGTCAATCAACCGAGTTTTTAGTCTATCGGGGACCTCAAGCCAGAACCTAGCCCCCTCCCCTCAAAGAGGCATGAGGAGCCGTGTAGACACCATGTTGTTGGGTGCAGTCTGTCTACCATCTACCAGGTCAGGCACCCAAAAAAGGTAGGAATCTCAAAAACTACAGCCGAATAAAAATTGCAAACCGAAAGCTGAACGAGCAAGCAGAACTCTCCAATCAAAAAACAAGCAAACAAGCATGACGTCACCACAGTCGCCATGCCACTGTTCCTCAAGGGTGGAAGCACCCTTGGGAAGGAGTGATCACAGTGTATTGACCTTTGGGTACCTGGTAGAACTAGGATTTATCTCCTCACAAAAAGAACTAGGAAACAAAAGGCTAGCATACCGAAAGGGAAATTATGGAGGAAATGAAAAGTTTCCTAAGGGATATACCATGGGACACAGACCTCAGAGCTAAATCTGTACAAGACATGACAGACTATGTCACCCAAATGTGTCAGGAGGCAGTAAACAGGTTCATCCCGGCCCAAAAGGAAAAATCCGAGAAGCAAAAGTAGAATCTATGTTTTAATAGGGCATGTAAGGAAGCAAACGAACTGAACAAAAGGGTGTGGAGGAACTTCTGAAATAACAGAACACCAGAAAGCAGAGAGATACACCAGAAAACCAGGAATGAGTATGTTAGTGTGAGAAGATAAGCAGAGAAAAATTATGGAAATGATATAGCAAGCAAAGCCAAGACTGAACCAAAGCTACTCCAGTCACATCAGGGGGAAAACAACAGTGAAAGAACAGGTAATGATACTTAGAACAGGTGAGGACAGGTATACAGAGAATGACAAAGGTGTGTGAAGAACTCAACAAGAGGTTCCAGGAGGTCTTCACAATAGAACAAGGTGAGGTCACTGCACTAGGAGAGGGGGCAGTAAACCAGGCAGCCTTGGAAGGGTTCAAAATTACGAGAGGTGAGGTCAAGAGACAACTGTTAGACCTGGATTTGAGAAAGGCTGTTGATCCAGACAGGATCTCACCATGGGTATTGAAAGTGTGCAGAGGCAATTTGCTTGCTACTCTCCATAGTGTATAGTAGGTCACTGGAGACAGACCTACCAGAAATATGGAAGACGGCTAATGTGGTCCCAATATACAAAAAGGGCAACAGACAAGAGCCACTAACTACAGGCCAGTGTCCTTGACTTGTAAACCATGCCAGGTGATGGAGAAGATAGTGAGAAAAATCTAGTATCATCTGGAGAGAAGGGACTGCGTGACAAATTGCCAACATGGGTTCAGAGAGGGCAAATCTTGCCTTACAGGCTTAATGTTCTGTAACCAGGTGACAAAAATTAAGCAAGAAAGAGAAGGCTGGGCAGACTGCATTTTCTTGTTATGTTGGAAAGCCTTTGACACAGTACCCCACAAGAGGCTGGTACATAAGCTGGAGACAGGCAGGAGTGACTGGTAAGGTGCTCTAGTGGATAAGGGAGTACCTAAGCAATAGGAAGCAGAGTTAGTGAGGGGTGAGACCTCAGATTGGTGTGAAGTCACCAGCGAGTCCCACAGGGCTCTGTACTCAGTCCTATCCTGTTTCTGATATACGTAAATGATCTCCCGGAGGATATAGACCCACTCCTCTCAATGTTTGCTGACGATATAAAAATTATGAGAAGGATTAAGACAGAGGAGGGCAGCTTGAGGCTTCAAGAATACCTAGACAAACTGAAGGAATAGTCAAACAAGTGGTTGTTAAGAGTTTAACCCAAGCAAATATAATGTAATGAAGATAGGTGTAGGGAGCAGGAGACCAGATACAAGGTATCATTTGGGAGATGAAATTCTTCAAGAGTAAAAGAAAGACTTCGGGGTTGATATCACACCAGACCTGTCCCCTAAAGCCCATATCAAGAGGATAATATCAGTGGCTGGTCAACATAATTACAGCATTTAGAAACTTTTGTAAGGAATCATTCAGAACATTGTATACCACATATGTCAACCCAATCCTGGAGTATGCAGCTCTAGCTTGGAGTCCTTATCTAGTCAAGCGTAAGATAAATTGTAGAAGGTTCAAAGGTTTGCCACCAGACTAGTACCTGAGCTGAGAGGTATGAGGTACGATGAGTGACTGTGGGAGTTAAACCTCACGACGCTGGAAGACAGTTGGGGGGGGGGGACATAGGGTAGATAAGGACATGCTACCAAGCACAAGGGATACACGTGGAAATTGAGTGCCCAAATGAGCCACAGAGATATTAGAAAGAACTTTTTTAGTGTCAGAGTGGTTGACAAATAGAATGCATTAGGAAGTGATGTGAAGGAGGCAGACTCCATACACAGTTTCAAGTGTAGATATGATAAGAGCCCAGTAGACTCGGAACACCAGTTAATTGACAGTTGAGAGGCGGGACCAAAGAGCCCGAGCTCAACCCCCGCAAGCACAAATAGGCGAGTCTGTCTGTGCAGCTTCCCCCCTCCCCGGGAGGGGGAAGCGACACGAACCCTCCGTGCTGCAAGTAAGTACTGCAAGGGCAGTACTTACAGGAAACCTAGGGAAGGTGGCCCTAGTCACATGCAACCCCAGTACTCTTGTGTTACTCCTGGCTTGCACACCACCACACACAAGAACACCACCACTATGGACAGTACTGCTCAAAAGGATGGAGCCAGCATCGATCGACCGCCACCAAACGACAACCACTAAACTGAGGTTGGGTAGCTGGCACAAGGGTCTGGGGGCTCACCCTTCCCAGTCCCGGAAGTTATGCAGACAGCAGCGCAGTGGATGTGATGAAGTTATGCTTGTTTGCAATTGGGGAGTTCAGCTTTCGGTTTGCAATTTTTTTTTTAACCAGTTGTAGTTTTGGAATTCCTACCTTTCTGGCTGCCTGACCTGGTAGATGGCTGACAGACTGCTTCCAATTACACAGGGGGTCTATAAGCCATTACTCCTCGTTTCTCTCTGAAGGAGAGGTGTTCCGGCGCTGGTCCCAGTAGGCCTAGAACTCCACCGATTGACTGTTGCCATGGTCTTAATTTACACATCAGCCTGGTATAGCTCTGGGGAGCCGAAGGGGCTCTCCACAGAAATGCACTTCATTTGCACGACAATACAGAAAGTTTGAGTTTGGTTACAATAGTTGGCAAGCAATACCAGCAACTTTTCTGTAAATCTAAATCCATAAAAAATTAATTCTCTTCATAAAAATTGTCACCATTATGACTACTGTAATAATTAATGGTAAAAATTAAGAACATTAACAGGAGACCAGGACCTGAAGTTCAATTGACTTCAAATAATTATGCAGTTCCTTATAAATGCTGGGACACAGTTATGAGCTATTGAAACTATATAGGCAGCCTTAGTATTCGAGCCTTAACACAAAATGTAAATAGTCTTCTGAAGTTCACACTGCACTACATCAATGATTCTCAAACATTTGTCCTGTTAGTACCCCTTGTGAACTGCCAAGCTGCTCTTACACACTTTTCCAAAATTGGGCAAAAAACATATACAGTAATGGAAATCAATATTAGATCTTAATAAGCCTCACAACACTTCCCCAAGATGAGCCATGTTCAATAACAGCATACTTGTACCCTAAGAAATCTGTTGAACCCTACTGTATGCTACTATACTGTTCCCTGAACAAAAAAGCAAGAGCTACGAGGAGAGGCTGGAGACGTTAAAAATGCAAAAGCTAGTACCAGTACAAGGGAAGAAAAAAAAAGCAAAAGAAATGCTGACAAAAACTACACTGACAGGAATCAACAGGTAATAGGCAATTACATTTTGTAAACTCACAAATTCAAGAACAAGTCCATAGTTTCAAGATAAAGACAAAAGGTCCCCAAAAATATACAAAAGTTATTTTTGCAAACCGAGTTATAGATGGTTGGAAGAAATTACGGGAGAAGGCGGTGGATGCCAAGACCAGTAGTTTCCAAGTGCCACACATGAGAAGACTCATCCTGTAACTCCACTTACGTAGTTACATATAAACTACCTTATTTAACGAGGCATGCCGTAATCCTACATCAAGAGCTTAACAAAATTAGCCTACCTGACATGTCTGCATGCAACCCTCGCCACACCTGACCACGCCACTTCTAATTAATGTGTTGATTTAGTATTCATCTGCAAGAAGTACTTTTAAAGAGCCGGGTAAATAAAGAATAGGCAGTGCAAAAGGATGAATGGAAGTGGTTTAGGAAATATAAAACCATATGTAGAATTTGAATCATGACTGCTTACAAGCCTTCATTCTTCAACTATACCTTGTTATATTTACAATGATCAACGTTGTAAATATAACATGATACAGTGGTTTATTATTTCACACCAATACAGTGGCTACTTGATTTAATGAGCCACAGTAACAAATTCATGGATAGTCCAAAATGAGTTCGACGAAGATTGCTCCATAAATGTGATGTTTCTATGATGATTGTCCACCTAAATCACCGACAAGCCTGGCCATCACAGCGTGGCCATGTTAACAGCACTATTGTAGTGTATTAGATCTCAAAATCACTCAAATACATTTGACAAATTATGAAATTATATTGAAAATACAGTACACAAAACTGATAAATTTAAAAGCATAAAATTCAAATACTGTATAAAAAATGTGTATACAGAAGAGCCTCAGAATTCATAACACTCCCAATCCATCCTTTTCGGCATTCGAATGCTGTGTAATGTTCGGTATTCGTCCATTTGCTCGTCATGGAGGCCGAGCTGCTGCCAGAGTTTAATTAATATCATTACAATGAACTTTCCTCCCATCCAGCACATGAACCAGCAGGTAATTTCTAACTTCAAGAAACTGTACACAAAAGCACTATTCCAAAGTTGCTTTGAAATGATCTCTGATACCCAGTTAATCCTCCATGAATTCTGATTGATTGATGAAGATTAAGCCACCCAAGAGGTGGCACGGGCATGAATAGCCCGTAAGTGGTTGCCCTTTTGAGCCATTACCAGTATCAAAAGATGATACTGGAGATCTGTGGAGGCGCAACTGCACCCTGCGCGACGGGAGATGTCTCCCGGACCAAATGGTGATGAATTCTGAGCATTCCACTTAGGGTGAATGGTAGTGACTGTCTCACTTCATGCAGGTCAGTGTTCAATCCCTGATCATCCAAGTGGTTGCACACCATTCCTTCCATTCCATCCCATCCCAAATCCTTATCTTGATCCTTCCCAGTGCTATATAGTCGTAATGGTTTGGTGCTTTTCCCCTGGCAATTCCCTCAAAATGTCATGAAAAAATTCCCTCCCTCCCCATCAGGTCGTCATTAACAGACATTCCTTGAATTCTGAAAGAACCACTTCAACCGTCTACATTGTCTAAGCCTCATAGACAAAGCCTGGAGAAAAGTCTCTTAGAGGACAATGAACTCTGCCTGTTGGAAACTGTAGCCAGCAGCTCTAACAGAAAGGAACTTTGAAGGGTTTGACACTGTTGTGGAGGATATTGTCTCTTTGGCCAGGTCATTGGGCTTAAAAATTAGTGCTGATGATGTGGAGAAGTTACTGGAGGAGCACAGAGCAGAGCTCAATAGGGAAGAACTGCAGGCACTTCAGCGGAGGCAGCAACACATGGCAGCTGAGGAGGGTAGGGAGGATGTCCCTAGTTCTCTAATTAAAGTAATGTATGCAAAATGGGAGGAAGTGCAAAGATTTCTTGAAAAACGTTACCCTGACAAAACTGTGACGAACCGAGTTATAAACCCGTTGAATGACAATGCTATGTCTCACTTTAGAAACATTTTAAAGTGCAGGCAAAAGCAATCATTCTTGGACAATTTTCTTTTAAGAAAAGCATCCAGCAAGTCTAACAAGGAAAACAGAAGAAGACAAAAGAGCGAGAACCCAGAAGCACAACTACCAGAAGTTATAATAGTAGGAGACTCCCCTGCAAAAGAATAACATCTCTCTTCGTCTGCCTCACCACCTTCCACATATATAATCAACTATGTGCAGGTAAGTGTAGTGTAGTGTGTTAGCATTTATTTCATTTAATTATTGCATAAATATTTATTTTTGTGGCCTGGAACAGATTAAACCAGTTTACATTATTCCTTACGGGAATGTTTAGTATTCATACTTTTTGGTATTCGTCACGCATTCAGGAATCAATTAAATCCAAATACTGTACAGAGGTTCCATCCACCAAACTTTACAAATATTTATGACAATAGCAGAAACCTGCACATTAGATTGCCAAAACACGCGTTAATTGCCCAAGTCAAAGCCATTCCAGGCTTCAGAATGTCTGAGCTGTTTGGTTTCCAATGTTATTGTTATATCATATTACAGTACAGTATTTCCAATGAATTTGCCATTTTTATTAAGATGCGTTATATGAGCAATTATTTTACTGGTGGTAATAAAAATTGGAAATTTATTTTCACTGTACAAAAATTGAAGTTATACACAGAGTAACACCAACCACCTCTGCCAGCACACTGACTTTACCCTTGAAAAGGTTTTAAGATTTATATTGCTTTGATATTTAGCCTTTTCTATATCTCATATATATATATATAAATATATATAAATATGTATATAGATTTCTTGACTAAACAATTTTTTTCTCCAAATTCCAAATAAAGCTCAAATTGTAGGTAATACAGTATAGGCTTTAAAAATATAAAATATATTATATATATTATATATATTTTATATTTTTAAAGCCTATACTGTATTACCTACAATTTGAGCTTTATTTGGAATTTGGAGAAAAAAATTGTTTAGTCAAGAAAATCACCCCAACCAGTATTTTTCATTCACGTGGACCATCAGAACCTTCACAAACAATGGAAACCCTGAAGTCCTACCGACCATACTATAAGCTGCCCAGTTGGAAATTGGTCAAGTGTCTCTGGGATCCTCCTCCATTGTGGGCTGCTCATAGCACGGTTGGTAGTGTTTGTGGTCCTGTGTTCGAGGCTCTGACCAAGTGAATGGAATGCTATCACCCATGTTACTATGGTTACCCGAGGACCGGGCCACGCGAACATTGAGCCACGAAAACATCGCAAGGTATGGTTTGTAATTTAATAGCATATTGTTTCGAATCTTTTTTCTATGAAAATAAAACCAATAAGATTAATTGCAAGTCATTGGAAATTAGAGGTTTATGTAATTAAAATGGATAATGTTGAGGATTTGTGATGATGCATTTTTGGCAGGAAAACTTATATCTAAAATCTAATTTTTTTTTTAATCACATCGCCAGTGTTTTTCCATTCAATTATAATGAAAATTTCACAACAGGTTTTACAAAGGCTCTTTGTATGTAAACATTTCAACATTTACATAAAAAATCTAAACTTTCCCAATGATCCCAAACAAATGATGGTTTGCTAACCCTTTAACCCTTAAACTGCGCATGGCGTATATATACGCCCTGAGTAACATGTCACACGGTGCGCATGGCGTATATATACGCCATAGGGTGCCATTCCCGATTCAAATGGCCCGCGGCTACACGGGGTTCACAGTAGCTTCCTCAGGGCTCTTGTAAACAGACGCCATTTAAAAAAAAAATCGTGGGCAATATTCTCAGGTGTGAGAGGCACAGTACTGTTGGAGCAACCAAGGCTGGCGCACGCAGCATGAGCGATCAGCATTGCTGTTCAGCTTGTGACCACAGCATCACCGAAAAATGTCAAAATAAATATATAACTATTATTTAGTGATGACAATATTACAGATGACCCGTGACTGTGATATAAATAACCAGGGTTGTGATAATAGCAGGATTGTTGTAATAATTAGCGCTGTGGGAGGAGTGATGCTGAGAGACTGAGGGAGACAGCATCGTTTACTGACTGTGTGGCCACCTGTTATTGTTTACATTCACCATACCAGCTCAGTGGTTCTCTATGGTGAACACAAATGTAGATACTTATATATAATGTGTGTATTAGTGTAATAACAGCAAAAGGATTATGCTGGGAGGAGCCATTTGGGTGACGGAGGTGACGTCGTCTGCACGATTTGTCAAGCTGTTTAGAGGGTGGCCACTATGCTCTTTGGGCGCACTACAAGCTTAGGTGTACAGTTACAGTGCATAAAACATGTAGATATTTATATATAATATGTGTATATAGGGTAATAACACTGCAAACAGTATTGTTGGGGGAGAAAGTTTAGTGCGTGTGACCTTGAATGAGTGAGGGAGCCGCCAGCTGTGTATACCGACGACTCTTAGTGCCTGAACTAACTATATCACCATAGCTGTACAGTTGTGGTGAACAAAATATATACATACTTATATATAACGTCTGTATATAGTGTAATAACACCACAAATGGTATTGTTGGGGGAGAAAGTTTAGTGCGTGTGTTGAAGGAGTGGCAGCGAGTGGCTGGCTGGTGTGTGGCGGTAACTCTTCGTTGCTCTTCGACTCTCAATACCAACTTAGTGGTTTGTTATGATGACCAAAATATGCAGATACTTATATATAACCTGTGTATAGAGTGTAATAGCAGCAAAACTATTTGTTTATTGTTTTATGAACATAAATGAATTACTAATATGCACACCATACGTTTGAGTATAGCGATTATTCACCACTTTTATTATATAAATATATTACAATACACACTATTGAATAATATTACTGCAAAAAAACTAAGAAAAAATCAATCGGAGACATTGAAACAATTAGGTAATAATATCTTTGTGGCAACTCCCATCTGTCAGCGCGGGTGACGCTGACCGGCCCTGGCGACCGCTCTGTCAACGCCCACTTTTTGCCAGACTTCCTCGGTCAATTGCGCCCAAAATATGTCACCTACGATTTTTTTGCTATTTTTCTCGTGCTCAGGGGACACAAATTAACATGTTTAGAAGACGAAAAAAAATTTTTGAATTTTTTTTTTCTTGCGCACAGGGGTGTAAATGTCCCCAGGACCCCTGAGCAGTGTAAGGGTTAAAGAGGAATTTAATTTTGTTTAAGTTTTTTATTAGAAAAGTTATGAATCTTGTGGCATTTAAAAAAATATTACATTTTAAATATTTATTTAAAATATTTTTTATACAATTTGTAAAGCCTACTGATTTGAAGTGTGAAGATTAATTAAATCAAATGAGATTAATATTAATTTTAATGAAAATTCCAAATACAATTTTTTGTATTCTAATCTTGCCAAAAATGCAACATCATAAATCTTCAACAAAATCAATTATATACAGATGAGTCACAATAACGTGGCTGAAATATGTTTTCCAAACCACACACTGGAAAGTGAAGGGACGACGACGTTTAGGTCCGTCCAGGACCATTATCGCAATCAACTCGAGAATGGTCCAGGACGGATCGAAATGTCGTCGTCCCTTCACTTTCTAGTATGTGGTTTGGTCAACATCACGTATATAACTTGCTTTGTATATACTTTCCAATGACAATCTAATTGTTATGTTTTCATGGAAAAAGGCACTTGTTGCCATTTTTTTTTTTTTTTTTTTTTTTAAGTTGGAAACAAACTAAAACACATGCTTAACCACTGTGATACGCTGCATTTCTTGTAAAATTCCTACTGTGTGCCAAAAATCAAGTGTTCGCAAACAATTTTTCTTTGTAAAATGTTAAATTCCCTTCCTGAACACATCCCCCCCCCCAAAAAAAAAAAAAAAAAAATTGTTCCCTGATGACCATTATGTTCTTCAGACAATAAGGTTTGAATTTCACCAACAGAGAACAACGATCTTTCAACACTGTGTCGAACAGGGGTTGGAAGCCAGAGGTGCAAGCGCCATCCATGGTTGCTCACTTTGAACTGATCCAGCCAGCAGCCCTAAGGCATTCTGGGAATTTGCTTTTTCCAAGATGGATGCCTCTCACTGGAGGTCTCGGGAGTCCATTTCATACCCAACCAACCGCACTCCGTTTTGAATGTGTACGAAATCTTAAATAGGCGTTTTCTCTGCGGTACAGTTGTAGGCAAACGAGTTTTCTCTGCCAGCGCAGCACAGTGGTTAAGAGCTGGCCATTTTGTTTCAAATAAAGCTCAAAATGTATCAGATATTCAAGCTTTAAAATGGCAATGAATATTTAAAAATATTAACTTTTTTACTACTATAAAGAAAAGTAACAAACATGCTATTTACCCAAATTGATTTCTCATCTTGTTTCTTTCATTTAGGTTTGGTGTAAATCCACTCAAAATGAATGTGATTATAATGCCAGCTAAATATACTGGTACTATAATTCATTTCAGACTAAAGTACACAGTTTAGGAAAAGATGTCACATTTCCTAGAAAAGAAATTTATAACTTCAACTCACAGAAAAATTTGAATACGATGACACCTCAACAGACGAGAGGTTTGACCCTTCCTTTTTTGTGAAGAGACGTGTCGTTACGTTCTTCATGGTATTCTGATCATGCTCTCGCAGCACTGACTTGGGTCCTCGTACGGGAGTCTGATTTAATCGAGAAATGCGCGTATGAGTTGCATATAAAATTATATTAGCAATAATTATTATTGTTATATAATAGCAATAATTAATAATATCGCAAAACTTTAATGTAATGAAACACCTCTTTCTGACAGTCTCAGTAGCTCCCTGAAGCTCTCTCACTAGGATGGCTTCATAATGCTTCACATCAGCCATAGGAGTCCTGTTTGCCTAGTGGAAACTGCTGCCAGAACCTGGTCTACCACAGGAACAGAGCTGGGGATTCATTAATAACCCATACAAAGCATCCTAAAAGCAAGTGAAACAATACAAGCAACTGCAGGGTTTGCCTAACTGAAGCACTACTCTAGCCAACAGACTTCACAAATGAGTTCAGCAAAACAGTAACCTCCAAGTGCATAAAAACACCAAAAGGTGGTGTCCCAACTCCCAGTCAGGCATGGGTTTGTCCTTAGCTGACACAACAACTGATATGCCTGGTAGGAAGGAAGGAAGGGGAGGGAAGGGGAGGGGAGGAAGGAAGGNGAGTATTATTTTGTAGTTCAGTGATATCCAAACATTTCTCAAGGGAGATTGAGTACTGTATTTTGTTACTACTTTTAAATTCTTGTGGGCAAATTGCTTCAATAGTGGGTTGATCTTTAATCCCCTCAGGAGGAACAAGACGATGTGTGGTGTTTGTCCCCAGTGGGCTGTGCTTATCAATGGGGCTGAGCAAGGTAGTGTTGATGACATAAGCTGAGGGAGATATGGAGCAGGCAGTCCAGAAACAAAAACTATTATTTGTGAAGTTTATTCAGAGTATGATTTTTCACAAGTTGCATATATTCATAGGTTATATGCAAACTTCCTGAGCAAGATCCAATGATCCAGCGAATTCCTGGCATGCAGAAAGCTGTTTCAAATGCTTTACGAGAGATTCAAGTAACTCATCGGTAAGATTTTTCTTCCATTCAGGAAGCTTGTGTTGGAAGATCTTACTGTATATATATGCAGTATATTTAATATAAATGTTTATGCAATTTATTTTGAATTTGGTCATACAGATTTTGCCTATCTCTGTTGGTAGAAAAGTAGCTTAGAGTATTTAGTTAAATTATTAACAGTTACTACATACAGTAAAAAACTTCCCATTTATACATTATTCTCATGTAACTACAAATATGGAAAACATGTTTTTGAGCACAGTCATTTGGTTGGCCCTTAAGGTAAGATAAGCTCTGACCAACCTTTAGTCTTCAACACTGTGTAGGAGTTCTCCTTTGTGATCTTATAAGAAGGCCAGATGAAGTTTCCATCTAGTAGCCAATTACCTGCCAAACCAAGCACCAGAGCATGCAACAATGCTGTGTTCTGCATAAGATATCCTTCCTTGAAATCTAGGTGTTTATGACAAGCACTGCCACAAAAAGAATCAACTCCTAGTGAAAGACCAAAAACTGTGCAGTGCACACCAAGCCACTTTATATTGCTTGAATTATGGTTTAAGCAAGATCTCTGCCACTATTTGCTATACAAGTTGCAATAGATCTGAATTAGAAACTCCACATATGAAGATTGGCAAAGAGTCTGGAACAGTATGAATACAGCCACTCAATTTACTGCAAGAAAAGCAGAGCACGATTAGGATAACAGGCTGGAACACATGGCTAGAACACAAGGAAACCTAGACTGAACTGACCATGAGCCAGGCAAAATCATGTTGCCCAGAAAAAAGCGGTATCCTTTTTCTAAGACACGAAGCAGGAGTGTGACTGGAGGAAACAAAAGTATAATCTCCTAATTGCAATCTATGTACATGGTCTCCACTAAGGATGCATCTTGATTATGAAATGGGGTCATACAGACAGGCAACATGTGGTTCTGCACAGATGCAATGATGTCCATCAGAGACACGAAATGTGTGGCAGATCCCTGAAAAGTTACGTCATCCATCAAAAATCGGAGAACCTCTTTCTATTAGCATGGAATCAGTGGCTTCCCTCCTACGTGGCTCTATTCCCCGTTTACAAGGCTTTTATTGTGGATACTTTTCAGCTAAACTGTAATTGGTGTAGGTTCATTTATCTGTTCCTACTAGTTCAGCTGTTGCTTCTGTTGTCTAGACTGGAGACTTTTGCAGGCAGAATAGTCTTCTGCTTCCTTAATGGCTGGCTCAGCTGTGGTTCCAAGTCTTTCTAGCTCATTGTCTGAACCCATGACATTTTCCACATCTCCGCTTCTTACAGCAGATTAGGCCGGAGTCGTTCCTTGCTGGTCGAGGCTTTCCTCCAATCTTCGCATTTTCTTTTATTTATCCTGGACTATCACCATCTGCATGTTCCTCTAGTAGCTGCCCTGTTAGTGTTCCAACTGCATCTTTCGTTATGGCAACAGTATGAAGTTTCTTAGTAATCCTTTTTTCTGTTTCTTTCTCTTCGTTGCCTCTCCATTTTTATCTCAGTGGTTCTGTTCTTTTTGTCTTGGGTGTTCTTCGGATGGGCACCTCATACTGAATACAGTACTTTCACCTCTTATTGCTCAGTGTATGTAGCAATCTTTCACCTCTGCTAGCTCGAGGAGCTAGCAGAGGTGCTTTTGTTACCATTTGGTGATGACACTTCGTCAGTGCCATTTTGCAAATTCTCATGCATTCTTTCACCCCAGCCTGGTCATTCTCCTCCTAGTCTTCTTGATCTCTTGACTGATTTTGGTTTTTAGTTCATTTCCTCAGTTTTCCATTTCATCTTCGGTCTGTGACATTATTTTTCGTTATTTTTTCTTTACCTTCAACTGGTTGTCTGGCTTGAGAACCCTCTTTGGAAGCAGGGTTCTGTTCCTTTGCAGCTTTCTTTTCTGGCTAAGGATGAGATACAGCATCTGCTTTCGAAGGGAGTCCTTTGGTAGATATGACTTGGTATGCTTGGCAGGGGTGCATCATCTCTTATATCTGGTTGAAGCTGTCCACTGTTATTTGCGCACAACTTGAGATGTTTCAGGGGACACGTTTGTTGACGTGGTGTTCATGGCCCCCTTGTTCTAGGGCTCATCTCACGTAGGTCATGTGCAGTATCAAAGTCTAACCAGCCTGCGGTCTACCTTCGGGTCCATGATGGAAGGAGGAAGTACTGTATGTAATTTTGTCCACTTATCTGGGGCACTGTGACTTTGGCTCATATTCAGGTTTGGGGTTTTGGCATTCAAATAGTGCATGGCTGGGTCTATCTGGTATATGTTTCTGGTCTGTGCTGGGCTTTAGTGGCTCTGGGTAGAGTTACCCCACCATTAATTCCCTCTCCTTTGAGGTCATGAACTTATGCTTTCCTCCTCCCTTGGTTTTCGCAAAGCTTTGATAAATGTGACCATGGTGTTATTGCACATAAAATGCGCTCAAAAGGAATACCACGGAAAAATAGGCAGATGGATCTTTAATTTCCTGACCAACAGAACCCAATGTGTAATATCAACCAAATAAAATCCAGCCCATCAACCGTTAAGAGCTCGTCCCCCAGGGTACTGTGCTTGCTCCAGTACTTTTTCTCATCCTCATATCGGACATAGACAAGAACACAACCTATAGCACTGTATCATCCTTTGCAGATGACACCAGGATCTTCATGAGAGTAGGCAACATAGAGGACACGGCAAACCTCCAGTCAGATGTAGATCAGGTCTTTCTATGGGCTACAGAAAATAATATGGTGTTTAACGAAGATAAGTTCCAGCTCATGCGCTATGGAAAAATGAAAATATAAAACGAAACCACGTACAAAACTCAGACAAATCATAACATAGCACGAAAAGGCAATGTAAAGGTTTGGGTGTACTCATGTCGGAAGACCTTACCTTTAAAGAACACAATAAAGTGGCCGTCACAACTGCACGAAAAATGACGGGTTGGATAACAAGAACTTTCACACTAGAGATGCTATACCGATGATGATACTTTTCAAAACGCTGGTGCTCTCTAGAGTGGAGTACTGCTGCACAATGACAGCCCCTTTCAAAGCTGGAGAAATTGCTGACCTGGAGAGCGTGCAGAGATCCTTTACTGCTAGAATCCACTCGGTAAAACATCTAACTATTGGGACCGACTAAAGAGCCTAAATCTGTACTCCCTGAGCGCTGGCGGGAGAGATACATAATATTTACACATGAAAATTAGAGGGGCTGGTCCCAAACCTGCACACAGAAATAACATCACATGAGACCAGAAGACATGGCAGGATGTGCAGAATACCCCCGTTGAAAACAGAGGTGCAACTGGTACTCTGAGAGAGAACTCTATCAACATCATGGCCCGAGACTGTTCAACACGCTCCCCTACAAATAAGGCATAACTGGGCAACCCCTCACAGTGTTCAAGAGAGAACTGGATAAGCACCTCCAAAGGATACCTGATCACCAGGCTGTTGACTCATACGTCAGGCTGCGAGCAGCCGCGTCCAACAGCCTGGTTGATCAGTCCAGCAACGGAGGCCTGGTCGATGACCGGGCCGCGGGACGCTAAGCCCCGGAAGCACCTCAAGGTAAGGTGGNAATCCAAAGTCATAAAGGAACTAGCAGAAGAACTATGCCTACCGCTGAAATTACTTTCCCAAATCTCTAGACCAAGGGGTAGTCCCTCCTAGATTGGAAAATGCAAATGTTACTTTTCCATTTTCAAAAAGAGGTAAAAAGAGCTCAGCGAAAACTATCGTCCGATCAGCTTGACATCACACATCTGTAAGCTCATGGAGAGAATCCTCAGGAGGGAAATCATTCGCCATCTTTCAGTGAACAATCATGTAAAATCGACACAACATGGGTTTATTAAAAATAGATCCTACCTTACAAGCTTCAATGATATTGAGCCTCACAACAGATCTACATGTACTCTACAAATGGTCAGAAGACTGGCAAATGCTTTTTAATATCGACAAATGCAAGACCCTGCATGTAGGGCATAACAGCCCACGCCACAGCTACCAAATTAATAGCATTACATTACAGCAGATTGATGAAGAAAAGGATCTGGCAGTCAAAATCCACCACTCATTAAAAGTTGCACAACAGGTGGGTGCAGCAGTCAGAAAAGCTAACCAAATACTTTGGATAATCAAGTGTACTTTTGACTATAAGGAATAGAAGGTAATGGTTCAACTGTATAAATCTCTGGTGCGCCTCCACTTAGATTATTGTATCCAAGTATGGAGACCTCATTTTCAGAAGGATATGGCTGCTCATGAGAAGGTGCAACACCGGGCAACAAAAGTCATTCCAGAGTTAAGTCATCTCTCGAATCAGGAACGCTTGAAGGCTACAGAGCTAACACCACTGCAAACCAGGAATGACAGGGCGGATCTCATTGAAACTTTTAAAATACTGAACAAGTTAGAGGATGTTGATCCGGATATTTTCTTCAGGTCAGATGTAACACAAACAAGGAGCAACGGTTTCAAGTTCAACAAGCCACAATGTAGGACTGACAACAGGAGATGCTTTTTTCACCCACAGGGTTATTAACCCATGGAACCGCCTACCCACCGAAACCGTTAATGACAAAAAGATGTTAAAATTTAAAATACAACTGAAAATATCATTAAGGCAAATTGGGGGAGCTTGGACAAGCCGCCTGCTTCCTGTTCTCGTCGTGGCCACTAGAGTTAGTGGCCCTCAGGTAAATTTAGAAACTGCAATTCTTAGTATCAATATAAATATATAATATAATACATATATAACAAGTAGTGTTGACAATAACGGCAAGACATTGTCGTGAAGGATGAGGAAATGTAAGTAAAATTCTTTACGTAATATTAATTTGGCAGTTTTTTTTGTATATTTTAACCTTGTTGAGAGTAGTACAGTTTTTTAATCTCATTTAGGAGATCAAATAGATATTTGTTTCTCGTATATTACCCCCATGGGTACTGTTACAGCCTCTAGGAAGCGTTTGAGGTCAGGATTAGTATGACAGTTCAGAGTTTTGTATATATACAGCACAGTTAAGAGTGTATGAAGCGACTCGGTATGTAACATATTCAAGATTTCAATAAGAGTGCTGAGTGCTCTCTGGGACTGGAGTTATAGTTCTAAGTGTGGAGTTATGTTAGGTTAGGCCGAATTACACCCCCTCACACCCCCAGCCTCCAAGGCCGAATTATACCCCGTCCAGGATGCAACCCCCACAACACGCTGACCAACTTCTGAGTACCTACTCAGTTAGTTTTAGTTTAGTTCATTTATTATGCACCCCATACCCATCCCGTGGGCGGTAGTGGAAAGGGTTACAGAGGCACATAATGGGCTCAGGGACTGAGCCCCACAATTCATTTAGCTAAGCAAGTTACAATCTTGATGAGCTAGTTACAAAATTCAATATAAGTCGTCACATCAACAATGGGTTCGAGATCGACCTCAAGTACAGGTTCTAAATTAAGCAACTGACATATGTGGAGAGCTAGTGTCAAAATTTATATGTTTGTCCTGCACACCGCCCCCCATCCAGTGGGCAGCGGTGGATAGGTTACAATCACTCAGTTACTACCTACAGTTAGCAAACTGGGGATATTTGGCTAAAATTTCTGGTAGCAGATCATTTTGAATGAAATATTTACACATCGCTGGAACATTGGTTATAGAATTGTCTCTAAATTCACGTATCTTTTCGCACTCCATCACATAGTGACGGAGGGTGTGCGAATAATTTGTTGACACAGTTTACATTTGGTCAGGTCTACATCGGCAGATAATGAGAATTCCCAGAGATACTTGTAACCGAGTCTAAGCCGAGCAGCAGTAACATCTAGAAGTCTGCTGATTTTATGGGATGATCCATAGATGTGTGGCTCCTCTTGCATGATAGTATGATGATAGATGGAATTACTGGTGTCAATTTCACTTTGCCTCAGATCTACAAGATCTTGTTGAAGTTCTCGGTGTACTGCTGCTCTCAGATTGCTCATTGACAATCCAAGGTTACACTCAACGGCTCCTTTAAAGGCAGATTCTTTGGCTAACTTATCAGCTCTATCATGCATTCGGAGGCCAACATGAGATGGAGACCACATGAAATGGACTCTGTTACCATCCTTAATAATTTTGTTGTATTTGTGTCTAGCTTCGGACACGAGCATGTTACAGTTATGTCTTAAAGAGTTGAGAGCATTTAAGGATGATAAGGAGTCACTTACAATTAATGTATCAAGTTTGGAGACTTGTACACATTTCAGTGCAAGGATCAAGGCAAATAGTTCGGTCTGAAGGGTAGAGGCCCAATTGTTTATACGGACTCCCCACTCAAAGTACAAGCCATCGCCCATTGTCAGAACAACTGCACTTCCAGCTGCACCCGTGGTGCGGTGTAGGGAACCATCAGTGTATATGATTTGAGAGAGAGAATGCTCTGTGGACAGAGCATCAATATGGCTTAAGGCGTTGAGCTTTGCCTCAAGACGAAGCTTGGGCTTATCTCTAATTTGCTTCTTGGTGGAAAGGGAGGGATTAAAACTGGAAAGGGTGTAACCTCCCACGGTGCAGGAAAGTGCCGTTGTTGTTTCTCTTGGTACAAATCATGAACCCCATACATTCTGAGTTGAGTTCCAGTTTTTGTTATCCATTTGGAACAATGCTGATCTTCAATAAAGTAAGTCTGGAGGGCTTCTGTGCAAGGATTAGGATGAGTTAGCCTAAGCATTTTTATACCAATTTGACAGTTAATTTCAGTAACACGATCAACAACGCTCAGAATATTAAGTTCCTTTCTCATATTAAGTATCTTTGTGGTACGAGGGCACCCAAGGATTATCCTCAGGGCTTCGTTCTGCAATTTTTCAAGCCCTCCAAGCTTTCTTTCAGGCATCAAAACAAGCAGAGGTGCAGCATAATCCACTAAAGATCTGATGTATGCAAGGTACATCATTTTGACAATTCTGACATTGGCACCATAGCCTGAGTGATAACCTGCAACAGCCTTGAGAGCTCGGAGCCTCTCTTTATACTGACGACAGAGTCTGAATACAACAGGACCATACAGTGGCACCTCAAGGCCAAGGTATTTGAATCTGTTTACATAGTCAAGCTGGGAGCCATCAGATAGTTGCATCTTGCGAACAGCTCCTCCCTGCCTGGGTGGGCGCCGATTTAGTATCTTTGTTTTCTCTGCTGAGATAATTAAACCTAGGTCCTGACATGAATCTAATACAGAGTTAAGAGTGTTCTGTGTGTTAGCATACCCAGTGGTGTGTATCATATATCATCAGCATAGCTAATGATGTGGACGTTGGGTTTGCTCGGTATAGAGTTTAACAGCGTGTTTATTAAGATATTAAATAAGGTAGGACTGAGGACACCACCCTGCGGGGTACCTAGTTCAAAGTCTCTTGTTACACTCCTATGCCCCTGGAAAAATACAGATGACTTCCTGTTGGATAAGTAACCCCTGATCCAACAAAGAAGCCGACCACCAATATTCATTCTTGCAAGCTCACTCAATAACATGTCTATTTGCAATATCAAAGGCAGACTTAAGATCTAGGAAGTGGTATATGACTTTTCAGTGTGCAGGGTAAGAAAGGTGGTGATGCAATGATGCACACTCCTTCCATGCATGAAGCCATATATCTGGGGGATAGCATGGTTTCTTATTCTATGGAGGAGACGGTTCTGCTATAGACAATTTTATAACTGCTGCTGATAATGTCAACTGGGAATCGAGTTAGGTAACATAGGGGACATCAACCTAGCAGTGCAATCTTTTCTTCAAAAGACTCTTAACCTTTATAACACCCACTGTCCTAGGCTTTCAAAACAAGTCACAACCAAAGGCTTAACAATCCTTGGCTTACAAAGGGAATACTTAAATCCATTAATAAAAAACATGACCTTGAGAAGAAGTATAGTTAGGACCTAGGACGTTAGGTTAGGACCTAGGTTAGGACCTAGGTTAGGATCGGTTAGGACCTAGGACCTGTAACCTACCTTACCCCTCTATTGTCAACCCATGTCTCTTTATTTTTTTTTTTTTTTTAATCAAGTCTGTTTGTCAACATTTGTATTTGTCTGCTTTTTCAGTCATGTTCCCCCTTTTTCTTATCTTTATTTGTATTTGTTCTCAACACATTTTATTCTTTATGCTCAATGAGTATTAAGTTCTAGATAGTAATGTTCTTCCTGCCCGAAACGCATTGCGTAATAGTGGCTTTAGGCATTGTATGTACTAGCTCTATCTATAATTCGATCCATTAATGTAACTCACTTGTATGTATATACCTTACCTGTATAACATATTTATTTATTTTTTTTATTTATAAATAAATGTGCTAAAACCATTTCTGTTCCGATCGGGATTCGAACCCGGAATTCTCGATGTGCGTCGAAATGAACCTGACTGCACTCCCGAGACCACATGACAGAGTTTCTAATTTGCGGAATTAACTTTGTCATCCTACGCTGGACGGTTGTAGTGAATTATAATAAGGAGTCCCGTTATTATTATGTATGTGTATCATTTTGCGGCTCTATTCTTTTAAGTATTATTGTTTTTTTCGCTTCAGAGTGAAATAGGTAACTAGTCGGCACAAGTAGCCGTTCAAAGATTGTTTTACCTACGCCAGCTGATGCTGTGTTTTTGGTTCTGACCGTCCCTAGGAAAAATACGAAATTATTGCTATAGAATTCGTGAAAAAAGCTGTTAAATTTTATTAATGTCGCTGCTATACTCATACATCTGTCCAAGTGGTAGGTGTAATTTGCCAGTGAGTATTTTGTCATATATTGGACATGGTTAGAGTGGTCGCCTTATCTGCGTCATGTTGTGAGTCTACACACAAGGAGAAATACTTGATATCCTAATTAGTCTGAAATTTGAAATGTCGTACAAATAATAAGAAAATGTTGATATCTCGCATGGGTTCGTAAGAAAAAAGTGTACAAATCCACAAGGGCCGTGACGAGGATTCGAACTTACGTCCGAGATCATCCCAGACACTGCCTTTATCGACTGAGCTACGACATGGTCAAAAGAGTTGAAACCGAAGTTCTACTGAGCTTACTAGATCCCGCAGCCTCTCCGAGACACAAACCAGGGTTTTACACAACTCCCATGCACTTGACCTACGTCAATAGGCCGTTCTCCCTCTTCACCCTTACTTCATTATACAACTTCGTTTCAACTCTTTTTGACCATGTTGTAGCTCAGTCGATAAAGGCAGCATCTGGGATGATCTCGGACGTAGGTTCAAATCCTCGTCACGGCCCTTGTGGATTTTTCATTTGATGCATCATGCTATTTGACTTGTGTGTGTAATGCCCGGGAATGTTTTGGAGGCTGGTGTTGCTTCCTTGTGTGGGGTTACAGCTTGTACTGATCGGCTGGCCCCCTGAGGCTTAGGTGGTGATTTTGTATTCTAGTCTGCATTGTGTTATGTTTTGTATGTGGTTTGTATGGGATAATTTGCCTTCCATGTGTCCCCTTTTGTTTGAGGGGTATTGCAGTGGGATGTGTCAGGGTCATTTGTGTGTATGCTATGTTTTGTTACCAGTTTTTGTATTGGTATACATTCATGTTTATCCTTGAGTTGTGTTTTGTGCTCTCTGGTTTAGCTGTGTTGCTTTGGTGTATTTTTTATTTTTATTTGTATACTTATTTTATGAAAAAAAAAAAAAGTTACCTCAATGTTGGGGGTCACCAGTTACCTTAGTGCTGGAGCTGTGCCTCCAATTGTATGTTTGTTCTTGGTAGGTGGTTATGGCCTCTGTGTGTAGGGGTCCCTTATGTGTACTGTACTTTTATTTGTGAATATTCTGTTGCATCTGTGATGTCAAATTCCCTTATATGTGTTAATTTTGTGTGTTTTGATGACATTTTGTACCCGTACATTGTTATTTGGTGGTGAAGTTGTTTCAGTACTTTTTCTGTTTTCCTATTTGTCTTTGTGCTTTGTTTTGTGATTTGTGTAAAGTTAAGTCAAATTCTGTTCTTCAGCTTTACTACTTTTATTTGTATAATTCTGTGTTTCCGATGTTCTGGTGCTTCGGTACCTTGCCTTTTAATTGTATTTACATGTTTTTTAAAATAAAGAAAAAATTCAGTTATCTCCATTGACCATTTTACTACACCATCACTGCCTACGTAACTACGTCCTCACTGCAACATCGCCAACGCCACCTATGAAACATCACCTCTGCTGCTCCTATTCCCATTCATCCATCACTTTTCTATAGTTATTCAGGATGGAAGTGGGAAGTGATTAGTGAGAACTGCTTCAGACTGGGTACAGCATTGCTACCTGGCACTGGTTAGGTGTGCCTTGTGGGGGCTGTGAGTGGTTGATTGGTGTCCAGAATTCCCATCATTAGATCAAGAGTGTGTTGTTACTTTAAGTCTGTATTACTTGAGCTTGTATATAGACCAAGAGCCTTTGATAACTTTGGATAGATTCCATCTCAGTGCTCCCAAGGTCTTTATACTATACAATATAATCCTGCCTGGGTGAGAAATGTGAGAAATACCAATACCAGCATTGCTGGTACAGTATTGATATGTTAAACTTGCCTTATTGCAATTTATGAAACTTTTAGAGCTAAGAAATATATTTAATTAATAAAATGTGGTCATAAATGAGCTTCTCACAAGGTTATTAAACTATTTTGTGTTGTATTAGCACATGAAAGTTTAGTGTATGTTTGTATTTACGGGTGCCGTATATACAGTATAGTAATATGGAAAGAATATAGTAAACTGGAAATAAAGGCTGTATAACTCTATTTCAGGTATGTTGTAACCTGCAGATTACTCAGAAAGTCTTCATATGAGATTGAGAACTCTCATAGATACTTGTCTTCTGCTCAAGTGACAACTGCCTTACGGCCCTTCTACTTTCTTGTTCATCCGGATCTTTTTGGCCAGCATCCAAGAGCCCAACATGTTAATGATGCTTCCCTCAAGGTACTCAATAGCCATCTCGATTCTCTCATCAAACATGAGAAACCAAGGCCTATTAGCCTCCAGTTCTATGTCAAGAATAAGAAAACACAAGGTATGAATATTAATTTTTGGTTAAATTATGCGGGGCTCCAACTAATATTTCTTATATAATTTTGTTTGTGTTTATAGTTATATGAAAACAAAAAATATTGAGAATATTGTTACCATTTTGTTTTGTACGTACAGTTTGATCATATTAATATGGTGAATAGTTACAAATTAATTTATATATATAAAAAGGGGATAAATTATTGGCATGGAGGGACCTCAGTTTTCCTCTAAAACTTAACTTTGGTACTGTCAGGCCATAGCTAAACACACCATGCCTTTGAGACCAATCCTTGCCTACTACTAACCAGAACATAAATCTAAAATTGAGAAAAACCAACCAGAAAGTACACACAATGAAACAGGTGACTAGTTGATGGAAATTAGGCACCCCAAGGTCAGCAAGTGAATGATTAATGCTACAAGGCAAATACCCTAACTGTTATGCACCTGCCCACCACCAGATGGTAGCTTGGGTCACCCAAGGTGTTGCCCTGTTGCCCTTTTGTGCTTTTACCTGGTGCCACAGACTCAACACCTGCCCCTGCAGGACTTGCTAACTGCTTCACATTTTCAGCTAAGTGGTGGCTTTCCCTGGAAAATCAGTTTTCCTGGGAGTACCTAATATTCTTCAAATAATTGCTTGTTTTGTTGTGCCTATGCTTTCTGGTAGGATTCCCCAAGATGTGTGGGTAATCTCTGATCCCAAGCTCTTCTTGCATTGTTGAGTGAGTCTGGTTCTCACACAAGTGAGACTGGTTCTGGTCCTGGTTCCCAGTGGCAGCTCATGGAAAAATAGCATCACTGCAAGCTTCACTATCATATAGCATGAAACCTCTATTTATGTCTCGTTTTAATGAAAATGTTCAGAATTTGGTTATGCAGTAAATACATTGAAAATAACATACAGTATAAAGACTTTTTGTTATGACAAATTTGTCTGTTGCTTAATATTCTAGTGTGAGGTTGATGGAGTCATACACTTGGCAGTGAGTGTCTGTGGGGACACTCACAGTTCAGCGGTTCCTATGAGCGAGCTGCCACTGCATGTTCCCAGTAGGCAATGGATAGGACTCAAAGTCCTCGTGTGTTGGGCTAAGTTTGGGTCCTACTAGAGCCAAGCTTGGAGAGCTACTCAAGGATTTCTTCCATTTTTTTTTTTTTTTAGAAATCTCTGGAAAATAATTTTTTCCCATTATATGCAAACTTAAAGTTTAATATCTGTATTTTCAGTACTGTATCTGTATATGCAGGAAATTAAAAAACTGCAGCCTTCACAAATATCAGAAACCAGGTGTATATCTGAAGTAACTGCATTTTCATTAATTCCAAACTGCTCATTTTCTCATTTTGGAACACCATCAGGATGTATCATTAACCATGTCTGTGTTCATGGAAATTTTATTTTCAGGTACCCTAAACACAATAGCACTTAAGCTGAATAAAACATCAGCTCGGGACACTGTGCAAAGAATTCTTAGTGATTTTGATCTTCCTACCAAATATGTAGATAATCTTCCCGAGACACTGCACCAGCCGGATAGGAAAATAAACTATCATCGACCATTTTATGATAGCACAAGACCCTTCAACCCAGAAGATGAGCTCTATACAGCCAGGAGAGAAAAACTATAGTAAGCTTTCTGTGATTTTTTTAAATTTCATTTTTGTTTTGGGTTTGTTTAAAAATGTTGTCCAAGCAAAGAAAAGTACCATAGTACAGTATGGTAAAGCTGCTAACACCAGTCAGTTATCCCAAGATAAAAATCGAATTCTATTACTACCTAAAACATGGTATAAATATATAGATATACAGTAACTTGTTCTGGTATATATTTCCTACAACATGTCCTCATTGCACAAGCCTATACTCATTACACACGCCTGTAATTAATGCTTCCCCCCGTATACAATCCACTAGCCTGTAATTATTGCCTCCCCCCGTACACAATACACTAGTCACTGCCTTTATGTGAACCATATCGAACTGTCTTCTTTTGTTCATTATTTAATTGTTTTTTTTCTTCATGTTATCTCCATTTTACCAATTCCCACTTTACTGTCTTTCTATCCAGCAGGAATAGTATACACAAAGTTTCACTTGCCATACTATTATGTTCTTACAAAACTCCAAATACTTTTCCTATGATTTTTCTATTCTATTCTTATATAAATCCAAATACTCTTCCTCTGCCATTCTATTCTACTTTTTAGATCCTTAAATACTTTTCTATTTGAAAAATCTGTATTTATCTTTCACTTCAATCTTTTATGCGTTTCTTCTTTTTCTACTTTTCAGTCTTCTATATATTTTTCATATTGCACATTTCATATGGCTACATGTCATTCCTGTGTCGTTGATCAACAAAATTTAGTATTAAAGCATTATACCTTTGAACTGGATTATAATTTATTAATGCAGTTCCTGGCTCGTCAAGAATATGGGGGAAGCTGAGCGAAGATTAGCTGTCAGTGAACCAGTTCGTCAAGATATTATACGACTTCGACTTTGGTTGATAGAAGAGCTTAATTTGACTCGCTTATCTTGGCAGCGAGGACTTGGCCTAACACACCTGCGAGGATGCCTTCAGGGACTTATAGCTTTAACCACACATCATCAGGAAATCAAGGATGTTTTGCAGGGTGAACACACTTTATTTATTAGACTAATGTTGATTGTAATATTTCTATATAATGTTACGTAGTTTAAGTTATGCAGTTCAGTACAATGCACCCACAAGAATTTGGCCCCTCCGTTTAACAAAACCCTGTAAACCACTGGTTCCTAAACTGGGGGTCTTTGCTCCATTGGGGGGGGGCCTTTTTGCAATATGTAAGGGGCCATAAGATGAAGCAGTGCTTTATTCCCTACCCTTTGGTTATGATGCCAATGGGTAAGGGGTAAATAACCAGCTACTGTAGTAGAGTAAGCTCACAGGATGGTAAACAGAAATTTAATACTAAGTGATTGATAAGGATGCTATTTGAAAAAGGGGAAATGACCCCTAAAGAGTTTGGGAACCACTGCTCTAAACAACAGATCAGATCTGATCACTAGATTTTTACTGAGAAATTCATATTTCTCAGAAAAAATTTTGGATTTCGAAGGAGGATGCAGTGAAACCCAGATTGTTAGTACAGTATGTCGTGTAAAGTCATATATACATCAAATCACATCTTTTCTGGGAGGAGCGCCTTTGGCATCTTCCTGAGCTACGCACTGATGAACTTACAAACCTTCAGTACCACACCAGGCACTAACAATTATTAATTATTAACAATTATTTCACTAGGACCTAACAGAAACCAGCACAGGGCCTGATTAAGAATTTTAGAGGCCCTAAGCACTGAAGAGATTATGGCACCCCAATATACCCTATATGTAATTTAAAATAGAAATGATAGCAAACTGTAAAATACTGTACTGTATATATATATATATTCTAATGAATCGATATCATTATTTGTATGAAATTAAATGCCTATTATTCCATTGCTCTCTTGCTTTGAAGATACATAGCATACTGTAATTATATTAAAACTGTATGAATATTTTTAAATTTATTATGGGGCCACTATTTTATGGGTCTTGGTTCAGCTACAACACTGCACCATGGTCAATTGTAAATCCGGCACTGGAAAAAAACTTTTTTGGGATCTCTCTTTACTTGAAGCCCTAAGCACATGCTTATTGATTAATCTAGGGCTGGACCAGCAACAGGATTTGGTCCAGTTAGTAAAGGCATTTTGTATAAGGTGATCATATCGCCTCAGTGCCTTGTATCTACTAGCTTTGGCGTGTTTAATGCCTCGGATCTCTCCTCGTGGCTCTCCCTTATTTTTTTAGGGTTGGAAAAAATTTGATTACATGTCATTGCACTTTTTCAAAAGTGGGAGAGAAAGTGAAATTGTGAGAATGTGAATGTGAGAATGAGTGTGTGAGAGTTTAATTATCTAAGTGTAGTTACAGGATGAGTATCATGACCAGAGAATAAAAGAACATAAAAATTGTATAAGAACTGGTCAAGAGTACAATGCATTATTTTTTCACTCGAGGGATTAAAATCATTCAATTTAATGAGCTAATTCATGCAAAATTGTGGATTGTAAATCAGTTACTAAAAGAAATATTATTAAATCATCATTTATCAAAAAAGTAGTAAAATAGATAATATTAATATCAGTCCATGATTATACAAATTAAATAACTTTATAATTGGTAAGATTTGTGAAAGGTATAAAAATAGTGTAGGCATGAAAGAATACCCAGTTAATATCCACTTAATCATCTCACCTCCACTAATTGATGTTTTAACTTAAGGTTCTTTGTCTAGCCAGGCATAGTTGGGTATATAATCCCAAACTCTTATGTCATCCTTCCGTATTTTCTTGATAGTGTGTTGAAACACGAAAACGTTCGGAACTTTCATCAGAACATAGTGGATACTTACTCATAACCGAATCATATGATTTTTGTGATTATTCTGCACTGTACAGTATATAAAAGTATCTACCCATATTTGGCATCAGTAACACACTATGCAGCAGGAAGTATATTGAAGATACAGTATTAAGGTTTCTTTTATCAACAGATCGGGCAATTCATTTTGGGAATGAAACTGGTGTGAGTTTGGAGGGAAATGTCATTCTTAGTACGTCTGAAGTTCGCAATCAATGGCTAAAGGTCGGTTGTTTATAGTTATAAATTATCTTTTGTAAAAAATATTTGTTAAGCTCAGAAGTACGTTTGCAATATCTCTTGTTAGCACAAGTAGTTTAACCACTGTACTACGCCGAGCACCCTAAGGGGATCTGAGAGTTGTGCTTTTTTTTTATTAATTAGGCTATATTTTAATGATTTTTAATGTTTTCATCACTCTTGGTGTTTTGAAATGAAAATGGTTGAGTTTGGAAACATTTTGACATTGAAGGGGTAAAACAGAGGAATGTATGTCAAGCCAGCACAAACTGTCGCTGGGAGGACTGCAGGTGAGACACTCTTAACACTTTCGAATTCTGATGATGGTGTCGACGTCATAAAACTGAAATACGCAGAGGCCTTAATGACGGTAACCCCGTCATCAATTAATAAATTTATAAAAATTCCATTTATTGTCCGCATATTATGGGACTGGATTTAAAATGCGCACCATGATATTGCGAACAGTTTGATACCACAATGAATGATGTAGTACAAAAGGTAGTGAGAAAGCTGAGACGAATATAAACATTTGAGAGTGGTTTGTACGCTCATGGCCAATGCTCGGCCTACTGCGCGGATTAATGTGTAAAAATTAATTTTTTATCTGAATATTATTGGACTGAGTTTAAAATGTGCACCATGATATTGCAAACAATTTGATAGTTTCAACAATTTCATTCATATTGCAAACAATATGAATGACGTAGCACGTAAATTGAGATGAGAAAGCTGAAAAGATTATAAACATTTGAGTGGTTTGTGAGCTCGTGATCAACACTTGCCCTACCTTGTGGTGCATGGCGTATTGCCTGCCGGGCACGCGAAAGTGTTAACAAACCACCTGATCATCATAGAGAGGGTGATCCACACACTTCATAACACCAGATGTGAAGAGTGGTGAAGAAAATCAGACCAGCAAAGTACAAAACCAGGCCCACCCTCTGAAAAAGACAGAGCCACAGAAAATGCCCAAGTCGGATACCAAGCAAGCAGCACCAGAAACCAAGGCCGGGCCAACCACCAAGAAGCCAGAAGGACCACCATTCTGCTTACATAATCCAACACTGCCAAAACAAGGAGAAACAACCAGACCAACAAAAAAAATTCCAATTATGCCAACCAAAAAATTCCAGTTATTCCAACAAGTTGGCCTATGTTTATTGAAACCTTGTTAAGCCTTAGTGCAGGTTTCCTAGCTGTCCTTGACAATTCAACTCTTCTGTCATGTTAGGGACTCTAAATCATCCTATAGAGTGTTGGTCTTCTAAAAAAATAATATTTCCTGCCTCTACTCTGCACAGGTGTCGTCTTGTCGAATCAGCAACATACACAACATGCCCAACATGAACCTTAGCCCTAACTTTGTTGCTGTTGACTCTTCTGTTTCACAGTACAGTACATACAGTACTTAAATGCTCTAACCTTCTTAACAAACGTGAGCCTTCTTAACAAACGTGAGCAAGTCAAGCCTGGCCTCGGGCCAGACTTGGGGAGGAGAAAAACTCCCAGAACCCCATCAAGCAGGTATCAAGAATGCAGACTTAAGCTTTGCTACTGTCTTTTATTCTTAGCCCCTTTTCTTATTCTTACCTTCATCCTATTCAATGATTGGGATGAAAGGTATTCTTACCTTTTTCTCTTACCTGCTCCTCATCTCTCATCTCACTCTTTATTTACTCTTGTCCCTTCCTCTCTTCTGTTAAATGACTTGATAATGGTTCAGGATGGATCAAAACATCATCGTTTTCTATTTTCTGATGTGTGGTTTGGTCACATATCTTCAGTTTGACTCATTGTATGAATATAATAAAATGCTTTAGATATAATTCTATCTAGTAGTATTGTAGTTTTTCAAGTGAAATTTTGTGTGCTACTGTATTACAATTGCTATAAATAGAATTAAATGTCACTTAGTAGCATTTCAGTAGTTCCTCTCAGATTATGTCATTGTCACCTTAGGGGCATTTTAGATACATCCATGCCAAATTTGTCTCAATACCTCAATCCACCAGAGGCAGGCATAATAATATAATGTCTTACCTATCCATACGGTGGAGAGCATGAAGGGAGCAAATATCAGCCAACTATCAAGGTGAACTACTTACAAAGACTTCAAAGGCAGTCAGAAAGCACTTAACCACTCTCTGAGAAATGTTGGACGATTATTGAACTATCAAGCAAAGTTTTTGTAACGAGTTAACAATTGCCAAACTGTTTTGCCCTACTGCCACCAGGTGGTAGTTAAGTCTTTGCTACAGGGGCCAGAAAAGATAATCCTGAAACGAAAGCTGAAATGGACTGTGGCAAAAGATGTGTGCAATATGAGTATCATATGTGCACATGAATATACTGTTATGAATAATTCAGCAAGTACTGACAGCCCTCACAGGCCAGCACAATATTGCCAGTGTGGAGGAACAAAGAATGATTGACTTAAACAACAGTTAAAAATATTATATATTATAATGTCAAAATTGTTACATTAGGTGAAGCCTTGAAATAATAAACAAAATGTTAGCAGCAGCAAAATCATGTGATAAACACATCAAATAGCTGAATCACTATTCAAAATATGCACTAACAAATACCAGAAATATTCACACTATATTAAGTCTAAAACATGTATAATATCAAAGATACAAAGTAGCGAATCTACCCGAGAACATCTATCTACACGCTGCAATCTAGTTCCTATCTCAGAATGCTTGTTGCCTTCTTCCTTCTCCCCCCCCCCCCTTCCCCTTGTCAGTTGGGACACTTGGACAGCAAGGCGCAAGATACGGTAAAAATCGTTTACTTGATTAAACTACGTACTCGTGGATGACTCTCACTGGTGCTTGTTTCCAGTACCTGTTTGTGTGAGGCCACAACCATGTAGCCATAACATCGTTCTAAGATTGAACCATAGTCACATGGATGTCTTCAAGGCCAAAGGATAGAGATACTGTATAGCAGCAGTCTCCATTAGAACTATGTAACGTATTGTTCTGAGCTCCAGGCGGGATAATGAACCGAGTGCCTCACCAAAGTAGGTCAGGCTACACCTGGGTGGTAATGGGGAAAGAGAATGTGGCGAGTTCTGAACTTGTTAAAGAGTATTATTTTGTAGTTCAGTGATATCCAAACATTTCTCAAGGGAGATTGAGTACTGTATTTTGTTACTACTTTTAAATTCTTGTGGGCAAATTGCTTCAATAGTGGGTTGATCTTTAATCCCCTCAGGAGGAACAAGACGATGTGTGGTGTTTGTCCCCAGTGGGCTGTGCTTATCAATGGGGCTGAGCAAGGTAGTGTTGATGACATAAGCTGAGGGAGATATGGAGCAGGCAGTCCAGAAACAAAAACTATTATTTGTGAAGTTTATTCAGAGTATGATTTTTCACAAGTTGCATATATTCATAGGTTATATGCAAACTTCCTGAGCAAGATCCAATGATCCAGCGAATTCCTGGCATGCAGAAAGCTGTTTCAAATGCTTTACGAGAGATTCAAGTAACTCATCGGTAAGATTTTTCTTCCATTCAGGAAGCTTGTGTTGGAAGATCTTACTGTATATATATTGCAGTATATTTAATATAAATGTTTTATGCAATTTATTTTGAATTTGGTCATACAGATTTTGCCTATCTCTGTTGGTAGAAAAGTAGCTTAAGAGTATTTAGTTAAATTATTAAACAGTTACTACATACAGTAAAAAACTTCCCATTTATACATTATTCTCATGTAACTACAAATATGGAAAACATGTTTTTGAGCACAGTCATTTGGTTGGCCCTTAAGGTAAGATAAGCTCTGACCAACCTTTAGTCTTCAACACTGTGTAGGAGTTCTCCTTTGTGATCTTATAAGAAGGCCAGATGAAGTTTCCATCTAGTAGCCAATTACCTGCCAAACCAAGCACCAGAGCATGCAACAATGCTGTGTTCTGCATAAGATATCCTTCCTTGAAATCTAGGTGTTTATGACAAGCACTGCCACAAAAAGAATCAACTCCTAGTGAAAGACCAAAAACTGTGCAGTGCACACCAAGCCACTTTATATTGCTTGAATTATGGTTTAAGCAAGATCTCTGCCACTATTTGCTATACAAGTTGCAATAGATCTGAATTAGAAACTCCACATATGAAGATTGGCAAAGAGTCTGGAACAGTATGAATACAGCCACTCAATTTACTGCAAGAAAAGCAGAGCACGATTAGGATAACAGGCTGGAACACATGGCTAGAACACAAGGAAACCTAGACTGAACTGACCATGAGCCAGGCAAAATCATGTTGCCCAGAAAAAAGCGGTATCCTTTTTCTAAGACACGAAGCAGGAGTGTGACTGGAGGAAACAAAAGTATAATCTCCTAATTGCAATCTATGTACATGGTCTCCACTAAGGATGCATCTTGATTATGAAATGGGGTCATACAGACAGGCAACATGTGGTTCTGCACAGATGCAATGATGTCCATCAGAGACACGAAATGTGTGGCAGATCCCTGAAAAGTTACGTCATCCATCAAAAATCGGAGAACCTCTTTCTATTAGCATGGAATCAGTGGCTTCCCTCCTACGTGGCTCTATTCCCCGTTTACAAGGCTTTTATTGTGGATACTTTTCAGCTAAACTGTAATTGGTGTAGGTTCATTTATCTGTTCCTACTAGTTCAGCTGTTGCTTCTGTTGTCTAGACTGGAGACTTTTGCAGGCAGAATAGTCTTCTGCTTCCTTAATGGCTGGCTCAGCTGTGGTTCCAAGTCTTTCTAGCTCATTGTCTGAACCCATGACATTTTCCACATCTCCGCTTCTTACAGCAGATTAGGCCGGAGTCGTTCCTTGCTGGTCGAGGCTTTCCTCCAATCTTCGCATTTTCTTTTATTTATCCTGGACTATCACCATCTGCATGTTCCTCTAGTAGCTGCCCTGTTAGTGTTCCAACTGCATCTTTCGTTATGGCAACAGTATGAAGTTTCTTAGTAATCCTTTTTTCTGTTCCTTTCTCTTCGTTGCCTCTCCATTTTTATCTCAGTGGTTCTGTTCTTTTTGTCTTGGGTGTTCTTCGGATGGGCACCTCATACTGAATACAGTACTTTCACCTCTTATTGCTCAGTGTATGTAGCAATCTTTCACCTCTGCTAGCTCGAGGAGCTAGCAGAGGTGCTTTTGTTACCATTTGGTGATGACACTTCGTCAGTGCCATTTTGCAAATTCTCATGCATTCTTTCACCCCAGCCTGGTCATTCTCCTCCTAGTCTTCTTGATCTCTTGACTGATTTTGGTTTTTAGTTCATTTCCTCAGTTTTCCATTTCATCTTCGGTCTGTGACATTATTTTTCGTTATTTTTTCTTTACCTTCAACTGGTTGTCTGGCTTGAGAACCCTCTTTGGAAGCAGGGTTCTGTTCCTTTGCAGCTTTCTTTTCTGGCTAAGGATGAGATACAGCATCTGCTTTCGAAGGGAGTCCTTTGGTAGATATGACTTGGTATGCTTGGCAGGGGTGCATCATCTCTTATATCTGGTTGAAGCTGTCCACTGTTATTTGCGCACAACTTGAGATGTTTCAGGGGACACGTTTGTTGACGTGGTGTTCATGGCCCCCTTGTTCTAGGGCTCATCTCACGTAGGTCATGTGCAGTATCAAAGTCTAACCAGCCTGCGGTCTACCTTCGGGTCCATGATGGAAGGAGGAAGTACTGTATGCAATTTTGTCCACTTATCTGGGGCACTGTGACTTTGGCTGATATTCAGGTTTGGGGTTTTGGCATTCAAATAGTGCATGGCTGGGTCTATCTGGTATATGTTTCTGGTCTGTGCTGGGCTTTAGTGGCTCTGGGTAGAGTTACCCCACCATTAATTCCCTCTCCTTTGAGGTCATGAACTTATGCTTTCCTCCTCCCTTGGTGAATCCTCTTTTTTTTTCTTTTTTGTTCTCCATGTGAAATAGCAACAGGGAGCCACCACATTAACCCTTCGTGTAAGTCAGTGTTGCATTTTGGCCCCCAGATCAGCTTGCTGACTGTTCTGGGAGCTTCCGGTGTACACGGACCAGGTTTTGGTTTTTGGTATTCTGTAGTCTGACTTGCAAGAGCCTGATGTAACCAGAAAGATGAGGAGCTGAGCAAAGTGGCTAGCACAGGGATTTTCTCAGTTTTGAGTAGATCTCAAATTCCCAAATCACCTTGTAGAGAGATCCAGAGTCTGATCCTGGCTTCTGGTGGGTCAGCACGAGTCTCGGAAGCCTGGTGTGATTCCTAAGGCTTTGCTATACAGTACCAGTGTGTTCGCATATCTCCTGAGGGCCCCCCCCCCTCCCCATCAGAAAGGATATGTATTACATTCGACAACTGATTTTTTATTTTCATCTGAGCGTAAGCTGCTGATGATACCATCCTGATACAGTACAAGAATCCACTGGATACAGTTATGATAATACAGTTTGCATATACATAGCGTACATATTTTATTATCTTCAGATAAAGTTGACTCTTAAATAAATGAGGCCTGAAGTTTGTTTTATGCAGACAGTAAAATTCTGATAATATTTGTTTGCAGAAAATTTTTGTTCATGAGGTGTAAGAAATATATATTATTCCTTAAATTTATAAATGTATTTGAATTTCAGGAAATACCAACCATTTGTGCTTGTGGAACATTACATTCAGCATCTTAGACGTCTAGTTACATCCCTTGGAGATTATCAAGGTCGTGAAGGCTTCCCAAAATCTTGGCCACAAACACTGTCTTCTCTACAGCTTGTGGTAGAATCGTAAGTACTGCAAGTGAAATCTTGATTACTCTAACAATATGTCTGGACAATTACTGGTTATATATATAATACAATACAATGCTTATTCAAAAGAATGTGTGTACAAAGGACATAAGGTTAATGTACAAGTTGTCTGGACAGGAGTTGCACAATCTATGAAGCCACTATTATGCAAAGCTTTTCAGGCAAAAACAAAAAAAAATAGACAAAAAAATATTTTCTGTGAAGAGCTCCTTCGACTCCCCGGAGCTATACTGGGCTGATGTGTATATATTAGACCATGACAACAGTCAATCGATAGAGTTCCAAGCCTACCGGAGATCACGAACCAGAACCTGGCCCCACTCAGAGAGGCACGAGGAGCAATGACCAATAGACATCTCCATGTAGTTGGATGCAGTCTATATCTGCCATCTACCAGGTCAGGCACTCAGAAAGGTTGGAATACCAAAACAAACTACTGTACAGCTGGTTAAAAATTACAAACCGAACGAGCAAGCAGAACTCCCCAATCAGAAAACAAGCAAACAAGCATGACATCACCTCAGCCACTACGCTGCTGTCTGTGCAGCTTCCCCTCCCCCGGAGGGTTAAGGGGAGACCCCAGGCTTCCTGTGCCGGCTACCCAACCCCAATTCTGAGGTTGTTGTGTTATATGGGGGTCTATCGACTCTGGCTCCAATCCTTAAGCAGTGCTGTGTCGTGTGGTGGTGTGTGAGCGAGGTGTTATTCCAGAAGTACTGGGGCTGCATGTGCCTAGGGTTCCCTTCAATAGGTGCCCTGTAAGTACTGCCCTTGCAGTTTGGGGTTACCTTCCGCAAACTGTTTGGGGGCTACCTCCGCAGGTTTTTTTTGCTGCTTGGAGATTGCCCGGCCTTGGGGTCAGCTGTTTTTTTTTCTACCCCTGTTTGGCCTTGGGTAGGAGGTAGCATCATCGCTGGCAGGGGTGCAAAGTACTGTGCAGCTGTCTTATAATACGCATAGCGGCCGGTTCTGATCCTCCTGGAGACGTTGTGCTTTTGCAGGATGTTTATTTTCTTTTGTTTTGTTTGCCTGGTGTGGGTCAAAGTCATACAAGTGGTCCTACAGCCTTGTCTGGCTGTAGGACCACTTGTATGATTTTGGTGGCCCTCCACTAGGTCCTCGTAATTGCACACGTCGCAGGGTTCAGCATTTTGCTTGTTTGTTTGGTAGTCCTGGGATAACTGGTTAGCAGTATCTTGCCTGTGCTTCCCTTAGTAGTCAATCTAAGGGCCCTGGAAACCCCCATGGGGCTCATTGGTCCAATGGATGCATCCTCCGAGTCCCATCTCACTTTGAGCGAGTTTGAAGGTTGCTCTGTCCCCTTGTCTCAGGGGCGACACTCATCGTCTTTGCCCCCCTCACAGGGGAGGGGGAAGCTGCGCAGACAGCAGTGTGGCGGCTATGGTGATATCATGCTTATTTGCTTGTTTTCTGATTGGGGAGTTCTGCTTGCTCGTTTGATTTTCGGTTTGCAATTTTAATCAGCTGTAGTTTGTTTTGGAATTCGTACCTTTCTAGGTGCCTGACCTGGTAGATGGCAGATATAGACTGCTTCCAGCTATACGGGGCTGTCTATAGGCCATTGCTCCTTGTGTCTCTCTGAGGGGGCCAGGTTCTGGCTTGTGGTCCCCGGTAGGCTTAGAACTCCCTTGATTGACTGTTGTCACAGGCTAATATACTGTACACACATCAGCCCGGTATAGCTCGGGGAGCCTCTGGGTCTCACCCAGAAAATGGCATTTCATTACATTCAATGCTGTTTTTTTTTTTATAAAGGTGTGAGGGGATAAGGCACTTAATGTTAAAAAATAAATAAGCTATAAGCTTATATGATGTCTATTTTATTTTAGTTAAGTTATTCCTAACTAAACTAACTAATTATCAGGGGACAGGAAATCTGTACTTTATGCCTATCAAAGTCTCCCTTGGCCAACTACTAAGTTTTCCCAGGATGCAACCAACAACAATTGCCTAACTCTCAGGTTCCTATGTACCACTAGGTGAACAGATCCATCAGGTGAAAGGAAACATACCAAATTGATTCTGTCCTGCCCATGGATTGAACCTGGGTCCCTCGCTTGTGAGCCAAGGACATACACCACTGTACTATGCTCAGGTTTACATTTATGAAGAGAAATTAGTGTTTGCTTTTTTTTTTAATGGATTATTTACCTATGGTGCCTATTATTTTGTAGAGCCGCTGGACCACTGATGCTGTCTCCAACTGGCCAGATTCTAGCTCCGTCCTCGTGTCCGCCATGGCTACTCGTCAACTTCATTACAGAAAATATGGAGCAAGCAGAGAAGATAATTGGTGATTATGAAAGGTATGTAGGAAGAAGTAGGTTTGAATTTAATGTAAACAGGAAGAGATTTAAAACATTATTATATTCATTGATGATAGAATACATACTGTACTAATACTGTACCCTATTTATTTTGTTGTTTATAGCAGTAATCGATAGATAACTTGTGTAATGTTGTTTCATTCATAGTTGTAGATAATAGTATCTAATGAACATAAGAAATCTATCTATTCCCTTGACACCATCTCCCACTAAACATTCTTATGTGTACATAACACCTTATTCGTCCACATTGTTCTGTCTTCCTACCTTTTAACTTTCCACTTCTGTACTCTGTTTTCACCAGCTTTATACACTTTGTCTACTTAACCAAACCATCTAGAACTGTATTGTATTGTATTCTATTCTAATGGGACGGTCACCTCAGTATTTTCCCTAATGTATGCTCTGAGTAGCTACACTTTAGACCTGCAGGTTTATGGAACAAAGCCCTATTTTTGCCATCTTTAAGCTCGAGTTGAGCAATTTTGTCATTTACCATTTATTACTGGAATGTATCCCCATGTACAGATCAAAGGCCACTTGTATTATACATATCAATGTTTGCCATCCTTACTTCTGTGTGAGGTAAATGTATGTCTTCTAGCATTGTTTTTTTTTTTACCAGAAAGGGTGTCATGAGGTAGACATTTTCAAACATAATAGAGTATATACTGTACTGTACTGTACTTTGGTACTGTACTTTGTAAGAAATGAATCTGCTTATCTTAAACAAAATCTCAGCATTATATATAAATAAAAATATCTCGGCCTAATAAAAATTGAAGTAATGTTTTGGAAAGTGGATTTCTCTAAATGTTAATCTACATTTAGAAAATAAATACATGAGAATGAAGGTTTAAGCAAATAAATACATTGTGAGATTGTATTTCATTTGTCATTTCAGTATTCGAGACAAAGAAAAAGATTTATATGAAAAGTGCAAAGAAGAACTTGGATTAGAATTTTTAGAAAATGACGATTCTGTAATGCCAAATATGATGATAGAGTGCCTTGAACGACTTTTGGATTCCGCCTACCGCCTTTCACCGCTCCTGTCAGGGCACGTCTATGGATTACACATTACTATGCTGTAATGGTAGATGGGGAAGTTTGTATTCCCTGGAACTGGGACCAGGAAAAGTTTTGAAGTTATCCTATTATTTTTTCGTATGTCTCGGTTGTTATGTCTCTGTTTCTTATATACTGTATATATTTTCACCAACACTGCTGAATACATATTTGTTCAACTTGAATGGACTGCTATTCTTTGTTATGAATTGCTTGTATATTGTAGAAATTAGCTGACAAAAATTTCATAATTTGTTAAGTGAAACAAATTTGTTTAGTGAAATATCTGTTCAAGAGGGGACAAATATATATATATTATATATATATATATATATATATATATATTATATATATATATATATTATATATATATTATATATATATATATATACAGTATATATATTAAAAAATATAATATACTGTATATGTATAATTTATGATTTCAGGGGTTCCATTTGTTAAAAGTAGGGACTAAAATAATAAAACATCACTAGAACAAGATTCAAAGAATTTGTATAAATAAATGTAATGAAAACACTTACATTTTAATAGTAAATGTATCTTCATATTCCATATATAATTTGATGTGTTCTGCAGTGTAATCAATTAATGGCAGTTCTGTATAACCACTGACTGTTGTACGAGCCCCTATATTTGGCCGTTACTGGGGGGTGTGGCTGTTATTGGGGGGTGTGGCTGTTACAGGGGTGTGGTGGCTGTTATTGGGGGGTGTGGCTGTTACTGGGTGTGTGGCTGTTACAGAGAAGGTGTGGCTGTTGCAGAGGTGGTATGGCTGTTACGGGGAATGTGGCTGTGGCTGTTACAGAGAAGGTGTGGCTGTTGCAGAGAGGGTGTGGCTGTTACGGGAATGTGGCTGTGGCTGTTACAGGGAATGTGGCTGTGGCTGTTACAGGGAATGTGGCTGTGGCTGTTACAGAGAAGGTTGGCTGTTGCATAGAGGGTGTGGCTGTTGCAGAGGTGGTGTGGCTGTTACAGGGAATGTGGCTGCTATAGGGCATGTGGTTATAAGGCATGCCAGCCATTTTGTATAACACCTGTCCAGGACTGTTAGCCTATTAGGCCATTGAGGTCCTCCTGGACAAAACTACTCGTGTACTCACCCATCCAGTTACTTGCCAAACCCTATCATTTTTAATCTGATAACCGAGTGACAAGCCTGTGTAATGGAACCAATGTGCGCCAGTATGAAAGATACCATATATTTATATACACGAATAACACTGTACATATCTTGCATCTTTTCTTTTTATTTAGTTGCCACTTCCTGTTTAGTAAGATCATTAGATAATAGATTCCTCTTTTGTAGGGTGAGTGCCCAGCTGGTCCTTTTTTTGTAGGATAATTATAGATTTCTTCTTTTAGTGGACCATTTAGTCAACCATTTCCTGTTTTGTAGGAACTGTTGTTAATTTTTGCTATTTTGTAGGAGTAATGGTCAGTTGCTAATTACTTGTCAATCTCTTCCTCTTTTGTAGACCAGGTGTCAATTATTTCTGCTTGTATATAGGACCAGTTGTACATTACTACTACTTTTGCGGACCAGGACCATTTGTCAATCACTCCTTCTTTTGTAGGACCAGTTGTCATCACTCCCTCTTTTGTAGGACCAGTTCTCAATCACTCCCTCTTTTGTAGGACCAGTTGTCAATCACTCCCTCTTTTGTAGGACCAGTTGTCAATCACTCCCTCTTTTGTCATTCACTTCCTCTTTAGAATGTAATCTACCATTTTGCTCTCTTTGTTTTTTTCCTCCCTTTCATTTCTTTTTCTTATTGATAAACTGACCCTTAATCCACCCAGAAGATTCCTGTTGATCAATGAATATAATTTATTATAGAATAAACCTGCTTACAACTATCATTTGCTCTGTTTTAACAAAATTTTCGATTGTATCATCAAAGTCACCATCTAAAATGAGAACCACATTCTAGTCTATTGTGAACCTTCTGCTAGTATTGAGAGACTCTTCTGCTAGTATTGTGAGAACCTCTGCTAGTATTGTGAGACTCTTCTGTCAGTATTGTGAGACTCTTCTGTCAGTATTGTGAGAGCCTTCTGCTAGTATTGTGAGACTTCTGCTAGTATTGTGAAAACCAATAGTGAGAACCTTCCCACTACTGTGAGAAGGTTAAATATTGCATATTTAATGCCTCTCGCCTTTCCTCGTGTTTTTCAGTTCTGGAAGCCATTTTGTAGCATGCCTTTGCACCTTTTCCAGCTTCTTGAGATACAGTGTGTGTGTGTGTGTGTAAGAGAAAATGAAAGTTTATCTTTAAGTCCTCCCAAGGTCATACTACTGAGCCTCTCCAGGATGCAACTCCACACCAGTTGACCAAGTTCCAGATATTTATTTACTGCTAGGTAAATAAAGGCATTAGGTAATAGGAAGAATGCACAACCATTTATGTCCTACCCGGGATTCTTGGATGTAAGTCGAGACCAACCCCAACTTTAGTGGTGATTTCTGGACAAAGCACACCCTGCCTTTCACTGTTATCAAACATAATGCACATTATATTTACAATACATCATCTTCAGTAGCATCTGTCACATTTTCTTTACTATGGATTTTGTACAATGTATGGTAGAAGAAACTTAATAGAAAGGTCAGCCATATAAACCAAAGTCAAGCCACTACAGTCATATAGTTTTTCTGACAGGAATTAAGCATATATGCTGTATCTATAAATAAACCTGGTTTGTTGATCTTATCCTTATTTTTTTCATTACAGCATAGAGCTATGGATGGGACCAAATTTATATAGTAATAATACTGTACTTAACAATCTTAGTAAAATCAATGCAACATTGACTTGTTAAAAATAGACCCTGCCTTACAAACCTGTTCAAATTTTTAGAAATGGTAACCAACTTTTCAGACAAAGGACTTCCAGGGGGTGTAGTATACAGTAGATGGACTTGCTAAAGCTTTTGACAAGGTACCACATGAAACACTAGCAAAGAAATTACTAATACATGGAATAAATGGTAGAATACTAGAATGGATAAAACTATGGTTTTATCCTGACAGCTGGGCGCCTGACAGCTGAGTGGACAGCTCTTTGGATTCGTAGTCCTGAGGTTTCGGGTTCGATCCCCGGTGCAGACTGAAACAAATGGGCAGAGTTTCTTTCACCCCTGTTACCTGGCAGTAAATAGGTACCTGAGAGTTAGACAGCTGCTACGGGCTGCTTCCTGGGGGTGTGTAACAAAAAGGAGGCCTCATCGTGGACCGGGCCGCGGGGACAATAAGCCCCGAAATCACTTCAAGATAACCTCAAGAAGTCAAAACAAAGAAAGCAAAGGGGTGTCCTAAACAGCAATGAATCTGACTGGGGAAGTGTGGTGAGTGGGTTACCACAAGGGTTCATTTTGGGGCCAAACCTTTTTGTTATAATCATCAGTGACTCTTATTACATGAGAATATTACAAGCCCCATCATCAAATTTGCAGATGACACTAAGAGTTATGGTAAATTGGCAAATGAAAATGATACTGATGCCATACGAAAAGATCTACATGAACTTCACAAATGGTCAGAAGACTGGCAAATGGTTATCAACTTGGAAAAATACAAGACCTTGCATGTGGGGCATAACAATACATGTCATAACTACCAAATTAACAACATTACCTTACAGCAGATTGATGAGGAAAAGGATCTTGGAGTAAGAATCCATCAATCACTGAAAGTTGCATAACAAGTGGGAGCAGCAGTATAAAAGCTAGTCAAACCCTAGGAATAGTCAAATGACCCTCTGACTTCAAAGGAAAGCAAGTCAGTTATTAAACTGTATAAATCTCTGGTGTGCCCCTACTTGGTTTATTGTATCCAATCATCTTGAGAAAGATATAGCTGCTTTGGAGAAAGTTCAACAATGGGCAACAAAAATCATCCCAGAACCAAGTTGACTCTTATACCAGGAACGGTTGAAGTCTACAGGGCTGACAACACTGCAAACAAGACATGATAGGGCTTATCTTGAAACTTAAAAATATAGTAATGAACATTTTGGAGGATATTGATCTAGACCACTTTTTAATTAGAAGGTCAGATGTAACACAAACAAGGAGCAGTGGTTTCAAGCTTAACAAGTCACAATGTAGGAAAAAATACCAGAGATGCCTTTGTACCCATAGGTTTATAAACCCATGGAACCGCGTACCCACTGAAGCCGTAAATGCCAAAACACTGCTGAATTTTAAAATCTAGCTCAATAAAATCATCAGGAAAGCTATTGGCTTCCTGCTGTTGTCAAGGCCACTAGGTAAATTGTGGCCTTCAGATAAATTCAGGTAAATTAATTTATAAGAAATATTAGAGAGGGTCATAGCACTCCTAGTCTTTCATCACTTACAAAGTTTTGCAGTTAACTGTTTATAAGTAAAAAGAGAAAAAAAGTGTTTTAGATACTTTATGCTCACATTGCTGAAATTGCAATAGCAATGTGTATTTACCTGTGTACTGTAGGAAAAATAACTTTGAATTTAATTGAATTTACTTGAACACTGTCCTTTTGATTTGCTGAAACCTTTATCTGAATTAGTTTTGCATCCAGTGTCAAGTGACAATACTGTACAGATGTCATTCGTCGTATTTCATTGGTGAAAAGCAAACTGAATTTAAAGCAGAAACTACTTCCAATAGTGTAAGGTCCTCTACAGAAAAAATGTGATTAAGTTTCTAGTCATAATCTATATTTATAAAATAGGGTGTGTATTTTCCTTTGTCCAAAGTTGGAGACCAGATGCTTGGGGCTAGCCTCATTAAACTTTGCAGGATGACTTGTGAGCAAGTGGCAACTGTCACAGGTAGGTTGGGGGTCAATCCCATTGCCCCGCTTTAAGGGTTAAGCTCTCATTGCACTCTTTATGAAGTCAATGGAGATTAAATGTTTAGCAGAGTCCTTATAGTTTTATCATATGTTCATAATATTTCATATTTCAGATACATGTAAAATGCATGTTCTGATGGCAGATTTGCATTCTAGGGGCTTTGAGCATTTAAATGGCTCAATCTTTTTGGGTGATTAAAACAAGAGAGTGCCTCATTTTCAAGTTAATTTTGTTGGCAAGTAGTTTCCATTATCTTATTTGTTATATAATATATGAGACTTGTGAATGCTTTTTGTGTTCCCATTTCTACCACTTGTATATATTTTTTTAATTATATTACAACAGTATTACAGAGCCAGCATAAAAAGGGGCCTTTATATTAGGCTTATATGTTATAGTTTCCAGTCTGGTTTAATATAGTATGGTCATGTAATGGCAATAAAAGTTAATAATAGTTTATTGTAATTTATTTTACCAGCTGTCCAAGCATTGTTAGCCTATTCGTCTAACATACTAAGATGTTTGTTATCCCTCCAAGATGTATTACAATTATAGAAACCAACATAAACGTCCATGAAGATGAGTTTCAAGATTACCCTCAAGGAGACTATCAAGGAATGAGAGGTAAAACACCTCTTGTAGGGAACTGGTAGGTGATCATGGCAGGGAAGCATCATGGGAAAATGTCACGGTGGTCATCACTGAATTATGGGTTATTATGAACCTGCCGAAACGCTTTACGTAATAGTGACTTTGGCATTGTATGTACTAGCTCTATCTATAAATCCATCAGTTTTGTATCTCACCTTGTATGTACGTACTTTACCTGAACAAATATTTGATTTGATTTGATTTTTGAGTTCAAAAATACAGTATGTGCCAAAAAAGCAGAAAGAAAAGAATGGGAACTAGGTGGATGATCCAGGTAGTAAAAAGAGTTTTGATAAGTTGTTCTACTCCCCAAGCCTGACCCAAGGCCAGGCTTGACTTGTGAGAGCTTGGTCCACCAAACCAAACATGGTTTGGGTAGCCAAATACACTGAGTGAATATGTAAGTGTTCACACTAGAAAGATTAGGTGACATCCCATTACCTACAGATGTTCGAAGGAGGTGAAGAGAACAAATTAAAGAATAGACCCATAATGTGCGACATAATCCGGAAGATCATTTAGAACTAAAAGACTCAAAAGTCCCAGGTTTGGATGGAATTCAGTCCAAAGTAGTAAAGGTACTAGCAGATGAACTACTGTATGCCTACCACTGAAACTCCCTTTTCAGACAATCTGAGCCTAGGGATAGTTCCCCTAGATTGGAAATACATTATGCAAGTGTCACCCCTATTTAAAAAAAAACACATCTGCAAGTTCATGAAGAAAATCCTAAGGAAGGGAATCATTCATTATCTCACTGTGAATAATCTTGTAAAATCAATGCAACTTGGATTTGTTAAAAATAGATCCTGCATTACAAACCTGCTCACATTTTTGGAAACAGCAACCAGCTACTCAGATAAAGGACTTCCGGAAGATGTAGCTTACATGGACTTTGCTAAAGCTTTTGACAAGGTACCACATGAAAGACTGGCAAGGAAATTACAGGCACATGGAATAAACGATAGAATACTAGAATGGATAAAAGGGTTTTGCTTAACTGGCTTGTACTTATAGGCTCCTCCCAACCACTCTGCATACTCCGCCTCAAGCCAGGTCACACTCCAAACCTGTGTCAGGTTAGGTTAGGGTCTGTAAGTTTCATATCTTTGACCTGTAACCTGGGGCTGGTCCTCTTCCCCAGTTCAGTTGAGATAATCTACCTGCACACCTGCCCTAACAAGGTGGTCCTTTATAGACTTACTTCGCCTCCAGGCGATCATGGGAGGGTTTTGTGGGAATTTTACCCAGGATGGATGTTCACTGTACGTTTCCCTCATCCATATCCATACTTCCTGGAGTTTTATCTTAAGCTGTGCTGCAAGGCCGGGGAAGAAAAGGTTGGGAGGATCCATCTCTTGTCTTCCACTTCTTGTGTTCTAGGTCCGAGTAGCTCTGCCCTTGTTTTTTTCTCTGAGTTTCTCCTTGGCCGCATGTATTATTGTCTCTGGGTAGTCTCTGTTCCTGAACATATCCCATAGGTCATCAAGCTTGGGATATAGCGTCTTTTCTTTGCTGTTAATCCGCTTGAGTCTGAGTCCAAGTGAGTAGGGTAGTGATTTCCTCATGGCTAGCGAGTGACTCGAGTCGAATTTCAGATACGTGTGAAGGTTAGTCGGTTTATAGTATGCCTTCGTATGCAGATCCCTGGTTAGCTGGTCTATATGTCTCACACCCTGTTGGAATATAACCAGTCTGTCAATCGGGTCAACCCAAGTGTTGCGTTTCCATGCGTTTCCAAAAGGGTCGCCCATGTTGGAATCGGTGAACGCCCTAGTAATATTGTTGAAAACATCTTGATAACTTATTAAACCAAAGGTCTTTTTATGTCAGAAGAACGGCAGAAACTGGATCTATATATGAAAACTCTTTCAGGACAAAATTTAAAGTAAAACTGAAGATATTTGCAGTTGTATAAAAGTTGCATTTTTCATCGGTCGTAGAGCTGGAAATGAAAAGAAATCTTCTAGGCGCGGGAAACTGTTCTCCATTATTCCGAAGATGTCGTCTCTATAACGGAAATATACCGCTGGTCAGTCCTTCCTGTGGGATATTTTCCTCTCGAACACTACATGCACAAATATTTCAGCGATTGCCACACTACTGGATGCTCCTATAGCTGTACCCTTAGTTTGCCGGTATGCTCGTCCTTCAAATTGCAAAAGGGATCACCATTCATCAGGCCATCTCATCACATGCAGGATGGCCTCCTCAAAAGTTTCTTTCAAGGGAGTCCTCCATATTCCTGCGTCTCGAAGTTCCTGTCTGATTCTGGCTGTTACCTGTAAAAAAAAGATGCTACTACCTTTGCAGCTTCTCTCTGTGGTATGCTCGGGTAGAGCAATACCACATCCATGGAGAAAAGGCGGGCCCTCTCGGGACGGGGCCTCTAATTTCTGCAATTTTCTTGGGAAAATCCGTCGTATCTTGGATTCTTTCCGGTAGTAGAGGTAGCAAGGGATTTAGGAGGGCTGTGCAGATCATACCGGCCTTGTTGAGGCCCGGCAGCCGCTTAGAACTGGTCTCCCTAGCCACGTTCCTGTTGTTTCTTCTAGTGAAGAAGATGCCCGAAATGCTACGAGTACTAGAATGGCTGTACAAGAATGTAAGAACTCTTGTATCACTGACGACTTTTGTTCGAACCACAACGCTGTAAATGCTTCACCCACGTACTACAAATACAAGTAATCGCCAACAGAACCTAAACACCTATCCTAACATAACCAGTGCCTAAATATGTACACTATGGTAATATAAAATAATATAAATTTATATTTGAGAAAATTCCTGTTTTGAATGAACAGCATGTAAAAATTTATGAATGCGTTTGTGGGGTCGACCGCTGGATGGAATGGACTTGAGTCGAGGACGGTTGAATTATTTTCTAAAACAGACGAAGTAAATGAAGCATGTTTTGATTTCTAGCTTCGAACAGACAGACTGATAACTCAAATCAAATCAAATCAAATGTTTATTCAGGTAAACGTACATACATATATGATGAGTTACAAGCATAACGTTAGATTTATAGATCCATACTGTATAACTGTATAACTAATACAACTGACAACTTTATAAACTAGACCATTATTAAAAAAAAAACTACTGGCAGGTTCACCATGTGTATGTGTCAAAATATTAACTTATTCCAAAAAGTATTAGTCCGGATTTTGCATTTTATTAACTGTGTTTGTGTTAGAAGCTATGACAGGAGACGGGCTTCATTCACTCAGCAGCGAACGCTCATCCCCGCCACCACAACAACAACAGCTGAGGAGCTGTTCTTGCTTTCTTGAGGAGCTGTCTTTGCTGGCTTGAGGAGTTGTTCTTGCTGGCTTGAGGAGCTGTTCTTGCTGGCTTGAGGTAAGCCTCAAGCTACACTGAGGTGTGATATATTAATATCCTTATTATTGTCTTAGTGCTGCCACTCACAGTATGATGACTGTATATTACTCATCTCCAGCTGACACCCAAGTGGGTGTTGGCCAGGTGGTCAGCAGACTCCGTGGGTGTTGCCCAGGTGGTCAGCAGACTCTGTGGGTGTTGCTCAGGTGGTCAGCAGACTCTGTGGGTGTTGCCTAGGTGGTCAGCAGACTCCGTGGGTGTTGCCCAGGTGGTCAGCAGACTGTGGGTGTTGGCCAGGTGGTCAGCAGACTCCGTGGGTGTTGCCCAGGTGGTCAGCAGACTCTGTGGGTGTTGCTCAGGTGGTCAGCAGACTCTGTGGGTGTTGCCTAGGTGGTCAGCAGACTCCGTGGGTGTTGCCCAGGTGGTCAGCAGACTCTGTGGGTGTTGGCCAGGTGGTCAGCAGACTCCGTGGGTGTTGCCCAGGTGGTCAGCAGACTCTGTGGGTGTTGCTCAGGTGGTCAGCAGACTCTGTGGGTGTTGCCTAGGTGGTCAGCAGACTCCGTGGGTGTTGCCCAGGTGGTCAGCAGACTCTGTGGGTGTTGCTCAGGTGGTCAGCAGACTCTGTGGGTGTTGCCTAGGTGGTCAGCAGACTCCGTAAGTGTTGTCCAGGTGGTCAGCAGACTCCGTGAGTGTTGCCCAGGTGGTCAGCAGATTCCGTGGGTGTTGCCCAGGTGGTCAGCAGACTCTGTGGATGTTGGCCAGGTGGTCAGCAGACTCTGTGGGTGTTGGCCAGGTGGTCAGTAGACTCTGTGGGTGTTGGCCAGGTGGTCAGCAGACTCCGTGGGTGTTGGCCAGGTGATCATCAGACTCCGTGGGTGTTGGCCCAGGTGGTCAGCAGACTCCGTGGGTGTTGGCCAGGTGGTCAGCAGACTCCGTGGGTGTTGGCTCAGGTGGTCAGCAGACTCCGTGGGTGTTGGCCCAGGTGGTCAGCAGACTCCGTGGGTGTTGGCCAGGTGGTCAGCAGACTCTGTGGGTGTTGGCCAGGTGGTCAGCAGACTGTGGATGTTGGCCAGGTGGTCAGCAGACTGTGGATGTTGGCCAGGTGGTCAGCAGACTGTGGATGTTGGCCAGGTGGTCAGCAGACTCTGTGGGTGTTGGCCAGGTGGTCAGCAGACTCTGTGGGTGTTGGCCAGGTGGTCAGCAGACTCTGTGGGTGTTGGCCAGGTGGTCAGCAGACTCTGTGGGTGTTGGCCAGGTGGTCAGCAGACTCTGTGGGTGTTGCCCAGGTGGTCAGCAGACTCTGTGGGTGTTGGCCAGGTGGTCAGCAGACTCTGTGGGTGTTGGCCAGGTGGTCAGCAGACTCTGTGGGTGTTGGCCAGGTGGTCAGCAGACTCTGTGGGTGTTGGCCAGGTGGTCAGCAGACTCTGTGGGTGTTGGCCAGGTGGTCAGCAGACTCTGTGGGTGTTATCTGGGATGCAGTCAGATCATATTCAGAATGTACATATAGTACACAAATAGCATTGTTCATAGTTTGTGTCATATATTAGTGCCTCTATACAGTAGGTATTTAGAGTTTATATAAGAATTGTATTATACTTTAAATTCTCTGATATGTGTGTTAAATAAAATGGTAGTATTATTGTTGTTGCTGTTTTGTTGTACTGTATTAATAATAATAATTATGTGAATAAACATAATTTTTCTCAGAATGATGTTAACATTTGAAAGACAAATCCAAAAATAGTGCCTTTTAAGCTCTTATATATAATCTAAGCATTAGTTTATTTAGGATAAAAATATTAACAAATCAAATATATTTTTCTTTTAATTTATATGCTACATATAAACTGTTGAGTAAATGTGACTACTGTATCTTAAAAATAAATTTCTTTGTGGATTAATATCCATAATATTAATATTATCATCCACCTGATAATTTTTTACACAATGAAGAACTGCTATTTAACATTCTCCTCTGACTTTTATTTATATCAGAAATGGTCCATGATTAATTTGGCCTTTCATTCATGTTAAGATAAGTCTTTCTTTCACACCTTTCATTTCTAAGGGATTGCTTCTGCGAATCTGGATCCACTTAAAATTATGAACTGATCCAATGACAATTTTTTGGGCATTATTTAAAAAAAAAAACCTACTCCTCTTCTCGACAGTACAGTATTGCCCTCTAGCAGAAGGTTGTGGAACTAACGACAACGTCGGCAGTGAGACAAGGTGCGTGCACTAATCACGTGCAAGTACGAAGGTGTTAAGGCAGTTGATATACTGCAGTGTGGCCTAAATTTAAAAGTTGTCATTGTTCTGTAATTGCTTAAATAATTACAGGAATCATTCTAAGATGAAAATAGCCATGATGCTTTTCTTTTGTAAGTTGTGGAAAATAAATTACAATACTACACAATGTCTGAAACAAATGCAAACCAAGCCATATAATAAAAGATAAAATTTGGACAGTGTCAGTCTGTCCTAGACATGCATGTGGATAATGGACCAAGACAGACCAAACTGTTGTTCAAATTTGCTTCTCCAAACTATTTGCTTCTCCAAAATGTGTGTTTCTCGTGCATCTGTAAGTTGTATGAAGTGTAGGGAAAATATATGGGACCTTACAGCAGTGTATTATAAATTTGTTGTCTCTGTGCAGCTGCTGTACTCTAATAATTTTTTCAGATCTGGTTCTTTGACATCTTTAACTAAGCCACTATTGTGGACTTCCCATTTGTATGAGAACCAGGGCTGTATATAAAGTGATAAGCAAGAGAAATTGTTTTACACCTAGTTTGAGAAACCACTGTCAAACGAGCAAGTTTTACATTAACCAAAATGGAGGGCAATGTTGTTGTTAATGAAGTGCGACTCCTAGAGACAGCTGAAGACATCCAGGTCCTCCGTGACCAGGTACTCTCTAGGTATGCGCAGTTCCGTTCTGAAGCACGTCTGAAGAGGGAAAAGCTGGAAGACTCGCTGAAATTTCAAGTAAGAATATGTTTGTTTTTTTAATTTCAGCTTGATAGGCTTCATTAAATGTTTCATTTTGGTAAAAAATAAGAACAAAAAATAGATTCAAAGTTAAGTTCTGTGACAAAACAGGTCACAGGTTCTGGGTGATGTGCAGAGCATGAGATGCTCTTGGTGGCCATAGCATTCATCAGCAGCTTTTCATTTGGTGGAAGTTCTTGTTCTCAGGAAAGTGGCAGGTTACCTTGCGATAATTTTGGGGCTGAATGTCCCCACGGCTCAGTCCTTGACCACAGGCCTCTCAGGTCAGCAGACTCAGCAGGCGGTGTGGATAGTAGCTTAAATGGCAAGAAGATCTCCATGACACTAAGATCTATGGTAAAGTGAGAAGTGAAAGTGATTTTGAGACCTTACAAAGAGATCTACATGAACCCCACAAATGATCAGATGACGGGCAAATGCTTTTTAATGTCGATAACTGCAAGACCTTGCATGTGGGGCATAACAATCCATGTCATAACTTCCAAATTACCACCACTACCTTACAACAGATTGATGAAGAAAAGGACCTTGGAGTCAGAAGTCATCATTCACTAAAATTGCACAACAAGTGGGAATGGCAGTAAAAAAAAAAAAAAGCTAACCAAACCCTGGGAATAATCACCCGTACCTTCACCTTTAAGGAAAAGAAGGTAGTCATTCAATTGTACAAGTCTCTGGTGCACCCCCACCTGGATTATTGCATCCAGGCATGGAAACCTCATCTTCAGAAAGACATAGCTGCTCTAGAAAAGGTGCAACACCGGGCAACAAAAATCATCACAGAGCGTAGTCATTGCTTGTATCAAGAATAGTTGAGGGCCACAGGGATAACACTGCAAACAAGGCATGACAGAGCGGATCTCATCGAAACCTTTAAAATACTGAACAATTTGAAGGATGTTGATCTGGACAATGTCTTCAAAATGTCAGATATAACATGAACAAGGAGCAACATGTTCAAGCTCAACAAGCCACAATGTAGGACTGAAAGAAGAAATTTTTTCACCCATAAGGTTGTAAACCCATGGAACTGCCTACCCACCAAAACCATAAATGCCAAAACTCTGCTGGGTTTTAAAATACAGCTGGAAAAGATCATCAGGGCAAATGGGTGGACCTTTGACAAGCCACCGGCTTCCTGTCCTCGTCAAGGCCAGTAGTAATAGAGACCCTCAGGTAAATGAGCTGAGCAAGACAGTGGATTGTTAGGCACTATTGATTCAAGATTGCCCTCATGGTGGTATTGGAGACATCAGTGGAGAGACTAGTGGGTGCATCAAAACATGAAGTGGGTATGCAGGGTGAGCTTGGTGATTAATTGCTTTTGTTAGGAAAGGGTGTCTCTGGAAATGAGGTCTACATCAAAAGAGGTCCATGTTGGAGGTTGTATAGGTGTCAGAGGGTATTTGAACAGTATGGAATGAAATAAATGATAGAAGTTTACAACAATCGGGAACTGTTGCAACTTTCTCAGTGACAGTGGGCATGGGAACTCTTTGATAACCTCAATTAACTCCTCCAGAGGTCAAATGCCTGCAACTGAATTGGTGTATTCCAGAAAACTGAGCTTTGGAGCATTTTTAAATGGATTTCATGGATTTAATATGGGGGGGATTGTAATCTCAAAGACAGCTGAGGAGCAGACAAAGGTGCTGCACTTGTTCCATTGGAGAATGGCTGGCCACCAGATAGCCTAGTTGATGAAACACTAGAAAGCCTGGACAGTGTTATAAAACCTGATGGGCATACATATAAACTGAACATACCAAAGGGCAAGGTTATATCAGTTTTGGGAATGTCAGCAAGTTCTACAGGTATCTGTATCTGGTTGAGAACATGAGCCAAGTCAATCTTTAACAAAATATTGGTTTCATGTAGCTTATGGGAAAGTTGTGAATTTTGAGGATAAGACAGCGGGCCTCCTAGAGATACCACATTCAACCTACTTAATGAACTCTCATTTCTGATGAGTAATTAGCACAACAGTACTTCCTTTTTGTATCTTGAGGTGACATATTGAAAGGATGTTTTGTATTTTTCATCATAAATCCTAGGATGTGAGAGAAAGCAGTGCAATAAGTTGGACAAGGATAGTCTCTTCAGATTGAGAGAAAGGACAAGAACACATAGGTGGAAGCTGGAAATGCAATTGAGCTGAAGTGACATAAAGAAGTACTCGTACCTTGTATGAATAACTAACAAGTGGAATGCTCTAAAATGGGAAGTTGTGGAAGCCACCTCTCTCCCTTATAACTTTAAGGCCTAATTCGAAAAAGAATTTGAAAGGGTAGTTAAGTTAAAATGCAATATACTGCAGTACTATACTACTGTATAAAGTAATATTTTTAATTGAGTGATTTACAGTATACAGTATATTTTAAATTCCCTATATGATGAAGACTGCTATATTATTAAGGAAATATTTATTTTTACTTTTGTCTCCTTTATTAGTATTTCAAACGTGATGCTGATGAACTTGAGTCATGGATCCGTGAGAAACTGCAAGTTGTCTCAGATGAGAGTTCCGAAGATCCCACCAGTCTCCAAGCAAAGATTAAGATACTCAAAGCTATGGAAGTAAACGTGACAGCCCGTTCAAGTACCATTGTCATTCTGGATAAGACTGGCACTAAAATGATTGACCAACAGCATTTTGCTTCAGATATCATCAGGCCTAAATTAGGTACAGTAATTTCAGTTTAAGTCTGACCCAATTTTCTTTCAATACACTTTCATGCACTATTCCTTGGATGTAGTTGTGCAGGTATATGTAGCTTGAAACTAAATCTTTTAGTTATCTCCTAAATGATATTTTGTACTACAGTAAGTTGTGGAAGGAACATTAAAATTCAGAAGGAAGTTGAGAAAGGTTTTAAAAGATGACAAAAATGGGATAGATACAAGATGATGCTTGTTGAGTATCCTAGGGATGTGTGGTGAATATTATTGAAAGAGGGGAAATAGCTGATTATAAGTTACACAAAAAGCAGTTGATCTAAAATAAAGGTGTTATCAGAATTCTTATATGGAAGGTTATAAGAAAACATAAAAAAAAAGTTAAAAATGACATTTATTGGGCTGAGAAAAGATTGGCGAGGACAAAAGTGATTCACTGAATGTTATACAAATATTGTACACTGAGGAGAGGAAGTTTTAGGTTCAGTAAAGATTTACTTTTGTTGTAAGACTTACTCTTTCTAAAACAAATGATCTTATTTTATTTTTATTTCCTCAGATGAACTGAATCGCCTGTGGAAGTTACTGCTAAGTAACCTAACAGACAAAAGCATGCATCTCCAACACACTCTAGTGTTGGTGCAGTTCAAGTCCCAGTGTGATGAAGTAATGAACTGGATCATTGAAAAGGAAACGCAAGTTACCTCGGAAGAATTTGGTGATCTAGAACACGAGGAAGACTTCTACCTTAAGTGTGAAGAATTCTCAAAAGATATTGCTGCACAAGAATACCGTGTCACAGAAATCAACACGCTTGCTGAGAAGTTGATGGCAGACGGACACCCAGAGATGGAAATTATCATAAAGCACAAGGAAGACCTGAATGAAGCTTGGCAAAACCTGCACCAACTTGTGATTTAAGGGTGATGCAGATGAGATCATTGCTTGGATTGCAGCAAAAGATGTACTTTCATGGAGGTGCATCTTTATATGCAGATAAAAATAGACTTCAGGATGAATTTGATACAAAAGACGAACATCGCCCCGCAGTAAGTGGGCAGGAGCCAAACATGACCACAAGATTATCATTGCTGGCATTGACATGACCTCAGTACAAACACCTCAGCATAAAGTGTCACCTTTGAAAAACAAATCACTTGCTTGTTGCAATCATCTAAGGCTGTACAGATGCATCCAAAATTAGCACATTGAGAATTTTGCAGCAAAGACTCGGGAATGCTATCATCTAAATGATCGTATTGTATCATTTCCTTTTCTGGTCACAACAAATCCCTTTCTGGGTTCCATGCTTGTCTTATGAGTAATGTGTGTGCTATTATCTTGACTATTAAGCTCATTAAGAACGTGACCAGAGCTGAAGCTTTATTTAAATATAACCAGCAGCACAAGGGGGGCAATTAATGCATGTAAAATGGCTGTAAGGCTACCCCATGAAGCATATGAAAAGAAGATATGGTGTACTTCTGATCCAGTGAAGAAGTTTGGCACCCTCAAACATTTGTAGTTTTTTTGCTGGATTTATGGGAAATGTATTGTCTAATTTATGAGTGCATTGTATATTTTATGAGCAGTGCAGGATTCATAACTTGACACCTGGAAGGTTAAGTAAAATTTATTTGTTTTTCTTTTCGAAAAGTAAGATTTAGTAGATTCTTTTTAAGTTAAACCTCTGATCTGAGGGCTAGCTTACTGGCTTAGGAGGAATGGTGTGAGGTTTTGCATAAATTTACTAAGTTCAAGATCAACATTAGCCAGGGGTTTGAAACAATCATGATGATAATGTCAACATACGAGCTATGGGCCGGGGATGAACAAAAGGCATCAGAGCTGAGGTGGAGCCCAGCATGAGCATCAAGATAATGAAAGGTTGAGGGAGAGATTGAGGAATAGACAGCGGGAGCATAAGAGAGTTTAGACAGGACAAGAGGAGTGCAAATAAATTATCCTGTAATTGTCACCCCCAAGAATTTATGGGACAAGACCTTTAATAAGAACCATAAAACAGGTGACACGGAGGTGAGCAGCATGGGGGCGTCCAAGACATACAGGTGTCAAAGATCAACCCTAAGAGTTTTGCAGTAACCTTATGCACAAGGGGACAACCATAGAGCAACAACTGGGGATAAGGAATGACATGCCAATAGGTAAATGTCATAGCACATGTCTTAGATGTAGAAAACTTGAAGCTGTGATTGGTGGCCCAAGACAACATGTTATCATTTGCGAATTGAAGCTGATACTGGAGGGAAGAGGGGTCATCACCATGAGAGCATCAACATAAATGGCCGAGAAAATGCTAGGAGGACGGAAGACCATTCAGGGCAACCAGAAATATAGTGCTCAGAAGTCTACCTTGGGGAGGACACCTTCAAACTGTTGAAAGAAGTTAGAATAAGCCATACCAACCCTCGTCTGAATAAGTGATGGGAGAGAAAGCTTTGAAGAACAGGAATGTAGTTGGGCAAGAAATTGTACCTCAAGGTGGTATCTTAAGCTTTTTCCAGGGCAAAAGGAACTGCCACAACATAAAAATTCACAACAAAGGCAATATGGATGTAGCCCCTCCAAGTCTGCCAAAATATTCGTCGTGCTGTGACCTTTGTGAAAAATAAATTGGGAGCGAGAAAGGTAAGGTAAGGTAATTATCAAAAGAAGACACCAGACCAGGAAGGCTATGTAGCATCATCAAAGTGCGAAATAATCAAAGAGCGCTAAATATCACCAAGAATGCCAATATGAGAACAAAAGCGCATAAGGTGAACGATATCTAAAGCATCCGATTCACATAGAATTCTATCGAGGGACAGGTGACCGCGAGGGACGGTCGGAAAGCAAGACACACGCTCGTCCTGGAAGTCGGGACATTCAACAAGAATATGCACAACTGTAAGAGGTACAACGCAATTCGGACAAGAAGCAGGGCGGCGCTCCATTAAGTGACCGTGGGTTAAGCGAGTATGGCCAACCCGCAGCCGTTGCCTAAGCAGTTTCCCACCGCCGGTTACGGTCGTAGGAGGAAGGGCATGGGGACACACTACGTTTGAGAGTACGCAGCTTGTTACTGACTACAGAAGACCAATGACCCTGCCAACGGGCAAGGATGGAGGAATGAATAACAGGATAAAAGTCGGAATAAGGAATACCTTTATGGGAGATGGGACAAGAATGGATAGCTTCCTTAGCGGCAGCATCCGCACGCTCATTGAAAGAAACACCAATATGGCTGGGAACTCAGCAAAACTCTACTGATTTAAATTTACTAGAAATAAGAAACTGCCAATGTTGAATCTCGATGACCACCGGATGGACAGGATTAAAGGACCCTAGAGCCATGAGGGCACTACGAGAGTCGACTACAACCACAAAGGAGGAATGACAATGAGAAAGCAAGAGACGGAGAGCATAAAGAATAGCATAAAGTTCTGCTGTAAAGATGCTAGCCTCCGAAGGGAGGCGACACATATAAGTGCGGTCAGGAAAAACAACAGAGTAGCCCACACTGTCCGCAGACTTAGACCCATCGGTGAAGATGGAAATAGAGTGGGAGTGCGAAGAAAAGTGCTCATGGATGAAAAAAAAAGCCGCTTTTCAGAATCGTAGGAGGGGTAAAGGCTTTGGTAATACAAGTCAAGGACGTACAAAACTTGGGAAGGAGGATTCTCCACGGAGGCAAGGAAGGAAAGAACAATATGAGGAGAAACATTAGAAATATGAACAGAAAGAGAATCCTGTAAGCGAGATAACCGGACAGAAAGAGGGAGACGATGAAAAGGAACAGGAGCTACAGGAGGAGTAAAAGTTAAAGCACAACAGAGGCGAGAGGAAGGATGTTGTAAGAACCGCGCAAGATAGCGAAGATAGTGGGAGCGAGAAAGGCTGCCATGATGTTCCAGAAACCACACGTGATGGAAATTAAACTATAAATAGCACAACTGTTAAATGCTGACATCCCCATATGCAAGAAAAACAAAATTTCTGGAAAAATATTTTTTTCGTTATGTTAATTAGCCTCCAGGAAGCACAAAAAAAAGTAAAAAGACTCATCCAGACCACTGCAGATAAACCACGTCATTTTTTTTTTTTTTTTTTTTAAGAAATGAGGCGAGGTGCCGCATGAGAAAAATTCAATTTATTTTAATTGTCTCACATTCTCTATTTAGTCTTTTGTGCTAATAGGTTGCATTAATGTGTCAAAGGTGGTCTTCATTATGTATAACTTTGAAAATATAAGTATGTTTAGATGCAGTACTGTACATGTATAAATATAGGACACCATGTATTCATTCATGCTAATAAATAGTTAAATATTAAGCCTAAATCTTAAAATTGCACATAGCACACATTTTGCCTGAAATATATACAATGGGGCCTCGACTTCCGATGCTAATCCGTTCCCAGAGACGGATCGGAAGTCGAAATATCGGAAGTCGAAGCGAATTTTCCCATAAGAAATAAAGGGATTTGAATTAATCCGTTCCCCACCCTCCAAAATATTAACATAAAAATACATTTTATACTGAATACAATGTTTTTTTTCTAACTACAATACAGTACCAAAGTTACTCTTACCTTTATGGAGGGCTCTTGATGGCGTATGGAAGATGGTGATGGGGGAGGAGGAGAGTTGTTACTGTTTGGAAGGGGCGTTCCCTTCCAAACACATCAGGCAGTGATGTTTTCTCTGGGGTACTCTCTCTCCTATGTTTTGCCTGAATACCACTAGGACCTGGTTGTGGTTCAGTGCTTGTTTGTCTCACTACAAATTTGTCAAGAGACATTTGTTTTTCCATTCGTTTTAACATTTGTCTGTAATGATGCATCACTTTAGCACCCATAATGTCTTTTTTTCTTAGCTAGTATGGTGGATATCGTTGACTGAGATTTGTTGTACTGCCTAGCAAGTTCACCTACCTGCACACCATCTTCATATTTATGAATGATCTCTTGTTTCTGCTCTATGGTCATTCTTACATGGGATCTCATATGTTCAGTCTTACCACTGACTCCTGGGACTCATGGCTTATTATATAATAATTACTTTAATGTTCAAAATGCAAAAAACCACAAAAGTGGAATTTCTTATAGGCGCGATCGTCACTAAGCGGGTAGCTGTAGTAAATTGAGGCAGGTTGGACCGAATGACCGGGAACCACGCGCTCGGCCGACCCGAACGTGTACCAACAAATATCGGATGTCGAGTTGCATTTTTCGATGAAATTTATATCGTAACTCGAAATTATCGTAAGTAGGGGCAATCGTATGTCGAGGTGCCACTGTACAGTGGTACCTCGGAATACGAGTGTCCCTGTATACGAGTTTTTCGGAATACGAGCAGGATTTCCTCGGAAAATGTGTCTCGGAAGGCGAGGGTTACCTCGGGACACGAGTTTGTTGATACGCGTACAGGCTGACCTAGCGCATGGTGGCTGGGCGATCGTCGCCCCTCCGCCCGTCGCCCCTCAGTTTACCATTGTCTCGCGCTCAGTGCTACCTCTCTCAATTCTTCTCGTGGATTTTCAGTGTATTGTTGGATTTTTGGTGATTTGACTATAAATTTGTTATTATATATCTCACATGAGTCCCAAGAAAGCCAGTGGTAAGGATAAAGCCAGAAAGCCATGTGAGGATGACAATAGAGAGAAACAAGAGATAATTCGGAAGCAGAGAACGGTACAACGTGTTATTGACTTGTAGGCAGTACAACAAAGCCACATCAACAATATGCACTATACTTAAAAGAAAATGAGATTAGGTGCTAAAGTGGCAAAAGGAGTAAGAACAATAACGAAACAGACTACAGACTAACGAAACTTACTAGAGAGAGAGCTTGCGAAGAAGGAAAGCAAGCTTCCATGGACAGATTTGGTGAGAAAATCGAGCAGTGAGCCTCAGCCAGGACCTAGTGCACTCAGATAAAACGTCCAGGGAGTGCACACCTGAAAGGCCTCATTGCCGAATGTATAATGGAAGGGGGACTCCCCTTCCAAACAAACTCCTCTCCTCCTCCCCCCTCCTCACCATCTTCCATACGCCTACAACATTCATCAGCAAGGTAAGTAATAACTTGAACATAGTTTGTAGGTTTTTAGATGAATTAGGTATAAAATTTAGTTTGATATGGGGTTTCTGGGGTAGTCAGAACGGATTAATTCATTTCCCATTATTTCTTATGGGGAAATTCGCTTCAGAATACGAGTTTTCGGAATACGAGACGTCTCCAGGAACCAATTAAACTCTTAAACCGAGGTACCACTGTACTTGGTAATCACTCATTTGCTGTGTTAAAGTTTAGTGTCTCCTCTATGGCTGCCTTAAGGTGCCCTGGATGGTGATGTTGCCAAAAAAGGTAATTTTTTGTTTTTAGGGTCCTAAAAGGAAAGCGATGGACTGGATTTTGTTCAAGATGGGGGATGGTTACTGGAGGCCTGAAGAAGCAACTGTGAGCTCTGTGTAATATGCAGGACTATTTTTAATACCTTAAATTTCTAAATTATATACTGTATAATATGATATGCACCCTCCAGCCAGTAGACCAAAATCATACACAGTATTTATGCCCTCCAAAGGCTAACCATGCACTCAAGAGTTTGCAAATGCAACTTTAGCAATGGGATGAAACTCCTTAGGGAAGATCCCCAAGTACATGGCTTCTTAATAGGAAGAACAGCAGTCTCGAGCAAGTCATCAATGACAGAAGATGACGCCCAGATATCATTAAAGATTCATAGCAGATATTGCAAAGAGCACAAAGGAAGATGACAGAGCATCCTATTGATGGAGGCAAGTATTGAATTTTAAGGGGCGAGACTCAAGAAGGGTTAGAGTAAGGAAAGAAGAAGGAAGAAGAGCACTGGAGCTAATGGATGAAAAATGTGAGCCAAGTTGTTTGCAATCAGCATCCGGGATGGAAGTATCAATTTCACCAGTACCAATTACCAATTTCGCCAATCATAAATTTGCACAGTAGAATACAAATTACTGGAGCGAAAGGTACGGAAGGAATGTAGAATAGAACCAGTAAGGAGTAAGGTCATAGGCACAATCAGAGAAACTGTCTGAAAATCAGATTAGTGTTGTTGTTATAGATTCAGCTACTCGAACAAGTTCAAGTAGCACGGGCTATGATGTAACCCGTAACTTACCTGGGACAGGAGCGGGGCAAGTAGCACGGGCTATGATGAGCCCGTAGTGGACTTACCTGGCACAGGAGCGGTGCTGTGTGTGTGTTTGTGAACATCAGAGATCCACAGCTGTTAAATACTCTCCCAGCAAGCATTAGAAATATTGCCAGAACAAAGGTAGCTGCAAGCAACATCCTGTTGGACTAAGTAAGCCTGGCCTTAGGCTGGGCTTGAGGAGACCTGAGACCCTCTCTAGGTAAGGGGCTGCCATAACCAAATCAGAGGTGAAGATGGGTAACAAGTCCAGAACAAATTTCCCCTGCAATCTATGGACCATCGTCCAGATGCGAGGGAAAAAAAAAGAGTATCAACTGTGAGTGTGATGACATAAGACCACCTACATTCACGCTTAGCTGTACAGAGAGCTCTACATGCCACTGCATTCGCCTTCATAAACAAAAGAAATAATTCTGGCATATTTTAGGGATGTTACCTCTTCTACACTGCTGGCGTACAGTGCACAGCCCGAGCACAGTTCGCATTCCACCAAGGGACATCTCCATGTACCCCAGGAGACATAGTGAAGGACACAGCTGAGAGCAGAATCTATTATGGTGTTATGGCGGAGGAGAAACTCCAGATGGGCAGAGAAGAGCAGCATGGACTGCAGAGATTTCAGTCCACCTTATCAAACTGCCATCAAAGGGTAGAAGAAAAAGGATATAAGGATGGGAAAATGGTCACTGTTGTGGAGATGATCAAGGACTCTCCATGCCAGGTCCAAATAGATGGAGCAACAGCAGCAGAGAGAAAGGTCAATGCAAGAGAGTGCAAGTGCGAGAGTTGACATGAGTCAGCTGTTATTGAGAGGTGAAGGAGAAGAGAGGACAAGACGTTCCAGAACAATGCCTTGGGAATTTGTAAGGATATCAACCCAGAGAGCATTATGACAGTTAAAATCACCAAAAAGAGCACAGGCTCTGGAGCGAGTCTAAAATGTGCTCAAGGTCAGGAAGAGAAATTGGAACACAAGGAGGGAGATACACATACCATACCAGCGATACAAAGATGCGAGAAACAACTACACGGCAGTGAGGAGAGATGCAGAAAAAAATTTGAAAAAGGGATTGCAGACAAATGTAAAACAGAACCAGGTCTATTCTATAAATTCATAAACAACAATTGCAGGTAAAGGATAATATTCAGAGGTTGAAAATGGGAAATAGATTCATGGCAAATGAAAAGGAAATGTGTGAAACATTAAACAAAAAGTTCCAAAGCATGTTTGTACAAAATGAAATCTTCAGGGAACCAGACACAATAAGAATTCAAGAGAACATCATAGAGCACATAGAGGTGTCTAGAGACAGAAGTGAAAAAATGCTCAAGGAGCTAAATAAGAACAAAGCAGTTGGTCCAGATGGAGTTTCACCATGGGTTCTGAGAGAATGTGCACCTAAGCTCAGCATTCCTCTTCAACTGATTTTTCAGGCATCCCTGTTTACAGGAGGAGTTGTAGCTGATGTGTGGAAAAAGGCTAACATAGTTCCAATCTACAAAAGTGGAATACAGGGAAGACCCCTTAATTATGAGACCTGTATCATTGACAAGTGTAGATAGTCAAAATATCTGGAATAAACCATAATTAAATTACCATAACATCGGTGCTATACTACCTGGAGAAAAACAATATACTGTAATATCAGACAGTATGGTTTTCGATCTGAAGCTCCTGTGTAATGAACTTATTCAGGTTTCTATGATCGAGCCACAGGAATTTTACAGGAAAGAAGAATGGTTGGGTTGACTGCATCCTATCTGGACCTAAAAAAAGGCTCTCGACAGAGTTCCTTATAAGAGGTTGTTTCTGGAAACTGGAACATATTGGAGGGAATGACTGGTAGCGTCTAACATGGATGAAAAATTTCCTAACTGCAGAAAAATAGAGGGCTGTAATCAAGAGGCAAAGGTCTCGGATTGGAGGGAATGTATGAGTGGAGTACCACAGTTCAGTTTATTTGCGCTGGTAATCAAAAAATCAAAAATCAAAATCAAAATGTTTTATTTAGGTAAAGGTACATACTAAAAGGATTTACAGAGTGATTGGAGTTTAGATAGGGCTTGGTACATACAATGCCTAAAGCCACTATTACGCAAAGCGTTTCGGGCATAACAGTCATGTTCGTTGTCTACATAAACGATCTACCAGTGGGAATTCAAATTATATGAACATGTTTGTGTCTGATGATGAGCTAAGATAATAGGAAGATAAGAATACCTAGATATTGTCATGCTCTTCAAGAGAAACATGGACAACATAGTATATGGAGCACCTCTTGCAAATGGATTTTAATGTGAATAAATGCCATGTTATGGAATGTGGAATTGGAGAACAGACCTCACACAACCCTATAAATTATGTGAGAAATCTTTAAAGAATTGCTGACAACGAAAGGGATCCTTGGGGTGTTTGACCAGACCACACACTAGAAGTTGAAGGGAACGACGACGTTTCGGTCCGCCCTGGACCATTCTCAAGTCGCTTGTGACTTGAGAATGGTCCAGGGCGGACCGAAACGTCGTCGTCCCTTCAACTTCTAGTGTGTGGTCTGGTCAACATACTTCAGGCCCACGGTATTGTGATCTTGCGCCTGCATACGGATCTAGGGGTGGTTCTAGATAGAAACTGTCACCTGAGGACCACATATTTAAGAACATTGTGCAAGGAGCCTATGCTACACTTTCTAACTTCAGAATTGCTTTTAAATACATGGATGGAGAATACTAAAGAAATTGTCACGACTTTTGTTAGACCCAAAGCTGGGAATATGCAGAGGTTGTCATGGTGCCCACTATCATTAATTAACATCATCAAACAAACTGGTAAAGGTGCAACAAACATGCTATTAGGTGGCTCCCAGAACTGAACGGACAAGAGCTACGAGGAGAGGGTAGAGGCATTAAAATATGCCAAAACTAGAAGATAAAAGAAAAAGAGGCGATATGATCACAACGTACACATAGATAACAGGAATCGATATAAATTGATAGGGAAGAATTCCTGAGACCCGGAACTTCAAGAAACAAGAGGTCATAGATTTAAACTAACGAAACAACAGCTGCCGGAGAAATATAAGAAATTCACTTTTGTTAAACAGAGTGGT
>WNGS01160430.1:13475161-13494960 GCA_020271785.1 Procambarus virginalis | reverse complement strand
ATATTGATCTAGACCACTTTTTAATTAGAGGTCAGATGTAACACAAACAAGGAGCAGTGGTTTCAAGCTTAACAAGTCACAATGTAGGAAAAAATACCAGAGATGCCTTTGTACCCATAGGTTTATAAACCCATGGAACCGCGTACCCACTGAAGCCGTAAATGCCAAACACTGCTGAATTTTAAAATCTAGCTCAATAAAATCATCAGGAAAGCTATTGGCTTCCTGCTGTTGTCAAGGCCACTAGGTAAATTGGGCCTTCAGATAAATTCAGGTAAATTAATTTATAAGAAATATTAGAGAGGGTCATAGCACTCCTAGTCTTCATCACTTACAAAGTTTTGCAGTTAACTGTTTATAAGTAAAAGAGAAAAAAAGTGTTTTAGATACTTTATGCTCACATTGCTGAATTGCAATAGCAATGTGTATTTACCTGTGTACTGTAGGAAAAATAACTTTGAATTTAATTGAATTTACTTGAACACTGTCCTTTTGATTTGCTGAAACCTTTATCTGAATTAGTTTTGCATCCAGTGTCAAGTGACAATACTGTACAGATGTCATTCGTCGTATTTCATTGGTGAAAAGCAAACTGAATTTAAAGCAGAACTACTTCCAATAGTGTAAGGTCCTCTACAGAAAATGTGATTAAGTTTCTAGTCATAATCTATATTTATAAAATAGGGTGTGTATTTTCCTTTGTCCAAAGTTGGAGACCAGATGCTTGGGGCTAGCCTCATTAAACTTTGCAGGATGACTTGTGAGCAAGTGGCAACTGTCACAGGTAGGTTGGGGGTCAATCCCATTGCCCCGCTTTAAGGGTTAAGCTCTCATTGCACTCTTTATGAAGTCAATGGAGATTAAATGTTTAGCAGAGTCCTTATAGTTTTATCATATGTTCATAATATTTCATATTTCAGATACATGTAAAATGCATGATCTGATGGCAGATTTGCATTCTAGGGGCTTTGAGCATTTAAATGGCTCAATCTTTTTGGGTGATTAAAACAAGAGAGTGCCTCATTTTCAAGTTAATTTTGTTGGCAAGTAGTTTCCATTATCTTATTTGTTATATAATATATGAGACTTGTGAATGCTTTTTCCTGTGTTCCCATTTCTACCACTTGTATATATTTTTTTAATTATATTACAACAGTATTACAGAGCCAGCATAAAAAGGGGCCTTTATATTAGGCTTATATGTTATAGTTTCCAGTCTGGTTTAATATAGTATGGTCATGTAATGGCAATAAAAGTTAATAATAGTTTATTGTAATTTATTTTACCAGCTGTCCAAGCATTGTTAGCCTATTCGTCTAACATACTAAGATGTTTGTTATCCCTCCAAGATGTATTACAATTATAGAAACCAACATAAACGTCCATGAAGATGAGTTTCAAGATTACCCTCAAGGAGACTATCAAGGAATGAGAGGTAAAACACCTCTTGTAGGGAACTGGTAGGTGATCATGGCAGGGAAGCATCATGGGAAAATGTCACGGTGGTCATCACTGAATTATGGGTTATTATGAACCTGCCGAAACGCTTTACGTAATAGTGACTTTGGCATTGTATGTACTAGCTCTATCTATAAATCCATCAGTTTTGTATCTCACCTTGTATGTACGTACTTTACCTGAACAAATATTTGATTTGATTTGATTTTTGAGTTCAAAAATACAGTATGTGCCAAAAAAGCAGAAAGAAAAGAATGGGAACTAGATGGATGATCCAGGTAGTAAAAAGAGTTTTGATAAGTTGTTCTACTCCCCAAGCCTGACCCAAGGCCAGGCTTGACTTGTGAGAGCTTGGTCCACCAAACCAAACATGGTTTGGGTAGCCAAATACACTGAGTGAATATGTAAGTGTTCACACTAGAAAGATTAGGTGACATCCCATTACCTACAGATGTTCGAAGGAGGTGAAGAGAACAAATTAAAGAATAGACCCATAATGTGCGACATAATCCGGAAGATCATTTAGAACTAAAAGACTCAAAAGTCCCAGGTTTGGATGGAATTCAGTCCAAAGTAGTAAAGGTACTAGCAGATGAACTACTGTATGCCTACCACTGAAACTCCCTTTTCAGACAATCTGAGCCTAGGGATAGTTCCCCTAGATTGGAAATACATTATGCAAGTGTCACCCCTATTTAAAAAAAAACACATCTGCAAGTTCATGAAGAAAATCCTAAGGAAGGGAATCATTCATTATCTCACTGTGAATAATCTTGTAAAATCAATGCAACTTGGATTTGTTAAAAATAGATCCTGCATTACAAACCTGCTCACATTTTTGGAAACAGCAACCAGCTACTCAGATAAAGGACTTCCGGAAGATGTAGCTTACATGGACTTTGCTAAAGCTTTTGACAAGGTACCACATGAAAGACTGGCAAGGAAATTACAGGCACATGGAATAAACGATAGAATACTAGAATGGATAAAAGGGTTTTGCTTAACTGGCTTGTACTTATAGGCTCCTCCCAACCACTCTGCATACTCCGCCTCAAGCCAGGTCACACTCCAAACCTGTGTCAGGTTAGGTTAGGGTCTGTAAGTTTCATATCTTTGACCTGTAACCTGGGGCTGGTCCTCTTCCCCAGTTCAGTTGAGATAATCTACCTGCACACCTGCCCTAACAAGGTGGTCCTTTATAGACTTACTTCGCCTCCAGGCGATCATGGGAGGGTTTTGTGGGAATTTTACCCAGGATGGATGTTCACTGTACGTTTCCCTCATCCATATCCATACTTCCTGGAGTTTTATCTTAAGCTGTGCTGCAAGGCCGGGGAAGAAAAGGTTGGGAGGATCCATCTCTTGTCTTCCACTTCTTGTGTTCTAGGTCCGAGTAGCTCTGCCCTTGTTTTTTTCTCTGAGTTTCTCCTTGGCCGCATGTATTATTGTCTCTGGGTAGTCTCTGTTCCTGAACATATCCCATAGGTCATCAAGCTTGGGATATAGCGTCTTTTCTTTGCTGTTAATCCGCTTGAGTCTGAGTCCAAGTGAGTAGGGTAGTGATTTCCTCATGGCTAGCGAGTGACTCGAGTCGAATTTCAGATACGTGTGAAGGTTAGTCGGTTTATAGTATGCCTTCGTATGCAGATCCCTGGTTAGCTGGTCTATATACACTGTTGTATCTAGGAAATTTATCGTGGAGTCACTGTGTTCGAGGGTAAACTTGAGGTTTTCATGAACTGTATTTGACCATGAAAAGAAATCTTCTAGGCGCGGGAAACTGTTCTCCATTATTCCGAAGATGTCGTCTCTATAACGGAAATATACCGCCGGTCAGTCCTTCCTGTGGGATATTTTCCTCTCGAACACTACATGCACAAATATTTCAGCGATTGCCACACTACTGGATGCTCCTATAGTTGTACCCTTGGTTTGCCGGTATGCTCGTCCTTCAAATTGCAAAAGGGATCACCATTCATCAGGCCATCTCATCACATGCAGGATGGCCTCCTCAAAAGTTTCTTTCAAGGGAGTCCTCCATATTCCTGCGTCTCGAAGTTCCTGTCTGATTCTGGCTGTTACCTGTAAAAAAAAGATGCTACTACCTTTGCAGCTTCTCTCTGTGGTATGCTCGGGTAGAGCAATACCACATCCATGGAGAAAAGGCGGGCCCTCTCGGGACGGGGCCTCTAATTTCTGCAATTTTCTTGGGAAAATCCGTCGTATCTTGGATTCTTTCCGGTAGTAGAGGTAGCAAGGGATTTAGGAGGGCTGTGCAGATCATACCGGCCTTGTTGAGGCCCGGCAGCCGCTTAGAACTGGTCTCCCTAGCCACGTTCCTGTTGTTTCTTCTAGTGAAGAAGATGCCCGAAATGCTACGAGTACTAGAATGGCTGTACAAGAATGTAAGAACTCTTGTATCACTGACGACTTTTGTTCGAACCACAACGCTGTAAATGCTTCACCCACGTACTACAAATACAAGTAATCGCCAACAGAACCTAAACACCTATCCTAACATAACCAGTGCCTAAATATGTACACTATGGTAATATAAAATAATATAAATTTATATTTGAGAAAATTCCTGTTTTGAATGAACAGCATGTAAAAATTTATGAATGCGTTTGTGGGGTCGACCGCTGGATGGAATGGACTTGAGTCGAGGACGGTTGAATTATTTTTCTAAAACAGACGAAGTAAATGAAGCATGTTTTGATTTCTAGCTTCGAACAGACAGACTGATAACTCAAATCAAATCAAATCAAATGTTTATTCAGGTAAACGTACATACATATATGATGAGTTACAAGCATAACGTTAGATTTATAGATCCATACTGTATAACTGTATAACTAATACAACTGACAACTTTATAAACTAGACCATTATTAAAAAAAAAAACTACTGGCAGGTTCACCATGTGTATGTGTCAAAATATTAACTTATTCCAAAAAGTATTAGTCCGGATTTTGCATTTTATTAACTGTGTTTGTGTTAGAAGCTATGACAGGAGACGGGCTTCATTCACTCAGCAGCGAACGCTCATCCCCGCCACCACAACAACAACAGCTGAGGAGCTGTTCTTGCTTTCTTGAGGAGCTGTCTTTGCTGGCTTGAGGAGTTGTTCTTGCTGGCTTGAGGAGCTGTTCTTGCTGGCTTGAGGTAAGCCTCAAGCTACACTGAGGAGGTGTGATATATTAATATCCTTATTATTGTCTTAGTGCTGCCACTCACAGTATGATGACTGTATATTACTCATCTCCAGCTGACACCCAAGTGGGTGTTGGCCAGGTGGTCAGCAGACTCCGTGGGTGTTGCCCAGGTGGTCAGCAGACTCTGTGGGTGTTGCTCAGGTGGTCAGCAGACTCTGTGGGTGTTGCCTAGGTGGTCAGCAGACTCCGTGGGTGTTGCCCAGGTGGTCAGCAGACTCTGTGGGTGTTGGCCAGGTGGTCAGCAGACTCCGTGGGTGTTGCCCAGGTGGTCAGCAGACTCTGTGGGTGTTGCTCAGGTGGTCAGCAGACTCTGTGGGTGTTGCTCAGGTGGTCAGCAGACTCTGTGGGTGTTGCCTAGGTGGTCAGCAGACTCCGTGGGTGTTGCCCAGGTGGTCAGCAGACTCTGTGGGTGTTGGCCAGGTGGTCAGCAGACTCCGTGGGTGTTGCCCAGGTGGTCAGCAGACTCTGTGGGTGTTGCTCAGGTGGTCAGCAGACTCTGTGGGTGTTGCCTAGGTGGTCAGCAGACTCCGTGGGTGTTGCCCAGGTGGTCAGCAGACTCTGTGGGTGTTGCTCAGGTGGTCAGCAGACTCTGTGGGTGTTGCCTAGGTGGTCAGCAGACTCCGTAAGTGTTGTCCAGGTGGTCAGCAGACTCCGTGAGTGTTGCCCAGGTGGTCAGCAGATTCCGTGGGTGTTGCCCAGGTGGTCAGCAGACTCTGTGGATGTTGGCCAGGTGGTCAGCAGACTCTGTGGGTGTTGGCCAGGTGGTCAGTAGACTCTGTGGGTGTTGGCCAGGTGGTCAGCAGACTCCGTGGGTGTTGGCCAGGTGATCATCAGACTCCGTGGGTGTTGGCCCAGGTGGTCAGCAGACTCCGTGGGTGTTGGCCAGGTGGTCAGCAGACTCCGTGGGTGTTGGCTCAGGTGGTCAGCAGACTCCGTGGGTGTTGGCTCAGGTGGTCAGCAGACTCCGTGGGTGTTGGCCCAGGTGGTCAGCAGACTCCGTGGGTGTTGGCCAGGTGGTCAGCAGACTCTGTGGGTGTTGGCCAGGTGGTCAGCAGACTGTGGATGTTGGCCAGGTGGTCAGCAGACTGTGGATGTTGGCCAAGTGGTCAGCAGACTGTGGATGTTGGCCAGGTGGTCAGCAGACTCTGTGGGTGTTGGCCAGGTGGTCAGCAGACTCTGTGGGTGTTGGCCAGGTGGTCAGCAGACTCTGTGGGTGTTGGCCAGGTGGTCAGCAGACTCTGTGGGTGTTGGCCAGGTGGTCAGCAGACTCTGTGGGTGTTGGCCAGGTGGTCAGCAGACTCTGTGGGTGTTGGCCAGGTGGTCAGCAGACTCTGTGGGTGTTGGCCAGGTGGTCAGCAGACTCTGTGGGTGTTGGCCAGGTGGTCAGCAGACTCTGTGGGTGTTGGCCAGGTGGTCAGCAGACTCTGTGGGTGTTGGCCAGGTGGTCAGCAGACTCTGTGGGTGTTGGCCAGGTGGTCAGCAGACTCTGTGGGTGTTGGCCAGGTGGTCAGCAGACTCTGTGGGTGTTATCTGGGATGCAGTCAGATCATATTCAGAATGTACATATAGTACACAAATAGCATTGTTCATAGTTTGTGTCATATATTAGTGCCTCTATATAGTAGGTATTTAGAGTTTATATAAGAATTGTATTATACTTTAAATTCTCTGATATGTGTGTTAAATAAAATGGTAGTATTATTGTTGTTGCTGTTTTGTTGTACTGTATTAATAATAATAATTATGTGAATAAACATAATTTTTCTCAGAATGATGTTAACATTTGAAAGACAAATCCAAAAATAGTGCCTTTTAAGCTCTTATATATAATCTAAGCATTAGTTTATTTAGGATAAAAATATTAACAAATCAAATATATTTTTTCTTTTAATTTATATGCTACATATAAACTGTTGAGTAAATGTGACTACTGTATCTTAAAAATAAATTTCTTTGTGGATTAATATCCATAATATTAATATTATCATCCACCTGATAATTTTTTACACAATGAAGAACTGCTATTTAACATTCTCCTCTGACTTTTATTTATATCAGAAATGGTCCATGATTAATTTGGCCTTTCATTCATGTTAAGATAAGTCTTTCTTTCACACCTTTCATTTCTAACGGATTGCTTCTGCGAATCTGGATCCACTTAAAATTATGAACTGCTGATCCAATGACAATTTTTTGGGCATTATTTAAAAAAAAAAACCTACTCCTCTTCTCGACAGTACAGTATTGCCCTCTAGCAGAAGGTTGTGGAACTAACGACAACGTCGGCAGTGAGACAAGGTGCGTGCACTAATCACGTGCAAGTACGAAGGTGTTAAGGCAGTTGATATACTGCAGTGTGGCCTAAATTTAAAAGTTGTCATTGTTCTGTAATTACTTAAATAATTACAGGAATCATTCTAAGATGAAAATAGCCATGATGCTTTTCTTTTGTAAGTTGTGGAAAATAAATTACAATACTACACAATGTCTGAAACAAATGCAAACCAAGCCATATAATAAAAGATAAAATTTGGACAGTGTCAGTCTGTCCTAGACATGCATGTGGATAATGGACCAAGACAGACCAAACTGTTGTTCAAATTTGCTTCTCCAAACTATTTGCTTCTCCAAAATGTGTGTTTCTCGTGCATCTGTAAGTTGTATGAAGTGTAGGGAAAATATATGGGACCTTACAGCAGTGTATTATAAATTTGTTGTCTCTGTGCAGCTGCTGTACTCTAATAATTTTTTCAGATCTGGTTCTTTGACATCTTTAACTAAGCCACTATTGTGGACTTCCCATTTGTATGAGAACCAGGGCTGTATATAAAGTGATAAGCAAGAGAAATTGTTTTACACCTAGTTTGAGAAACCACTGTCAAACGAGCAAGTTTTACATTAACCAAAATGGAGGGCAATGTTGTTGTTAATGAAGTGCGACTCCTAGAGACAGCTGAAGACATCCAGGTCCTCCGTGACCAGGTACTCTCTAGGTATGCGCAGTTCCGTTCTGAAGCACGTCTGAAGAGGGAAAAGCTGGAAGACTCGCTGAAATTTCAAGTAAGAATATGTTTGTTTTTTTAATTTCAGCTTGATAGGCTTCATTAAATGTTTCATTTTGGTAAAAAATAAGAACAAAAAATAGATTCAAAGTTAAGTTCTGTGACAAAACAGGTCACAGGTTCTGGGTGATGTGCAGAGCATGAGATGCTCTTGGTGGCCATAGCATTCATCAGCAGCTTTTCATTTGGTGGAAGTTCTTGTTCTCAGGAAAGTGGCAGGTTACCTTGCGATAATTTTGGGGCTGAATGTCCCCACGGCTCAGTCCTTGACCACAGGCCTCTCAGGTCAGCAGACTCAGCAGGCGGTGTGGATAGTAGCTTAAATGGCAAGAAGATCTCCATGACACTAAGATCTATGGTAAAGTGAGAAGTGAAAGTGATTTTGAGACCTTACAAAGAGATCTACATGAACCCCACAAATGATCAGATGACGGGCAAATGCTTTTTAATGTCGATAACTGCAAGACCTTGCATGTGGGGCATAACAATCCATGTCATAACTTCCAAATTACCACCACTACCTTACAACAGATTGATGAAGAAAAGGACCTTGGAGTCAGAAGTCATCATTCACTAAAATTGCACAACAGTGGGAATGGCAGTAAAAAAAAAAAAAGCTAACCAACCCTGGGAATAATCACCCGTACCTTCACCTTTAAGGAAAAGAAGGTAGTCATTCAATTGTACAAGTCTCTGGTGCACCCCCACCTGGATTATTGCATCCAGGCATGGAAACCTCATCTCAGAAAGACATAGCTGCTCTAGAAAAGGTGCAACACCGGGCAACAAAAATCATCACAGAGCGTAGTCATTGCTTGTATCAAGAATAGTTGAGGGCCACAGGGATAACACTGCAAACAAGGCATGACAGAGCGGATCTCATCGAAACCTTTAAAATACTGAACAATTTGAAGGATGTTGATCTGGACAATGTCTTCAAAATGTCAGATATAACATGAACAAGGAGCAACATGTTCAAGCTCAACAAGCCACAATGTAGGACTGAAAGAAGATATTTTTCACCCATAAGGTTGTAAACCCATGGAACTGCCTACCCACCAAAACCATAAATGCCAAAACTCTGCTGGGTTTTAAATACAGCTGGAAAAGATCATCAGGGCAAATGGGTGGACCTTTGACAAGCCACCGGCTTCCTGTCCTCGTCAAGGCCAGTAGTAATAGAGACCCTCAGGTAAATGAGCTGAGCAAGACAGTGGATTGTTAGGCACTATTGATTCAAGATTGCCCTCATGGTGGTATTGGAGACATCAGTGGAGAGACTAGTGGGTGCATCAAAACATGAAGTGGGTATGCAGGGTGAGCTTGGTGATTAATTGCTTTTGTTAGGAAAGGGTGTCTCTGGAAATGAGGTCTACATCAAAAGAGGTCCATGCTGGAGGTTGTATAGGTGTCAGAGGGTATTTGAACAGTATGGAATGAATAAATGATAGAAGTTTACAACAATCGGGAACTGTTGCAACTTTCTCAGTGGACAGTGGGCATGGGAACTCTTTGATAACCTCAATTAACTCCTCCAGAGGTCAAATGCCTGCAACTGAATGGTGTATTCAGAAAACTGAGCTTTGGAGCATTTTTAAAGGATTTCATGGATTTAATATGGGGGGGATTGTAATCTCAAAGACAGCTGAGGAGCAGACAAAGGTGCTGACTTGTTCCATGGAGAATGGCTGGCCCAGATAGCCTAGTGATGAAACACTAGAAAGCCTGGACAGTGTTATAAAACCGATGGCATACATATAAATGAACATACAAAGGGAAAGGTTATATCAGTTTTGGGAATGTCAGCAAGTTCTACAGGTATCTGTATCTGGTTGAGAACATGAGCCAAGTCAATCTTTAACAAAATATTGGTTCATGTAGCTTATGGAGAAGTTGTGAATTTGAGGATAAGACAGCGGCGCCCTAGAGATACACATTAAACCTACTTAATGAACTCTCATTTCTGATGAGTAATTAGCACAACAGTACTTCCTTTTTGTATCTTGAGGTGACATATTGAAAGGATGTTTTGTATTTTCATCATAATCCTAGGATGTGAGAGAAGCAGTGCAATAAGTTGGACAAGGATAGTCTCTTAGATGAGAGAAAGGACAAGACACATAGGTGGAAGCTGGAAATGCAATTGAGCTGAAGTGACATAAAGAAGTCTGTACCTTGTATGAATAACTAACAAGTGGAATGCTCTAAAATGGGAAGTTGTGGAAGCNTACACCTTACTGTACGTAAGCCTATCTGTAAGGATGCCATTTTGGAGAAAATTGGTTGATGTCAACCTCAGCCACAGATTTTAGAACCTTAGACTTTATTAATTCTGTTTTTTTTTCAATTGACACAAACGTTTACAAAACTGATTAATTTTTTATTCAATTTACATGAAACTTACACAGTATATGTGGAGGGCATGTCTCTACATTTGCATGCTTTCATTTTTCTCTAAGTTCATTTACTGATTTTATAATAGCAATAAACATGCCATATTTGCATAATTTTTTGGGGAACTTTGAACATTTGTATTAGGAAAACTAAAGATGTTTTGGAAATTCTAAAACACACAATCCTTTATTATATGCTAATGTGTCAGAAAACTGTCACAGAATAATTATATCTGAAACGTGTGTTCTGAAGTGTAGACTTGAAAATGTGTAAAAAACGTTGAAAAAAAATCTCTCTTTCTATTTACGCTGCAGTACTGAAACTTGGGACAATTTCAGCCCTTTTCATATACAACTAGTCAAATAATATTGGTTGACATTGAACAACTTTTCCGATGTAACCTAACTGCCCCTTCAGCAGCCAGCACATCTGCTCGTTCATTCCCACATATTCCAACATGGGAGGGGATCCACAGAAACTTAATGACTCTTCCCTGATTAGTAAGTACTCTCACAACTCTCTTAATTTCAGCGACTCTTGCAAGATTTTCTGCCCAATTTTTACTTAGGCTTTGCAGTGCTGCTTTTGAATCAGTGCAAATCACTGCGCCATTAGTGTTCCGTTCAAGAAACCTTAACGCCATAACAATGACAGTTAGCTCTGTTTGCGTTGAAGAGGCATAGTTCTCAATACGTGCTTTTTCTTCATTTCCGCGTTGGAAAGTATTATCCTTGATTACCGTGTATGCTGCACCAGCCCTGCCATTGACAGGATTAGATGACCCGTCAGTGTAGATTTGATCTAGTTCATCTCCGGCTTCTTTATAAATTTCCTCGAGATACTTGTGCCTCATTTCTTGTGGTAACATGTTGAATTTTTTCATTGCCATTTCATTGATGATAATCTTGCATGAGTCATCCTCCCAGGGAGGTAACCTCTCTACAGGCAGGAGCTCACGGGCTTGCTCAAGCAGGTGAAGCTCTTCCAGGTAGCAGACTGATCTGTGATGCCATTTTTTGCCTCTCCTGTTTCCCCCTGAAAGTAGCACAGAACTCAGTTTTTTCTTAGCAATATCATTGTAATGGGGATCTCTGGCTATCCTAATTGCAAGCTTAGCATTCAGCTCCTTAATTCTGCTTTTAACACTGGGAAGGGACAACTCCTCTCGTAGATTAGACGTTTTGGCAGTTCTTGGAACTCCAAGAATGATTGTCATGGCTTCATTTTGAATGCTTTCAAGCCTTTTCATATCGCTTTGGGAGTAGGTGCACAGAACTGGTGCGGCATAGTCTATGACGGAGCGCACATAGGCTGTGTACATCATTTTTAGCACGGCAATAGAGGCTCCATGTCCATTCCAGGTCATAGCTTTCAGTGCCCCGAGTCGACGTTTGCATGTTCCTATGAGTTGATTGAGCTCCTCTTTCTTTCCCTTGTTAGAGCCGACAGGGCCTGGTCGATGACCGGGCCGCGGGGACGGTAAACCCCGGAAGCACCTCAAGGTAAGGTGACGCCAAGGTACCGATAGTGGTCAACTCATTCAAGTGTTACACCATTAATTTGCAGTTCTTCATTTGCTCTCCGCTTGCGATGGGAGTATGCCTTCGTCTTGTTTGTGGAGAGAGTGAAACCGAGTTCAATACATTTCCTTCCAAGGAGTTCAATGGACTGTTCAATTTTTCCCAGGGTGGGAGCTTGTATTAGGACATCATCTGCATATCCCACTTGTTGTGCTCCTTCCGGAAAATCAATATTTGCAATGGCGTTCATAAGTACATTGAATAGTGTAGGGCTTAAGACTCCGCCTTGGGGGGTCCCGAGTTCCATATTCATTGTTCTGGAGACTGCTCCATTGAAGCAAACCTTGGCTTTCCTTCCTGTGAGGTAGTCTTCAACCCATTTCATGAGTCTTCCCTTGACAACCATGCATGCAAGCTCGTCCAGGATCGCAATCCCCTGCACTTTGTCGAAGGCTCCTTTGATGTCAACAAATACAGAGTACCTAGCCGTGTCATTAGCCAAGTAATTAGCTATACAATTTGCTGTACTCCGTCCTTTAACAAATCCATTGACCCCCTCCCCTAACCTGCCTATTTTGTGCAACAGTCGGTTTAGGATGATCATTTCAAGCATCTTGCAAGTGCATGACACGAGACTGATAGGTCTGTAATTACCAGGGTCATTAGGCTTCGGTATGGGAACAATTATTGCGTGTTTCCATTGTGTGGGCAACATTCCACTTAGGAATGACTTGCACCAGGTGCTGTACTTTTACCCTTTTTCATAGCGCCCCTTACTTCTTGGGCTGTGATTAGTTCCCCATATTCGTCATCACTAGACAGTGCTCTTGTTAACCTAATCCTTCTGTCATCATGTCGCAGGAGCTGTTCTCTGCTGATTTCTGCAGGGAGGGAGGAGGAGGATGCTGCATCACTCCACTTGTGAATTAGTTCTTCAGCCTTACCCTGGGGGTCTTTGTGAGCCGCAGGCCGGGCTCTGCCACCCTTAGCTATCTGAATTTTTGCCCACACTTGTCTTGCAGATGTTTCCCTTACAAGAGGGTTGCAGGCGCAGTCTTTCTATGAAGTCCTGAGAGTGACGAAGGTGGGCAGGGGAAAAAGTGCCAAGGTAAGGTGTCGCCTTCGTCACTCTCAGGACTTCATAGAAAGACTGCGCCTGCAACCCTCTTGTAAGATGCTTAGTCTTGATGTCGACTCTCTGTTCACTAATGTTCCGCTCGATGACGTTCTCTCTTTCCTTAGACGGAAGGCGTCTGAGGGCCTTCTTCCTCTCCCACTTCCCACTGACGTTTTCCTCGATCTCATTAGACTCTGTGTTGAATCTAGTTCTTTCTCTTTTAACGGTAAATATTACACTCAAACTTTCGGTGTCGCTATGGGTTCCCCTCTCTCCCCTGTTCTTGCTAATTTCTACATGGAATACTTCGAAACTGTTCTTCTTCCTCCTATTGATACTCGTCCCTCTCTCTGGCTTCGCTATGTTGATGACATTTTTGCTTTATGGCCTCATGACCTTAATCTTTTCCAGCCTTTCCTCGCCTCTCTTAACAATCTGGCTCCTTCTATCCATTTCAAAGTTGAGTGAGAATCTAATTCCCTCCTTCCTTTTCTTGACGTTCATGTTCACAGCTCTGTGTCTGGGTTCTCTTTCTCTGTCTACCGTAAACCCATGCATAGTGGCATGTACATTCACTTCTTTTCCTACCATCCTCCTTCTGTTAAGAAAAGTGTCCTCGTCTCTCTCTTCCTCTGCGCTCTACGCATCAGCGACCCTCAGTTTCTTGATTCTGAAATTTCCTTTATCTACAAATCATTCTCTCGCCTTGGTTATCCTTTGCATTTCATCAACTCTGCCTACTCTCAAGCTAAACGAAATTTCTTTCATCCTAAACCTGCTTCCAACACTAGTAGCACGTTACTATGCCTTCCCTTCATATCTGAACTCAAAACTTTTTCCAATACCTTTCGTCCTCTTGACATTAAACTCGCCTTTCGACAAACTAACACACTTCGTAGCAATCTAGTTCACACTGCTCCTCCTGCTTCTAATGCTGCTGGTGTCTACTCTATTTCCTGTTCATCTTGTCCTCTCCAATACTTTGGCGAAACTGGCCGTACACTGAATGACAGACTTAAAGAACACAAGAGAAGTGTTAAGTCTGCAGACACTAACAATGCTCTCTTCTGCCATGTGAGGGATTCTAATCATCCCATTGATTGGTCTTCCTCCAAAATAATCTTTCCTGCATCTACTCTTCACAGACGCCGTCTTGTAGAATCGGCTCTTATACACAATGTACCCAACATGAACTTGAGTCCTGGCTTTGTTGCTGTGGACTCTTCCCTTTCACAGTATATACTTAAATGCTCTAATCTTTCTAACAAACGTGACTTAACGTAAGCTTACCCCTTCCATTCATCTTTCTTTCTCTCTTTTCCCTTTTTCTGTTCATTGTCTTCTCCTACGCTCCCTTGCTATCCTCTTCTTATTCCTATTACTTTTCCTTCGGTGGTAATAATGGGAGCTGCCTCGTATGGGCCAATAGGCTTTCTGGAGTTCTCATTATTACTACTATTCTCTACACCTTACTTTCCTCCTCACCTCTCTCTTGCCTATTTATTACCCGTTCTCTACCTCCTCAACCATCATTTGGTCACCATTTGGTCCGGGAGTCATCTCCCGTCACGAAGGGTGCAGTTGCGCCTCCACAGATCTCCAGTATCATTTCTTGATACTGGTAATGGCTCAAAAGGGCCATCACTTACGGGCTATTCATGCCCGTGCCATCTCTTGGGTGGCTTAATCTTTATCAATCAATCAACCTCCTCATCTTACGGGCTCACCATAGCCCGTGCTACATGGACACTTCGTCCTGAGTAGCTAAATCTTTAACAACAACAACAACAACCTCCTCATCATAAGCGACTTGAGAATGGTCCAGGACGGACCGAAACGTCGTCGTCCCTTCAACTTCTAGTGTGTGGTCTGGTCAACATACTTCAGCCACGTTATTGTGACTCATCGCGAGCGTAATGTATGATATCATTAAGTATACCGCGAACACCATTGCAGTTCCATTGTATAATACTGAGACTTTCTTCACCGTAGTTAAGTAATGACATTTCCCAACTTCTTGAGGGCGGAAGTCTGCAAGAATTTCCCAATTTAACGTCCTTCAAGAAGATTAATTCTGTAACAGCAAGGACATATCTAGTCAACGAGCTGAACTATCCACAAGAATCAGGCGCTCGTAAGTGACTAGTGACTTCGAAGCAACCCGTTCTCGCAATTTCGTATAGTCAATATTGACTTATTAAATACGTGCATATGTGGCATACTAAACATAATAGTTTACCTTGAAAAGCTTCATAGAAAACACCGACCTTACCAAACCTTCTTAGTATGTTAAGATAAGCATCTTATTGCTTCGTAATTACAATTATTACTTAACCTATTATAGGTATAGGTTAAGTAATAATTAAATATGTTTATAAATATGTTTATTCAGGAAAGGTACATACATAGAGAGATTTTACATAAGTTGATCGATTTATAGATAGAGCTAGTACATACAATGCCTAAAGCCACTATTACGCAATGCGTTTCGGGCAAGAAAACATTAATATCTAAAACTTAATGCTAATTGAACAAAAAGAATAAAATGTTTTGAGGACAGATACAAATAAAGGTACAAAAAAAAAGGGGGGGAACATGACTGAAAAGCAGCACAAATACAATATGTAGACAAACAGCGTTGAATAAGAAAAAAAAAAAAAAAAAAAATAAGACATGGGTTGACAATAGAGGGGTAAGGTAGGTTACAGGGAGTTTAACAGGTAGTGTTTAGTTTTAATCTTAAACTGGTTGAGAGAGGTACAGTCTTTAACATGGTTGGGAAGGTCATTCCACATTCTGGGTCCCTTGATTTGTAGAGCATTTCTAGTTTGGTTAAGTCGTACTCTTGGAATATCAAAACTGTATTTATTTCTGGTGTGGTGCTCATGGGTTCTGTTACAGCTTTCAATGAAGCTTTTGAGGTCAGGATTGGCATTACAGTTCAGCGTTTTATATATGTATAATACACATGAGAGAATGTGCAGTGACTTAATATCTAACATATTGAGAGATTTGAGTAGGGGTACCGAGTGATGTCTGGGGCCAGAGTTGGATATTGTCCTAATAGCAGCTTTGTGTTGAGTAATTAGAGGACGTAAATGATTTTGGGTAGTAGAACCCCAAGCACAAATACCATAGTTGAGATATGGATAGATGAGGGAGTAATAGAGAGTCACCAGGGCAGGGCGGGGTACATAATATCTGATCTTGGAAAGAATGCCAACAGTTTTTGAAACTTTTTTTGATATATTTAGAATGTGTCCCTGGAAATTAAGCTTGTGATCAATGAGAACGCCAAGGAATTTGCCATCTAATTTGTTACAAATTTGGGTATTGTTAATCTTGAGATTTATTTGGTTAGAGGATTTATTGCCAAACAGAATATAGAAAGTTTTGTCAATGTTAAGGGTGAGTTTGTTGGCAGTTAGCCAAAGATGGACTTTATTAAGCTCGGTATTTACTGTGGCATTTAGAGCAAGGGGGTCAGGACTGGAGTAAATGAAGGTTGTGTCGTCAGCAAATAGAATTGGTCTAAGGTGTTGGGAGGCATTTGGAAGGTCATTAATGTAGATGAGAAAGAGATGAGAAAGAGATGAGAAAATTGTATTTGTAACCTATATATATTGTAAAGATAATAAAAAATGTGGGTATAATTGTAACCTATACCTATTATAGGTATAGGTTAAGTAATAATTGTAATTGCGAAGCAATAAGATGCTTATCTTAACATACTAAGAAGGTTAGGTAAGGTCGGTGTTTTCTATGAAGCTTTTCAAGGTAAACTAGTATGTTTAGTATGTCATATATGCACGTATTTAATGTCAATATGACTGTAAGAAAGTGCGAGAACGGGTTGCTTCGAAGTCACTAGTCACTCTTAACTAGTGACTTCGAAGCCTAGTGGCGAAGTCACTAGGCTTCGACAGCTAGGCTCGGTCGAACTCTACTTTTTCTGCTGACAGGTGTTATGATTCCATAACCAGTTATGTTACCTTGACCCTCTCCAAAAGCATGTGAATGGTCCCAGAATGCAGCGAAAATCTACAGTTAAAATATACATTTCCTGGGAGCTAGCACATGGTCTCCATCGCCCGCTAAATTAGAGTGGAACTCTATTTTTAAAATGCTGGTGACAGCCCTGAGAATTACAGAACAAGACAAGCTACAGGGTTTTGAATAGACAGGTAAAGTGTAGTTACAGACGTGACAGGACCATGCGATAACAACAGTTGACTGAAACATTGTTTACATTTGTTAAGGCTTAACGTCAGCCCGTCCTTCTACAATGAAAGTACTCGTAGTAACGATTTGGTGGAAATTACCAACATGTAGTAATGGACCACCAGAGAGTTGACCGTTGTACTATTTAAGACAAACCGGAAACTTTTTATCGGCAACATAAATATAAGACCTGACCTGACTCCTAGCAATGCTTGCATTAATCCATGCTATCTTTGGGCCTAATATAGTACATATATGAGCTATACTAGGCTAGAAATATTAAGTTGGTTTTTTATTATTCGTTAGGCTGTGTAAGAGGTAATAGTACAAAAAAGGGGTTTACTGGTTGTCTATCACTACATATTGGTACTTGCCACAAAGTAGTCACTGTAAGTAGTCATTTCAGGAGGATAGGCTGTTTAATGCCCCTCAGCAGTTTTTTTTTATTATTATTTTCTAACACAGACGTGGCCACATATTTACAATGCTAACTAGCATATATACATTTTCTTCTGTCTTCCATAGACAGGTGAGAGATTTGTCAAACATACAGTGAGGCTAGGGACCACGGGGCCCCAGACAGTGTGAACACTGTGGAACATAAGAGTGATGACAGGGGACCACGGGACCCCAGACAGTGTGAATATACAAATGTCTCAGCCCCGTTCCCTGTTATTCTACAGAGGTGGGTTGAGACTGCTGACTCCTGCTAGCGACTGAGAGCTTTACCTTCGATCTTTCGTTGGCTCAACGTCAGTAGCCTATGAGCAACAGTCAGCACTTAAAGCAATGCTCCTGTATTACTAAGCACATGCTTATTCCTTTCGATGTTTCGAATGAACTACGAAAGAAAACTTGCCCAAGACATAAACATCCAAAATTATGTATATATATATATATATATATATATATATATATATATTATATATGATTAATATATATATTATATAATATATATGTGTGGTGTGTGTGTGTGTATGTGTGGTGTGTGTGTGTATTCACTTAGTTGTATTTTCGGGGGGTTGAGCTTTGCTCTTTCGGCCCGCCCTCACTCATACTGTTTTTACTAAACTACACTATTTTTTTTTCCCACCCCCCCACTCACCCACAGGAAAGCAGCCATTGACAGTGACTAACTCCCAGGTACCTATTTACTGTCTAGTGATAACAGGGGCATTCAGGGTGAAAGAAACTTTTGCCCATTGTTCTGCGGGTGCGGTTGTGGGGTGTGTGTGTGTGTTGGTTTTGGTGTGTGTGTGTGTGTGTGTGTGTGTGTGGTGTGTGTTGTGGGTGGTGTTGTGTGTGTGTGTGTGTGTGTGTGTGTGTGTGTGTGTGTGTGTGTGTGTGGGTGTGGTTGTGTGTGTGTGTGTGGTGTCGTGTTGGTTGTGTGTGTGTGGGTGTGTGTGTGTGTGTGTGTGGTGTGTGTGTTGTGTGTGTGTGTGTGTGTGTGTGTGTGTGTGTGTGTGTGTGTGTGTGTGTGTGTGTGTGTGTGTGTGTGTGTGTGTGTGTGTGTGTGTGTGTGTGTGTGTGTGTGTGTGTGTGTGTGTTGTGTGTGTGTGTGTGTGTGTGTGTGTGGTGTGTGTGTGTGTATATCAGTAGTTCTCCTGTAAAACTGAACACACGTGAACTTACCCGAAATAGTCCTTCACTTAATCGCTCTTGGGAAGGTCAATGATAGTTTCAGTCAGATCTCTTGGATATAAAGTTACAACACACATCATTAACCACTGGTGAAAACTTAGGCAGGGAAGCGGGAGGAATAATATTGTTTACTTGTGATGAGAGTCCTGGGCGGGAGGAGACACACGCGGCACACACTCTCACTAACTCTCCCAGACGTGAACTGACTCTCCGCGTAGCCGCCCACCACCTGTTGAGGGGCGGCGCCACCCGGGGGCGGGGCTTGGCTCGCCTCCCACCCAACCCTCAACCAATCATATCTCACTCTTAAATGCAGCCCTAATTATGATTGGGTAACTAAAGTAGCAGGAGGTAAGGAAATCGCAGCGCAGAATCACCCACCACGTGCGTCTTACGCTTTAATTCGCAGGTCAGAAAACATTAGTGAACGACTCGGGCTTTCGTAGACCTAAGGTGGCCGAGAATAATGGAATGTGATGAGCTTAAGGATTTTGTTTTCGTTTATTTCTTACTACAGATGTGGCCATCGGTTACAACTCTAACTAACGTATATACATTTTTTGTTCTCCATGGACAGGGTTAGAAGGTATTTGTTAGACGACACAGTGTAGTGAATTATTGAACAGTCAAGTGCAGAATGTGAATGAAGTGGTTTTTTACAATGACAAATTACAATTCTAAACTATATAATATGTATAGATAGATAGATAGATCGTGTGTCCTACATTGGGGAAGGAGAGCTCCTCTGGTCAGCTTAATTAAGACTGTCTCTTGCAGCTCACTACTTACACTACCATTCAAGGTTCTTAATAATCACAAGTTCAAGTTCAAGTATGTTTATTGAGACAAGAAAGATATACATCTCAAAGGGATAGAGTAGCTTAGGCTATTTCAACCCCCCCCCCCCTTAATCATCACAGAGTCTCGGTAAATGCCTCGTTACTGTAGTGGTAAAGAGGCGTACTTTCACATCCTTGTATATCTATTTTCCACAACTAAAAAGATATCTTAATATTTATTTAATACATAAGTACTGAGGTGAATGAAAAGCGTCGCCAGACAGTGGCTTTATTGATCAAATAATTACAGTACAGTTACATCCTGCAATAACACAAGCCATTAATACACTATACTTATACACGTTTAAGCACTGTCTATTCACTACAATAAG
>WNGS01160430.1:13457996-13470607 GCA_020271785.1 Procambarus virginalis | reverse complement strand
CCAATACACATGACTAAAGCTAGAATATACAGAAATTAAACTAGAAGTTAACATTACACAAACCTGTACACAAGCACGACACAGCTGATCTGAGGATACAAATAAGTCAAGCGAGCATCCAAACAAAACAGTCAAGCGAGCATCCAAACAAACAGCAAGCAGCAACATCCGGTACGATAATATTAACACTTTTACTACAAGTACTTTACTTGTTAATAATTTGATGTACATTAATAATTATTTTCTCAATAAGAATTATAGTCTAAATATAAAGTACGAAACAAAATTAAGATTTTCATTAGACGAAAAGTTTCATAGCCATTGTTATTAAAATATAAAATTTAATCTTCCCATCGTGGTGTGGATGTCACGTGTTATAAAATTCAAAATAAATATAGGCTTTGCCCCAAAGAATAGTTTTTATTTGTAACAGTGTTCCTTGCAGATCACAGCCATCCTATCCACAATAATGGCCAACCCACACAGTTTGATGGATCCTACTTAGACAGGAGAGCTGCTACGGGTCAATTGGGTAATTGGACAATATATGTAATTTGTATATATTGCAACGTCAGCCATATAGGTTAATGAGTTAGTGGACGAACGGATTTGGTCAGTGATTAGGAAGATTACTGTATTTATTTTGTGATTTGTCACTTTTAATGATTAATAAGTCTTACTCAGACGTCAACGCAGCCATTGCAACATACTTGGCTCTTGTCTGTCCGTAGTGAAAGATATGAAATTACGAGAAAGCGCTCAGTCAGTATGACTATATAGCACATGGAAATGATACGAAACAGGATAGGAGCTGGGATAGGGGAAGGAACGATACCCATCCTCTTGGACCATCGGGGATCGAACGTCGACCTGCAAGACGCGAGGAATACAGTGAAAACACTGACTAGAATAGTTGAAGATAATGAATGGCACAAATGATATAAATTAACACAACGATACATAAAGAAATAAATGCAAAGACACACATAACGGGGGAAGAAACTATACTCTTTATTTAGGAAATCAGTCTGCTTCCAGCCACCAATATATATATGACGGTTTCCGTTCAGTGATCATTAATTTCGCTGGAGAGATTCACAGGAACTCCAAATAGAACTGGGAAATTTTAAACTTTTTAAATTTTGCCCCGAGGGGCGCGTTATTGGGCAGCGCCACTCATCTTGTGAGTGGACACACCCATAGCAGTATGTACAACACTCCCAATAGGAAAAAAACCCGCTGTTTGCTCATCCTGTCACTTGTACCCAACACAGCTGGGACTTGTCTAACTGTCTCAAGTGAACAGCTCCTCAACAAGAAGATTAACATCTGTCAACCCTTAAAAGCTTACGTTATCTTGCGGGGCAAAATGGGGGAATCTTTAAGAACAATATCAATATTTGACAAATAGTGTTTTCCTAACTCAAACATGGTGGGGTTTATTATTCTATACATATTTCTAATGTCTCTCAGGTGTTCACATTCACGTAGATAGTGGTCAAGGCGGTGTCCATCACTCTCCACACAATTCTGCAACTTCGTTGATCAAGTCGTGTTCCATTCAGTATCTCCATGGATATTTGTATCCCAGACGGATTCTCGCTATTACTGACTATCCCTCGTCCTCCTCCTATTCGGCCATAATGATTGGGACTGCCAGCTGCAACCATGTTTGTACCATCGTACAGATTCACTGTGCTTCTATCCTCCTTTCCTCAGTTACCTTGTCACGGTGATGTTGCCTGACAATACCCTATTTGTAGTAAGTCTTGGTATGAATATTCAATATGGTCTCCTTCAGCGCCTTCAGGGCGTTTGGTTCCAAAAATGCAAAAATGAAACTCGTTCGATTTCAATCAAACTTTTTTGACAGGTTTTATATGAAAAGTGTTTCATCTGGTCCAAGTTTCAGCATCGTAGCATAAATAGGAAGGGGAAAAAATATGAAGTAGTTGTGAAAATTATGCCAAAATGGTCAAAATCGATTATGAATCAAAGTGTCAACTGAAATCATAGCTATGACTCTTTGCTATCACAATAGCATATATTAAACAAATATTATAATTAGTTTAATTGGAAAAAAATTTTAAGAAAAAAAAAAATTTTTTTTTTTTTTTTTCATTTTTTTCGGGCGATTTGCATCAAACTTACACACCTTACTGTACGTAAGCCTATCTGTAAGGATGCCAATTTGGAGAAAATTGGTTGATGTCAACCTCAGCCACAGATTTTAGAACCTTAGACTTTATTAATTTCTGTTTTTTTTTCAATTGACACAAACGTTTACAAAACTGATTATTTTTTATTCAATTTACATGAAACTTACACAGTATATGTGGAGGGCATGTCTCTACATTTGCATGCTTTCATTTTTCTCTAAGTTCATTTACTGATTTTATAATAGCAATAAACATGCCATATTTGCATAATTTTTTGGGGAACTTTGAACATTTGTATTAGGAAAACTAAAGATGTTTTGGAAATTCTAAAACACACAATCCTTTATTATATGCTAATGTGTCAGAAAACTGTCACAGAATAATTATATCTGAAACGTGTGTTCTGAAGTGTAGACTTGAAAATGTGTAAAAAACGTTGAAAAAAAATCTCTCTTTCTATTTACGCTGCAGTACTGAAACTTGGGACAATTTCAGCCCTTTTCATATACAACTAGTCAAATAATATTGGTTGACATTGAACAACTTTTCCGATACAACCTAACTGCCCCTTCAGCAGCCAGCACATCTGCTCGTTCATTCCCACATATTCCAACATGGGAGGGGATCCACAGAAACTTGATGACTCTTCCCTGATTGGTAAGTACTCTCACAACTCTCTTAATTTCAGCGACTCTTGCAAGATTTTCTGCCCATTTTTACTTAGGCTTTGCAGTGCTGCTTTTGAATCAGTGCAAATCACTGCGCCATTAGTGTTCCGTTCAAGAAACCTTAACGCCATAACAATGACAGTTAGCTCTGCTTGCGTTGAAGAGGCATAGTTCTCAATACGTGCTTTTTCTTCATTTCCGCGTTGGAAAGTATTATCCTTGATTACCGTGTATGCTGCCCCCCTGCCATTGACAGGATTAGATGACCCGTCAGTGTAGATTTGATCTAGTTCATCTCCGGCTTCTTTAAATTTCCTCGAGATACTTGTGCCTCATTTCTTGTGGTAACATGTTGAATTTTTTCATTGCCATTTCATTGATGATAATCTTGCATGAGTCATCCTCCCAGGGAGGTAACCTCTCTACAGGCAGGAGCTCACGGGCTTGCTCAAGCAGGTGAAGCTCTTCGAGGTAGCAGACTGATCTGTGATGCCATTTTTTACTTCTCCTGTTTCCCCCTGAAAGTAGCACAGAACTCAGTTTTTTCTTAGCAATATCATTGTAATGGGGATCTCTGGCTATCCTAATTGCAAGCTTAGCATTCAGCTCCTTAATTCTGCTTTTAACACTGGGAAGGGACAACTCCTCTCGTAGATTAGACGTTTTGGCAGTTCTTGGAACTCCAAGAATGATTGTCATGGCTTCATTTTGAATGCTTTCAAGCCTTTTCATATCGCTTTGGGAGTAGGTGCACAGAACTGGTGCGGCATAGTCTATGACGGAGCGCACATAGGCTGTGTACATCATTTTTAGCACGGCAATAGAGGCTCCATGTCCATTCCAGGTCATAGCTTTCAGTGCCCCGAGTCGACGTTTGCATGTTCCTATGAGTTGATTGAGCTCCTCTTTCTTTCCCTTGTTAGAGCCGACAGGGCCTGGTCGATGACCGGCCGCGGGGACGGTAAACCCGGAAGCACCTCAAGGTAAGGTGACGCCAAGGTACCGATAGTGGTCAACTCATTCAAGTGTTACACCATTAATTTGCAGTTCTTCATTTGCTCTCCGCTTGCGATGGGAGTATGCCTTCGTCTTGTTTGTGGAGAGAGTGAAACCGAGTTCAATACATTTCCTTCCAAGGAGTTCAATGGACTGTTCAATTTTTCCCAGGGTGGGAGCTTGTATTAGGACATCATCTGCATATCCCACTTGTTGTGCTCCTTCCGGAAAATCAATATTTGCAATGGCGTTCATAAGTACATTGAATAGTGTAGGGCTTAAGACTCCGCCTTGGGGGGTCCCGAGTTCCATATTCATTGTTCTGGAGACTGCTCCATTGAAGCAAACCTTGGCTTTCCTTCCTGTGAGGTAGTCTTCAACCCATTTCATGAGTCTTCCCTTGACAACCATGCATGCAAGCTCGTCCAGGATCGCAATCCCCTGCACTTTGTCGAAGGCTCCTTTGATGTCAACAAATACAGAGTACCTAGCCGTGTCATTAGCCAAGTAATTAGCTATACAATTTGCTGTACTCCGTCCTTTAACAAATCCATTGACCCCCTCCCCTAACCTGCCTATTTTGTGCAACAGTCGGTTTAGGATGATCATTTCAAGCATCTTGCAAGTGCATGACACGAGACTGATAGGTCTGTAATTACCAGGGTCATTAGGCTTCGGTATGGGAACAATTATTGCGTGTTTCCATTGTGGGGCAACATTCCACTTAGGAATGACTTGCACCAGGTGCTGTACTTTTACCCTTTTTCATAGCGCCCCTTACTTCTTGGGCTGTGATTAGTTCCCCATATTCGTCATCACTAGACAGTGCTCTTGTTAACCTAATCCTTCTGTCATCATGTCGCAGGAGCTGTTCTCTGCTGATTTCTGCAGGGAGGGAGGAGGAGGATGCTGCATCACTCCACTTGTGAATTAGTTCTTCAGCCTTACCCTGGGGGTCTTTGTGAGCCGCAGGCCGGGCTCTGCCACCCTTAGCTATCTGAATTTTTGCCCACACTTGTCTTGCAGATGTTTCCCTTACAAGAGGTTGCAGGCGCAGTCTTTCTATGAAGTCCTGAGAGTGACGAAGGTGGGCAGGGGAAAAAGTGCCAAGGTAAGGTGTCGCCTTCGTCACTCTCAGGACTTCATAGAAAGACTGCGCCTGCAACCCTCTTGTAAGATGCTTAGTCTTGATGTCGACTCTCTGTTCACTAATGTTCCGCTCGATGACGTTCTCTCTTTCCTTAGACGGAAGGCGTCTGAGGGCCTTCTCCTCTCCCACTTCCCACTGACGTTTTCCTCGATCTCATTAGACTCTGTGTTGAATCTAGTTCTTTCTCTTTTAACGGTAAATATTACACTCAAACTTTCGGTGTCGCTATGGGTTCCCCTCTCTCCCCTGTTCTTGCTAATTTCTACATGGAATACTTCGAAACTGTTCTTCTTCCTCCTATTGATACTCGTCCCTCTCTCTGGCTTCGCTATGTTGATGACATTTTGCTTTATGGCCTCATGACCTTAATCTTTTCCAGCCTTTCCTCGCCTCTCTTAACAATCTGGCTCCTTCTATCCATTTCAAAGTTGAGTGAGAATCTAATTCCCTCCTTCCTTTTCTTGACGTTCATGTTCACAGCTCTGTGTCTGGGTTCTCTTTCTCTGTCTACCGTAAACCCATGCATAGTGGCATGTACATTCACTTCTTTTCCTACCATCCTCCTTCTGTTAAGAAAAGTGTCCTCGTCTCTCTCTTCCTCTGCGCTCTACGCATCAGCGACCCTCAGTTTCTTGATTCTGAAATTTCCTTTATCTACAAATCATTCTCTCGCCTTGGTTATCCTTTGCATTTCATCAACTCTGCCTACTCTCAAGCTAAACGAAATTTCTTTCATCCTAAACCTGCTTCCAACACTAGTAGCACGTTACTATGCCTTCCCTTCATATCTGAACTCAAAACTTTTTCCAATACCTTTCGTCCTCTTGACATTAAACTCGCCTTTCGACAAACTAACACACTTCGTAGCAATCTAGTTCACACTGCTCCTCCTGCTTCTAATGCTGCTGGTGTCTACTCTATTTCCTGTTCATCTTGTCCTCTCCAATACTTTGGCGAAACTGGCCGTACACTGAATGACAGACTTAAAGAACACAAGAGAAGTGTTAAGTCTGCAGACACTAACAATGCTCTCTTCTGCCATGTGAGGGATTCTAATCATCCCATTGATTGGTCTTCCTCCAAAATAATCTTTCCTGCATCTACTCTTCACAGACGCCGTCTTGTAGAATCGGCTCTTATACACAATGTACCCAACATGAACTTGAGTCCTGGCTTTGTTGCTGTGGACTCTTCCCTTTCACAGTACATACTTAAATGCTCTAATCTTTCTAACAAACGTGACTTAACATAAGCTTACCCCTTCCATTCATCTTTCTTTCTCTCTTTCCCTTTTTCTGTTCATTGTCTTCTCCTACGCTCCCTTGCTATCCTCTTCTTATTCCTATTACTTTTCCTTCGGTGGTATAATGGGAGCTGCCTCGTATGGGCCAATAGGCTTCTGAGTTCTCATTATTACTACTATTCTCTACACCTTACTTTCCTCCTCACCTCTCTCTTGCCTATTTATTACCCGTTCTCTACCTCCTCAACCATCATTTGGTCACCATTTGCGTCCGAAGTCGTCTCCCTTCACAGGTGTGCAGTTGCGCCTCCACGATCTCCAGTATCATTCTTGATACGGAATGGCTCAAAAGGGCCATCACTTACGGGCTATTCATGCCCGTGCCATCTCTTGGGTGGCTAAATCTTTTCAATCAATCAACCTCCTCATCTACGGGCTCACCATAGCCCGTGCTACATGGACACTTCGTCCTGAGTAGCTAAATCTTTAACAACAACAACAACAACCTCCTCTCATAAGCGACTTGAGAATGTCCAGGACGGACCGAAACGTCGTCGTCCCTTCAACTTCTAGTGTGTGGTCTGGTCAACAAACTTCAGCCACGTTATTGTGACTCATCGCGAGCGTAATGTATGATATCATTAAGTATACCGCGAACACCATTGCAGTCCATTGTATAATCTGAGACTTTCTTCACCGTAGTTAAGTAATGACATTTCCCAACTTCTTGAGGGCGGAAGTCTGCAAGAATTTCCCAATTTAACGTCCTTCAAGAAGATTAATTCTGTAACAGCAAGGACATATCTAGTCAACGAGCTGAACTATCCACAAGAATCAGGCGCTCGTAAGTGACTAGTGACTTCGAGCAACCCGTTCTCGCAATTTCGTATAGTCAATATTGACTTTTAAATACGTGCATATGTGGCATACTAAACATAATAGTTTACCTTGAAAAGCTTCANGAATAGCCCACTGAAGAGTACAGGGTACAATAGGATAAAATTATATTAAAATTAAGGGCTCAATACTTTTTTCATTACCCTCCCTCTAAATGTTATAACTACCCGACCTCTTATGGAATTCAAGAGGGAATTTGATCAAGCCTAACTGACCAGACCCTCAACCAGGAGGCCAGAGAACATGGAAACATTGGCCCACCCGGAACCACCTTAAAGGTACGGTACATTAAGGCATACAAAATGAGGTGATCTAATGTCATTTGCATCCTTCAAAGTACTACAGGAGGGAGGAGTGCTACTGGACGCCTTGATCAAGCGACCAACAGGGTTGTACACATCAAGAGGTGTATGCAACATCTCAGTGTATAGACACTAAGTTTACTTTAGTCTTGGACTAAAGTATACTCATTGGTTGGTGTGTACGCTAGTGTCACGGTCTATTGATATGCCTTAAGCCCAAACCAATCCAGTTCTCCCCAACAATTGTGGCCAAATAACGTAAATGTAACGATGAATCAACGTTGAAAATGTTGATACAACATTAACCAAACGTTGATACAACGTTGTTAAACGTTACTCTAGCATGTTTTTCCAGCTGGGAATTAACCCTAGCATGAGACCAGGCGGTGAGACCTCATATCAGCGCTGCTTCTAATTTAAACAATAAGTTATGTGATTAAGGCCAAGCGAAACCGTAACATATTGGTGGTCAAATATGTGGTCGTAGTTCGTCGTCTATACTATTGTTTACAAACAACTTCTCAAAGGACCCAACATGAAATTTTTGTATACACTGAAAATTAAGTAAAGAAAAAGTTGACGATAACACCATTTTCATTACAAAATAAGATTTATGTATTGGGCGCATGTAATCAAGCAACCCGTCCCAGATTAAGTCCATTCCATCCAGAGGTCGACCCCAAAGACGCATTCATCAATGTTAACATGCTGTTCATTCAAAACAGGAATTTTCCCAAATATAAATACATATGATTTTATATTACCAAATTGTATACATTAGGCTAACATATTAAGGCTAATAAACTCATTGGTTTCTCATATTTTAAATAGGTCAAATGAATGAAATTAAATTCATGTAAGTAATTAAAGTCATGAATTCCACTGGCACGCCAATTAAACCTACAAAAGAATACTGAAATAGTATTAGGAAAACGGCCACCAGTAACCAGGACAGTCTAAAACGTTTATTAACAGAGGTGAATGGAACTCGGCAAGCATGTGCTAAACACCTTAACATAAAAAAAAACACAACAATCACATAATACCAAACAGGTGTAGGAATAAGTAGAGGATTGTGAGACCCATTTTAATTAAAATCTGAAATGTGGTCTTTAATACCCTCAGCAAGAGCCAGAAGTTAGGCTCCAGTAGGGGCTGTAAGTGGTTTGACCCGGAAAATATCCCATCAATTGTCGTAGCCATCAGTGTTTCTCATCTATAGACTCGGTAGGCTCTTTGTGAATATAAAACTGTGTATCAAAAACACAAAAATCCGAAATATATTTATTCGATTTGTTGTAATATCTAACAAATATTACCATTATATGTATTTTCTTTAAAGCTCTTTCTCTAATACGGCTCAGACACTGAGATCAGACCACAGAACAGGGTGTTGGACACAGGCTGACCTGCGCCTCTCTAAGTAAACACAAAATAGCCCACCATTCCCCAGTTATACACAGGAGCGTCATCCGTGTAATGAGGAATTGTGTATTAGCATGCTACCTCATTCTTGCATACATCTTTGAATTGCCTGATTCAAACACATTTAGTCATGTATACAATTTCTTCAGCTTGTATAGACTACTTAACACATGCCTTTGTATGACTAACCACCCTGTATGATGGGGATTTTTTAGCATCACGTAGCTAGTTTTTTGACACGCTGTACTCCCCTTCCTACAGTCTAGGGTAGCTGCACAAATGCAGATGTACCTAAATGTGTTAATAAAAAACAAAAAAATCAGCTTGTATGTAAGGCTAGCAGCTCTCAGCTATTCTGTGGTATTTCTGTGTAAGCTATGAGATCATTAAGGTCGAGCTTTACTGCGGTATGTGAAAACTAAAGGTTTGTGCAGCAGTATGGCTCTGTTCAGGTCTTTCTAATTTCGTTTCCAAAGCATTAAGATGGGGTAAACCTACAACACTCGCAGGGGAATTGTTACAAGTTTACAACGCTGAAGGATTTTTTGTATATGGGTAGATAGCCTCATATATCTCGATCACGTCATTTTGTACCTTTTATGCATCATGCAGGAGAAATTTGCCTCAACACTCAGTCCCTCTTATTAGGCAAGAACTTGTTAGTCCAACGTCAGGTATTCCACTCAATACCTTTACTACTCAGATGTTGATTTTATTAAACAATATTCAAACGAATTTATCTTGTTTCATAATTGTTAGTATTTTTTCTTCAAACATGTTTAGTGACGCTCAACCCAGCTGGCGTCCACTTCTGTGGCTTCCTTCACTTCCTCTCCCGCCGCCCCACAACTTACCAACATGTTAAACAACGGTGGACTTTAGTTTACCTCACAATCTCTGAAGAACCTGCATTTATTTCAGCTCTACCTTATTATTAGTCCAGAGTAGAAAATTTGCAGTTTAGACTTTGTAGCTTATAATATCTAAGTGAATCTCAACTGCACACGTTCAAGTTAATTTGTTTTTGCTTATAAGTTCGAAGGCAGATATAAGCGGTGGACGGTAATGAAAGATATCACTGGAAGCAATAACAGACCTAGAATTGCTATCCCTGAGCTGAATGATTATTGCGTGGCGTTACTGAGTCTGGTTCACTGTCGCTGCACTGATCCTGTCTGCTGTTTTCTGAGAATTGATACGTTTAATCTATACTATAAGAATGTTTGCCTGTCTGTTTCTGTCCAACGTTGGAGAGCAGACGATTGGGGTTACCATCGCCCAAATTTGCAGAGGGAATGGTCTGGGGTACGGGGCATACATTAGCTGGTCTGATTAGGCTTATATTAAATGATTTAAGAAATATTAGCATTTATTGGCAACACCAATGTGATTTTCATGCAGTCAAGTGTGAAATGTATGGTGTGCTTCCCCTAGAGTTTTGACCCTCCCTTACACACACATGCTGGAGACCCAAACACGCACTGACCCTCCCCTACACACACACACACACATGCTAGAGATCCAAACACGCCCTGACCCTCCCCTACACACACACACACACACACACACACACACACACACACACACACACACACACACACACACACACACACACACACACACACACACACAGGAAAAAGCCCAACAGGAAAAAACAGAGAAGCAAAGGAAGAATCCGTGGTTTAATAGGGAATGTATGAAAGCAAAGGAGCTGAACAAAAGGGCATGGAGGAACTTCCGTAATAACAGAACACCAGAAAGTAGAGAGATACCAGAGAACCAGGAACGAGTATGTCAGTGTGAGAAGAGCAGCTGAGAAAAGGTATGAAAATGATATAGCTAACAAAGCCAAGACTGAACCAAAGCTACTACACAGTCACATCAGGAGGAAGACAACAGTGAAGGAACAGGTGATTAAACTTAGGGTGGGCGAGGACAGGTACACAGAGAATGACAAAGAGGTGTGTGAAGAACTCAACAAAAGGTTCCAGGAGGTCTTTACAATAGAACAGGGAGATATCACGGCGCTGGGAGAGGTGGCAGCAAACCAGGTGACCTTGGATAGGTTCGAAATTACAAGAGATGAGGTCAAAAAGCACCTATTGGAGCTGGATGTGAGAAAAGCTGTTGGGCCGGATGGAATCTCGCCATGGGTATTGAAAGAGTGTGCAGGAGCACTTTGCTTACCACTCTCCATAGTGTATAGTAAGTCACTGGAAACGGGGGACCTACCAGAAATATGGAAGACTGCTAATGTAGTACCAATATACAAAAAGGGTGACAGACAAGAGGCACTGAACTACAGGCCAGTGTCCTTAACTTGTATACCATGCAAGGTGATGGAGAAGATTGTGAGAAAAAACCTAGTAACACATCTGGAGAGAAGAGACTTCGTGACAACCCATCAACATGGGTTCAGGGAGGGTAAATCTTGCCTTACAGGCTTGATAGAATTCTACGATCAGGTGACAAGAATTAAGCAAGAAAGAGAAGGGTGGGCGGACTGCATTTTTTTGGACTGTCGGAAAGCCTTTGACACAGTACCCCATAAAAGGTTGATGCATAAGCTGGAGAAACAGGCAGGAGTAACAGGTAGGGCGCTCCAGTGGATAAGGGAGTACCTAAGCAATAGGAAGCAGAGAGTTACAGTGAGGGGTGAGACCTCAGACTGGCGTGAAGTCACCAGTGGAGTCCCACAGGGCTCTGTACTTGGACCTATCCTGTTTCTGATATACGTAAATGATCTCCCAGAGGGTATAGACTCATTCCTCTCAATGTTTGCTGACGACGCCAAAATTATGAGAAGGATTAAGACAGAGGAGGACAGCTTGAGACTTCAAGAAGACCTGGACAAGCTGCAGGAATGGTCGAACAAATGGCTGTTAGAGTTTAACCCAAGCAAATGTAATGTAATGAAGATAGGGGTAGGAAGCAGGAGACCAGATACAAGGTATCATTTGGGAGATGAAATACTTCAAGAGTCAGAGAGAGAGAAAGACCTGGGGGTTGATATCACGCCAGACCTGTCCCCTGAAGCTCATATCAAGAGGATAACATCAGCAGCATATGCCAGGTTGGCTAACATAAGAACGGCCTTTAGAAACTTGTGTAAGGAATCTTTCAGAACATTATATACCACATATGTCAGACCAATCCTGGAGTATGCGGCTCCAGCATGGAGTCCCTATCTAGTCAAGCATAAGACTAAACTGGAAAAGGTTCAAAGGTTTGCCACCAGACTAGTACCCGAGCTGAGAGGTATGAGCTACGAGGAGCGACTGCAGGAATTAAACCTCACTTCGTTGGAAGACAGAAGAGTTAGGGGGGACATGATCACCACATTCAAGATTCTCAGGGGAATCGACAGGGTTGATAAAGACAGGCTGTTTAACACAAGGGGCACACGCACTAGGGGACACAGGTGGAAACTGAGTGCCCAAATGAGCCACAGAGATATTAGAAAGAACTTTTTTAGTGTCAGAGTGGTTGACAAATGGAATGCATTAGGAAGCGATGTGGTGGAGGCTGACTCCATACACAGTTTCAAGTGTAGATATGATAGAGCCCATAGGCTCAGGAAACTGTACACCTGTTGATTGACGGTTGAGAGGCGGGACCAAAGAGCCAGAGCTCAACCCCCGCAAGCACAACTAGGTGAGTACAACTAGGTGAGTACACACACACACATTGTTGATTGACAGTTGAGAGGCGGGACCAAAGAGCCAAAGCTCAACCCCCGCAAGCACAATTAGGTGAGTACACACACACATG
>WNGS01160430.1:13389937-13410060 GCA_020271785.1 Procambarus virginalis | reverse complement strand
GGGAGCTTCCTCAGTGTTTACGTCTATTGGACTTCCGTCGCCATCTTGGGAGTCCTGTGTCTGTACGTCGCCATCTTGGGAGTTGTGCTCCACTTGATGCACTGATGTTTACGTCGCCATCTTGGGAGTCCTGGTGTTTACGTCGCCAGTCGTTGGGAGTCCTCTGTTCACGGGACGCCATACTGGGAGTCCTGTGTTTAAAAAACCCGACGCCTTCTTGGGAGTCCTGTGTTTACGTCGCCACATCTTGGGAGTGCCTCCTGTGTTTACGACGCCTTCTTGGGAGTCCTGGGTTTACGACGGCCTTCTTGAGGAGTCCCTGTGTTTACGACGCCTTCTTGGGAGTCCTGTGTTTACGACGCCCTTCTTGGGAGTCCTGTGTTTACGTCGCCATCTTGGAGTCCTGTGTTACGACGCCTTCTTGGGAGTCCTGTGTTTACGACGCCATCTTGGGAGATCCTGTGTTTCACGTCGCCATCTTGGGAGTCCTGTGTTTACGTCGCCATCTTGGGAGTCCTGTGTTTACGTCGCCATCTTGGGAGTCCTGTGTTTACGATCGCCCATCTTGGGAGTCCTCTGTTCACGACGCCATCTTGGGAGTCCTGTGTTTACGACGCCTTCTTGGGAGTCCTGTGTTTTCGTCGCATCTTGGGAGTCCTGTGTTTACGACGCCCTTTGGGAGTCCTGTGTTTACGACGCCTTCTTGGGAGTCCTGTGTTTACGACGCCCTTCTTGAGAGTCCTGTTTTACGTCGCCATCTTGCCGGAGTCCTGTGTTTACGCGCCATTCTTGGGAGGCCTGTGTTTACGACGCCATCTTGGGAGTACCTGTGTTTACGACGCCTTCTTGGGAGTCCTGTGTTTACGACTCGCCTCTTGGGAGGCCCTGTGTTTACGACGCCATCTTGGGAGTCCTGTGTTTACGACGCCCATTCTTGGGAGTCCTGTGTTTACGACGCTTCTATGGGAGTCCCTGGTTTTTACGTCGCCATCTTGGGAGTCCTGTGTTTACGACGCCATCTTGGGAGTCCTGTGCTTACGACGCCTTCTTGGGAGTCCTGTGTTCACGACGCCATCTTGGGAGTCCTGTGGCCGGCCATCATTTACCTAGCAGTACTTACCTGACGGAGTCTACCAGGGAGTGACAGCCTATAGCTCTTCGTGCCCAACCTGCTCCTAGCAGAATTTGACCTTAAAAAATGGTCGAATCTGACCCTAAAGTAGGTGATAGAGGTGGCTTACACGACTTCTTTCAGTGCATTACATTGCTTTCTGCAAAGGAAAGAGGAATTTTCTTTCGTTCCTTCGGCTCCATTTGCATTTCCCAACTTCCACTTGGGTCGTTTTGTCCCTACTTTGTTTAATTTTGAGAGTTCTTATCCATCCTGTCCATTCCCATCATTATCTTGTATATGGTGTGATCATTGTCTCCCCATGTTGTTCTATCGTCTAGAGTGGTGAGATTTAGTTACCTTAGCCTGTCCTCGTAGCTTTACCCTCTTAACTCTGGCACCAATATTGTTGTCAACATTTGGTACTTTTCATTTTGAGTTTTATGCTGCACAAGTGCGATTCCAATGCCGGTGTTGCATATTGCAGTATTGGTCCTTACAAATGTTGTGTAGATCCGGGGGGAGCCGGTGGTCGAGCGGACAGCACGCTGGCACATTGTGATCCTGTGGTCCTGGGTCGATCCCAGGCACCGGGGAGAAACAACGGGCAGAGTTTTCTTTCACCCTATGCCCATGTTAAATAGCAGTAAAATAGGTACCTGGGTGTTAGTCAGCTGTCACGGGCTGCTTGCCTGGGGGTGGAGGCACTGGTCGAGGGACCGGGCCGCCGCGGGGACCACTCAAAAAGCCCCGAAACTCATCTCAAGATATCTCAAGGGATAGATTGCCTTGAAGGAGGTCCTGAATTTAGGTTCCTGAAAGATGTTTCTATATATAGCAGCGTCTCATATGCAGCGCCGATGTTATTCTGTTTATGTGTGATGTAGTGTCTCTGTGTAATTATATCTCACTCCCTAATCTTTTTCTCAATTTCACTTCCTGTAGGTATTTCGTTCCGCTTTATGGTGGTAGATACCTCTGGTCTGTTCTCTCCCTGTACCCACCCTCCTTACCGTTGCACATGGGTTGGGATTGAATTCCAACAACCACTTCTATCTGCCCACTCCTTGGAGTTTGTCAGGGTCTCACGTGTGTGTAACGTCATCATCAGCTGTGTCTCCACGACAAACATTGACACGTACAAGGTCACTCCTCTCGTAGGTAGTTCATATCAATTAGGAACAGCAGTGGTGTCAAGGAGAGAGCTCAAGTGTTCCGTTCCTCCAGCTTGAAACCTCTGATTGTGACTCTCTGGTTTCTGTCCTTCAGGTACTCCCTTAACCCAGTTCTGCCAGCCTGCTTCTTCGTCTTGTACACGGGTCTGTGGCAAGAACAATGTCAAATGCTGTTTGATAGTCTAGGAATATGCAGTCTACCCAGTCTTCTTTTTTCTCTGTCATATTTAGTAACCCTGTCGTAAAACTCAACCAATACTGACATTTATTCACATAGTTGATGCTTCAGATGCTCCATCATTTTCACCCTGATTACTCTCTCCACCACTTTACTGGGAATACTTGTCAACAACACCAGTCTGCAATCTAGTGCCTCCTTTCTATCCTTTTTTTTTTAGAATATTGGGACTAAGTTCACTTTTTTCAGACCTATGGGAAGTTTTCTGTCTCAAATGTTCTATTAAATTTTTTAGGTAATGGGAGACAAAATACTTCTGCCGTCTCCTTCAGCAGCCATAGAGGGACCAGGTCTAGGCCTATTGATTTTGTCGCCTCTAGTTCCTCTAGGTTTTTACTTGCTCTTCTATAGTGAATACAGTGTCATCCATTGTTTCTTCCGGCCTTTCATCTCGTCGCCATGCTGGTTCTGTTGTAAAGACTTGAAATTGTTCGTTGGGTGATCGGGGTTGTTAGCAAGGATCCACCAGTGGAAGGTGGACTAGCAAGGATCCACCAGTGGAAGCTGGACTAGCAAGGATCCACCAGTGGAAGCTGGACTAGCAAGGATCCACCAGTGGAAGGTGGACTAGCAAGGATCCACCAGTGGAAGCTGGACTAGCAAGGATCCACCAGTGGAAGCTGGACTAGCAAGGATCCACCAGTGGAAGCTGGACTAGCAAGGATCCACCAGTGGAAGCTGGACTAGCAAGGATCCACCAGTGGAAGCTGGACTAGCAAGGATCCACCAGTGGAAGCTGGACTAGCAAGGATCCACCAGTGGAAGCTGGACTAGCAAGGATCCACCAGTGGAAGCTGGACTAGCAAGGATCCACCAGTGGAAGCTGGACTAGCAAGGATCCACCAGTGGAAGCTGGACTAGCAAGGATCCACCAGTGGAAGCTGGACTAGCAAGGATCCACCAGTGGAAGCTGGACTAGCAAGGATCCACCAGTGGAAGCTGGACTAGCAAGGATCCACCAGTGGAAGCTGGACTAGCATGGATCCACCAGTGGAAGCTGGACTAGCAAGGATCCACCAGTGGAAGCTGGACTAGCAAGGATCCACCAGTGGAAGCTGGACTAGCAAGGATCCACCAGTGGAAGGTGGACTAGCAAGGATCCACCAGTGGAAGCTGGACCTGATAACCTTACGAAGCTAAGCTCCAGCACGGAGGGTCACCAATAAGCATATCTCCACTTACATGTCATTAATCTCAAGGATAAAAGATGTGAAAAAACTTGCGCATTTCGTAGTAAATATTGTCAGAATGTTCTATACATTTTTCACGAGATACACCATTGATCTGCAATGCTGCAAAGTCTATTCGAGAATACAAAAAACAAATGTTCTCCCTCCACAAAAGAAAAAATTACAAAATTGTATAAGAAAAAGTAGTTTTCTGTACAAATACTGAGTCCAAACGTTTAAAGCTAGCCTCATTCACGCTTATATTGCATTTTCAGAGTGAGTGAGTGAGTGTGTGAGTGAGTGAGTGAGTGAGTGAGAAATACATAGAGGGGGGGGGGTGGGATACGGGTAATACATAGTGTTAAATGCGATTAATGATTGTTTTAACCGTTTGAAATTGATTTAGATTTGAAGCCTTAGCGTGGACGCCGTTCCATTGGCTAAGGCTGGGAGCGTGATCCACCAATCACAGACCCGCTTCCATGCCCCTCAAGGCCACTACTACCACTAACCGCGAGGACCAAAAGCTACTCCGATTGGTGGATAGAGCCGCGCCCTCTCTCCTGACGCAGGCAGGAGTAAATACCTTAACCACTTGGCCTTCAGTGACTGTACAAAAGGCGATGGTAGCCGAGGTTAATTCCCCTACCTACCACCGTCTTTTGTACGGTCACTGATAGTCAAGAGGTTAAGGTATCCCAGTTGCATTGTGCTCCTGGTGGTCTGGGTTCGAGTCACTTCTGGGGTGTGGAGTTTTCAGTCGCATGTATGCTTGGGGACCATTCAAGCTTATTCGCATATATATATATATATATATATATATATATATATATATATATATATATATATATATATATATATATATATATATAATATACTGATAGGTAAATACTATCGTCTCTACTTGATAAGAATCACATTAATTTCCACCCACTTCTCGTTTTCTTCTGCCTTGAATAAATGGTAAACTCGAGTAATTGCGTAATGATACCAATCAATTTTATGAGCATACACGCATGAATAGAAAGGTGTAAAATGTGTATAAAAGTATGATTTATACAATATGTTAATGTATTTAGTATTAATGTGAATAATAATGCCTTGCAAGTTGAGAAATATTTAGAAANATTAACCACTATATAACTGTTCCCCCCCTCTTCACCCAGCAGTACTTGGGGACCTGGTTCTAAACCGATTGGCGGGTTGTGTTCAGGGGTGGAAAATGGTAAGAATTAAGGAATACCTTGTGCTATGGTAAGGGAAATGTTCTAAGCGTAAAAAATACTCTTTGCTCTATTTCAAAGCCTCTATATCAAGTCCCACTTAGACAAGTGGTTCCTGCTTAACGAGCACTAATTGTAATTATTTTGACCTCAATGGTTTTAATTACCAATTGACGGGCGGGAGGGGGGTCATTATGGAGTCATTAACCATGGGAGAAGTAATTAATGAAGGGTGGTTGGGTAATTGAGGATAATGCCAGTGGATAGGTTTAAAGTCTCTCTCTTAATAACAGTGATCTTGGCCCAAGGTGGCGTTACATGGTGTTGAACTGCGTTGTTTAGGAACCCCTCTCGTCACCCCTATCCCTCTGACACCCCCCCTTCCCCTGTCTCTCCCGTCCCCCCTGTCCTTCCTCTGTCCCCTGTCCCGTCACCCCCTCTAACAACACTGTCAATGGGACCCAGTACGGAAGACCACCCCTCCCACCTCAAGCTCACTATTGGTGCCCCCTACAGCAGTGCTGAGTCTTGTGTTGTTGACTTGCAGTGCCGAGCAGTGTCTCCTGAGCAGTGCCTCCCTAAGCAGTGCCTCCTGAGCAGTGCCCCCTGAGCAGTGTCTCCTGAGCAGTGCCTCCTGAGCAGTGCCCCCCTGAGCAGTGCCCCCTGAGCAGTGCCTCATGAGCAGTGCCGTAACCCGTGGCAGGACGCCAGCAAACAATTAATACTAATGGGCTCCTGACAGCTCCACCCACTGAAGCACTGTAACTCTCCTGCCCTCGTTCCAGGCTTTAATGCACAGCCACCACGTACAGCCACCACGTACAGCCACCACGTACAGCCACCACGTACAGCCACCACGTACAGCCACCACGTACAGCCACCACGTACAGCCAGCACGTACAGCCACCACGTACAGCCAGCACGTACAGCCACCACGTACAGCCACCACGTACAGCCACCACGTGCAGCCACCACGTGCAGCCACCACGTACAGCCAACACGTACAGCCACCACGTACAGCCACCACGTACAGCCACCACGTACAGCCACCACGTACAGCCACCACGTACAGCCACCACGTACAGCCAACACGTACAGCCACCACGTACAGCCACCACGTACAGCCACCACGTACAGCCACCACGTACAGCCACCACGTACAGCCACCACGTACAGCCAGCACGTACAGCCAGCACGTACAGCCACCACGTACAGCCAGCACGTACAGCCACCACGTACAGCCAGCACGTACAGCCAGCACGTACAGCCAGCACGTACAGCCACCACGTACAGCCACCACGTACAGCCACCACGTGCAGCCACCACGTACAGCCACCACGTACAGCCACCACGTACAGCCACCACGTACAGCCACCACGTACAGCCAGCACGTACAGCCAGCACGTACAGCCACCACGTACAGCCACCACGTACAGCCACCACGTACAGCCACCACGTACAGCCACCACGTACAGCCAGCACGTACAGCCACCACGTGCAGCCACCACGTACAGCCACCACGTACAGCCACACGTGCAGCCACCACGTACAGCCACCACGTACAGCCACCACGTACAGCCAGCACGTACAGCCACCACGTACAGCCACCACGTACAGCCAACACGTACAGCCACCACGTACAGCCACCACGTACAGCCAGCACGTACAGCCAGCACGTACAGCCACCACGTACAGCCAGCACGTACAGCCACCACGTACAGCCAGCACGTACAGCCACCACGTACAGCCACCACGTACAGCCACCACGTACAGCCACCACGTACCCCGTATTGACCTCTCAGTAAGTCACTATAACTGTTTACTGGCCATTATATCACCACTGACGCTATGGATCTAAGCAGCACTCAATTATATAAGCAATTATATATATATATATATATATATATATATATATATATATATATATATATATATATATATATAATATTACATGATACCCACAAATATATAAAGAGGCATATCAACAAAGTTACACTTGTGTAAATGTAGATAAAAACCGTTGTAAAATCACAAGACGTCCTGGTCTCAGAAATGAGGCTCATTTGACTCCGGAGAATGTCAATAACTCGAGGGGTAATAGGGAGTTGTCTCGTCAACTAAGCATCCAATTATATAGATGGCGCGACCGTCCGGGAGTGAGTTTCCGGTCTCTCTCTTCCACTAAATTCATGGCGTCACGGCCCTAGCTTCTCTTGGACGCTTTTCCTGACGTTATAACGATCCAGTGACTTCCTCTTGACACTGACATCGTTTGTCATATCCTCTTTAACCCGTGTACTACGCCTGAAACGCTTCTGCAATCCTTGGTATTCAGGAATACTGGCAACTAAACAAAATTGAAATTTCCTTCTGGTCCTCCTTGACATTAGGCTTCCGCCGCCATCACGGCTGGTATAACGCCTTCTGATGCTAAGGAAGTTGTGATGCCACTTAGCTACCGGTCTGTCGCGTCAAACTACTTCTTCTATTGCTGGAGAATTAGTGGGCCCTAAAACGCAGGCAGCTACTTAATACCATTTGAAAAAATTCTCGCTGAAGATCTTCATTCTACTTTACAGTCTTTCTCGTGACAGATCCTTAGCCTACCGGGAACGCCCTCTTGGTGTTTGAGAGTGACAGGCCGTCAGCCTGTCACAAACTGTCAGTCTGTCACAACTTGTCCTCTTACATAGAACGTCGCTTTTCGCTCGTATGCGTTACACAGAGCCAGAAATTATTGTACTAGAAAATGGAAGCGTCTCGGGAAAGTGACATACTGTTCCATTTTCTGTTTTGGATCCTCTGGTAGGTTAGGAGAGACCATTTTAACTTGCTGACACCCGTCACACTGCTGCACCTGTCTATACCGGATATCTGGACGCAGAAAAGCGGTACCCTTGGACGCTCCTTATATATCTCGAACTCAAGATGCTTTATTTCTACTCTGGCTCGGCGCACATCAAATCTTCCTTGATTCGGGAGCGCCACGCAGCACGTCCTCCCATGACGAACTCTCGAGGTGACTGTCAGCTTCCCGGGCCAATGAAACGCCTGGCAGTGTCCCCTCGGGAGTCACGTGACTTCAGGACACACGCTGATTGGTGGGTCGGCGTGAGTCTTAGCCAATCAGGTTACACACTTGCATCCAGGCCTCCTGGACCTGCTCTCTGGGCGTGAAAATCTGGATAGATAGATGGAGACATGGATAAATGGATGGATAGACGGATAGTTAGATGGATATGGATGAGATGAATGGATAGATAGAAAAATAGAGGGATAGAAAAATAGAGGGATAGAGAGATGGATGGATAGAAGGTTAGATGGTAGATGGATGGATATAGTTAGATGGTATATAGATGGATTAATGAATGAATAGATGGATCAATAGATGGGAGACGGACAGACCCGAGCAATGCCGGGTACCGGGCCTCATATATATATATATATATATATATATATATATATATATATATATATATATATATATATATATATATATGCAAACAAGCCTGAATGGTTCCCAGGACTAGATACAACTGAAAACTCACACCCCAGAAGTGACTCGAACCCATACTCCCAGGAGCAACGCAACTGGTATGTACAGGGACGCCTTAAACCACTTGACCATCACGACCGGACATAAGGAAGTGATAGCCGAGGCTATATGAACCACTTCCCCGCCGGCACTCAGATGGTAATCTTGGGCATAGCATTTTATCAAATCACCTCATTTTGGGGGCAACACGTGAGGAACACAAAAACCTCACGTGTTGCCCCACGTGTTGTGTATGTGTTCCTCACGTGTTGCCCCAAAAAATGAGGTGATTTGATAAAATGCTATGCCCAAGATTACCATCTGAGTGCCGGCGGGGAAGTGGTTCATATAGCCTCGGCTATCACTTCCTTATGTCCGGTCGTGATGGTCAAGTGGTTTAAGGCGTCCCTGTACATACCAGTTGCGTTGCTCCTGGGAGTATGGGTTCGAGTCACTTCTGGGGTGTGAGTTTTCAGTTATATATATATATATATATATATATATATATATATATATATATATATATATATATATATATATATATATATATGTAATGAGAATGTCTGTCCAAGATTGGAGATAAGATGCTTGAGGCTAGCCTCACTAAACTTTGTAGGGGAATGGTCAGGGGTATCCGACGAACATAGGTGGGATGATTTCAACCTAAGTTAAATGCTTCAAGAGATATTAGTATTCATAGAGACCATGCTTCCCCCTCCTCCCTCCCCAATGCGATTTTCATGGAATTTAAGTGTGAAACGTTTGGTGAGTTTTCCGTAGAGTTATTAGTCCTTCATAAGATTCTGAGGGGTAAGAGAGAGAGAGAGAGAGAGAGAGAGAGAGAGAGAGAGAGAGAGAGAGAGAGAGAGAGAGAGAGAGAGAGAGAGAGAGAGAGAGAGAGAGAGTTGGGAAGTCTGTTAGGTCTATTGATGCCCAACCCCCATGTCCAACCACTTCTGTCCAGCCCGGGGATTGATCTCGGGGGCGCCCCTCGGTTGTGAGACGAAGCCTATTGCGCTACAGACCCCATCATGGACGCAGTTAGCATATGTTACTGCTAGGATACAAGTCATATTGAATTCAACGGTTTTTAAAGCGTAACTAATCCTATGTAACCCAAACCGAGCCTATCACAGCCTGTGGAAAAGAGGCTTATAATGGCGTTGAAATTGAAATTGAAATTGAAATTGTAATAGTGTTTAGTCGTGAGAACGTCACAATTGCGGTGGTGTATGTGGTGACGAGGGCGGGGCAGGCGGCAGGCGCCATCAGTTGGTCTCCAGATACGGTGGAGTGCACACGCTGCCGCTCCTCTTCCCGGTGACCTCTACACGCTGGTCAGTGATCGCAATAACTTACTACCCCTCGTGTTATCCACAGCGGCCCGTTATATAGCGGGTTGAGCCTCGTCCGCCCTCTCACGCAAGGTGATCCAGCCTAGCAGCTTGTTGCAATAAGGGGGGGAGGTTTGTTTAGCTTAGTTGAGCAAGATGACACGATTGCTGCCACTTAGAAAATGTGAACCGGGTGTGTGTATGTGTGTTTGTGTTGACTAAAGCTGCTTTTCGTACCGTACTTCCTCGCGTTGTACCGTACTTCCTCGCGTTGTACCGTAGTTCCTCGCGTTGTACCGTAGTTCCTCGCGTTGTACCGTACTTCCTCGCGTTGTACCGTAGTTACTCGCGTTGTGTCGTAGTTACTCGCGTTGTGTCGTAGTTCCTCGCGTTGTACGGTACTTCCTCGCGTTGTACCGTAGTTCCTCGCGTTTCACCGTAGTTCCTCGCGTTGTACCGTAGTTCCTCGCGTTGTACCGTACTTCCTCGCGTTGTACCGTAGTTCCTCGCGTTGTGTCGTAGTTACTCGCGTTGTGTCGTAGTTCCTCGCGTTGTACGGTACTTCCTCGCGTTGTACCGTAGTTCCTCGCGTTTCACCGTAGTTCCTCGCGTTGTACCGTAGTTCCTCGCGTTGTACCGCAGTTCCTCGCGTTTCACCGTAGTTCCTCGCGTTGTACCATAGTTCCTCGCGTTGTACCGTAGTTCCTCGCGTTGTACCGCAGTTCCTCGCGTTGTACCATAGTTCCTCGCGTTATACCGTAGTTCCTCGCGGTGTACCGCAGTTCCTCGCGTTGTACCGTAGCTCCTCGTGTTATACCGTAGTTCCTCGCGTTGTGTCGTAGTTCCTCGCGTTGTACCGTAGTTCCTCGCGTTGTACCGCAGTTCCTCGCGTTTCACCGTAGTTCCTCGCGTTGTACCATAGTTCCTCGCGGTGTACCGCAGTTCCTCGCGTTGTATCGTAGCTCCTCGTGTTATACCGTAGTTCCTCGCGTTGTGTCGTAGTTCCTCGCGTTGTACCGCAGTTCCTCGCGTTGTACCGCAGTTCCTCGCGTTGTACCGTAGCTCCTCACGTTGTACCGCAGTTCCTCGCGTTGTACCGTAGCTCCTCACGTTGTACCGCAGTTCCTCGCGTTGTACCGTAGCTCCTCACGTTGTACCATAGTTCCTCGCGTTGTACCGCAGTTCCTCGCGTTGTACCGCAGTTCCTCGCGTTGTACCGTAGCTCCTCACGTTGTACCATAGTTCCTCGCGTTGTACCGCAGTTCCTCGCGTTGTACCGCAGTTCCTCGCGTTGTACCGCAGTTCCTCGCGTTGTACCGTAGCTCCTCACGTTGTACCGCAGTTCCTCGCGTTGTACCGTAGTTCCTCGCGTTGTACCGTAGTTCCTCGCGTTGTACCGCAGTTCCTCGCGTTGTACCGTAGTTCCTCGCGTTGTATCGTAGTTCCTCGCGTTGTACCGCAGTTCCTCGCGTTGTACCGTAGTTCCTCGCGTTGTATCGTAGTTCCTCGCGTTGTACCGTAGTTCCTCGCGTTGTACCGCAGTTCCTCGCGTTGTACCGTAGTTCCTCGCGTTGTATCGTAGTTCCTCGCGTTGTACCGTAGTTCCTCGCGTTTCACCGTAGTTCCTCGCGTTGTACCATAGTTCCTCGCGGTGTACCGCAGTTCCTCGCGTTGTATCGTAGTTCCTCGCGTTGTACCGTAGTTCCTCGCGTTGTGTCGTAGTTCCTCGCGTTGTACCGCAGTTCCTCGCGTTGTACCGCAGTTCCTCGCGTTGTACCGCAGTTCCTCGCGTTGTACCGTAGCTCCTCACGTTGTACCGCAGTTCCTCGCGTTGTACCGTAGCTCCTCACGTTGTACCGCAGTTCCTCGCGTTGTACCGTAGCTCCTCACGTTGTACCGCAGTTCCTCGCGTTGTACCGCAGTTCCTCGCGTTGTATCGTAGTTCCTCGCGGTGTACCGTAGTTCCTCGCGTTGTACCGTAGTTCCTCGCGTTATACCGTAGTTCCTCGCGTTGTGTCGTAGTTCCTCGCGTTGTACCGTAGTTCCTCGCGTTGTACCGTAGTTCCTCGCGTTGTACCGCAGTTCCTCGCGTTGTACCGTAGCTCCTCACGTTGTACCGTACTTCCTCGCGTTGTACCGTAGTTCCTCGCGTTGTACTGTACCTGTGGAGATATACACCGTGTCACCGGAGACAAGTGACTCAGTTTATCACGCTGATTAGTGGTTGTGAACTCTCCAAGGCATCTGGAGAACTTGACAAATGAGCTGCGAAAAGAATTAGGGCATTTATGGACGTGGGTCCTCTGCGTGGGTGACAGCCAGCCGCGTGGGTATTTTTTTTTTACGGACTGTAAAACACGTGAAGCCGATTTTGTGTGTGTGGAGAGTGTGCGGCCATTTATTGAATAGTTGCAGGAGTGGTGGTGGTGGTGTTTTAAATTTTGTGGTGCGAGAGTGTGTGTGAGAGATTCCTGTGGAACTGTTTCTAGCTAGTGGCGCCTGTTTGGGGGGTGGGGGGGGGCATCCATCGCCGCCTCTACCCCACACAACCCACGCTATTAACCCCATTAATTACCCCCATAACCCACAAGCTCCCCTCCCCTTAACTTGCACCCACTAATCCCCCCTAGAGTGGCGGTTCTTCCTCAGTGTTTGCTCTGTAACTATGTGGCCATCTGTTGGTGTTGATTTGTCCGTCTGTTGGGGTGTTGATCTACTCACCTAGTTGTGTTTGCGGGGTTGAGCTTTGGCTCTTTGGTCCCGCCTCTTAACCGTCAATCAACTGATGTACAGGTTCCTGAGCCTATTGGGCTCTATCATATCTACATTTGAAACTGTGTATGGAGTCAGCCTCCACCACATCACTGCCTAATGCATTCCATTTATTAACTACTCTGACACTGAAAAATTTCTTTCTAATGTCTCTGTGGCTCATTGATCTGTCCGTCTGTTGGTGTTGATCTGTCCATCTGTCCATATGACCTTTGATGTTCAGTGTTCATACAATGTCTTCAGATCGGCACCTATGCACTTCAACTATGCCTATTTAACACTATATGCCTAACATATCACTCCAATTTAATTCTAATAGAAAATATGTCTGTCTCTAAGGCTGGAGGCCAATCGCTTGGGGCTAGCCTCATTAAAATGTTGCAAGGTGACAAGTGAGGGGTGTGGGATCAACGTAGGCGGGTCGAGGTCGGCCCCCATTGGTGTCAGTAAAGGGAGGGTCGGCTTCCATGGTGGCATCGTGAGGTCAATGAGATCAAAGGTGGCTAGCAAAGTCCCTATAATTTTTATAATTTAGAGGAAATGTGGATTAATTGCGTATCGTTTTAGGGGTCGAGCCGAGCACTGCAGGATTCTGTCTATACTGATTCATGCGTGTTTACGAGGCTAGGCAGCATTCACATACAATTTGTTTTTCTCCTCCACTGAAAGATATCTTGTATAATTGTTTTGTGGGTTTCAAATATTTTATGTACTTTTTTGTCAGTGTTTCAAATATTTTAAATAACTTTGTTCAGGGGTTTCAAATATTTTATATAATATTGTTCAGGGTTTCAAATATTTTATACACATTTTTTCAGTGTTTCAAAATATTTTATATATACTTTTTTCAGTGTTTCAGATATTTAATCATTAACATTTTATGATATACTTTAATACGGTAGTTCTCGTTACTGGAGAGAGAGTATAGTGGTATATCAGGACATATCCCAGGTGGAGATAGCTGATTGTTATATATACCCAACAATCACCTCCTTTGTAGTTTGTGGAAGCTGGAACTATATATAGAGATTGTTTGGGGTTTATCACTGGTTTTCGATTAGGTTATAATTTGTCAGGTAGGCCTATGCAGTAATTATTAGTTGGCCTAATTACTCGTGAGCCAGGATATGTATATAAAGTATATAAGGCTTTTTTGTATAATGCAATAATGCCAATTGTATTTAATACACCACTAAAACGATATCAAATTTGTATTTTTAATCGGGTATTACTGTATATTTATTAAAGTATTTATATTAAATGTAAGTGGTACTGTATTTTATAATTTTTCTAAAACTATAATTTGATATTTTTTTGTATCAACAATATTTAATAATTTGAAAACAAAATTAGAAGTGCGTGAAAGTATGGAACCATAGTAAATAATTGATATTTAGAAGGTTAAGCTATAAGAAATATCTTTTATAGCTTATAAATCATTTAAATAATACTTGTCAATGAAGGAATATTATGTTCTTAGTCTAGGGTGTGTGGTGTGTGTGTGTGTGGTGTGTGTGTGTGTGTGTGGTGTGTGTGTGTGTGTGTGTGTGTGTGTGTGTGTGTGTGTGAATGTCACTAACTCAAGACAAAAGAGCTTCCCAGTACCAACAGGTGATCCAACTGCACAGGAAATACCGTCAATAAATTCAAGTTCACCAATACCGCGAGACCGTCCTGCCAACACTATGGGAAGCATTGCCCAGCAGACTTTAACATTATGGCTCTTAACCCCTTAACTGCGCCAGCCAACAAAAGTCGTTCTGAAAGTTATTTTTTTAATTATGCTATATTTTATTGTTTTTTTTAATGTTTTCATCACAAAAAAATATTTTAAAAAGTTTAAAAATGTAAAAAGGGGAAAAAAAAAGAATCATACTAACCCCTTAATCGAACAGATGAACATGAAAGCAAGAGTTGGCATCAGACCGCTTTCTATACATCACAGATGAATCAGTAGACCAGGCAAGACAAGAATTGGTTAAGGCAGGAAAAATCTGAAGCTGGAGATCCAAGAGCCTCGTACGGCAAGGTCGCTGAATACAAATTAACTGTGTGCTAAGTAGTGTAGCAATATATTGCAGATGAGGCTGCAGAGTGAGAGAAGGATTGCAGACATTTCCATATCACAGATTAAGAAAATAATTAAAGATTTACGGGCTCACCATAGCCCGTGCTACATGGACACTTCGTCCTGAGTAGCTAAATCTGAAACAACAACAAATTAAAGAAACAGAGAGCACTGCAAAAAGATGTACATGACCATAATATGTTACCTGGAGACATAAGGATTTTAGATTATAAATTAGATCTAAATTTAATTAGATTAAAGATTAGATTAAATTTACGGCTGATTAAATTTACAGATTAGATTAAATTTAAATCTAAAAATTTGATTTTTAGATTAGATTTTTTTACTCAGGTAAAGGTACATACATTGAAGATGAGTTACAAACATAATGTTGGATTTAAAGAGAGCTAGTACATACATACCTAAATAGAGCTAGTACGCGCAGCGTTTCCGGCACCAATAATTCAACTTTCAATAATTCAACAATAATAATTCACAACAATGATTCCATAAATCAACCAATTATAAACCACATTCTGATGAAAGGGACTAATAGAAGACCCAAATCTACACGCAGCATTAGGCTTGGACACTCACGTTCATGAGAAAAATAAACTTACAGGCGCCAGAAGAACCTAGGAATGTCGACATTGTGCACAAAGTACTAACAAAACAAGCCACTAGAGCATTTATCTAACTCAGTGCAAACTTATAAACCGGATTTCCCCTCAGATTTAACAGTGCAGTTGTTAAATGTATGATACGTGTATTATTGAGATCATCATGCAAGTCATAGGAAATAATTTATACTCATCACCACCTATATAAGGCAGAAATCTGTAACACTTAGTGGGCCAGTTAGAGGCTTTTGCACAGGAATAGCCGTGCAAAAAAAAGTAATTGTGTGTGTGGTGTGTGTGTGTGTGTGTGTGTGGTGTGTGTGTGTGTNTTCCAACGACAGATCATTGTGCATCTGGCACCCAGCCTCTCTTCACAATTTTAATTCATGGTAAGACAATAGGTTTGTACTTTTGAGGCCCGGGTCCGAATCTCCAATCATCCAAGTGAATGAACATAAATGGTAACCATGTGTATAGAAAGTAGAGAAACATATAGACCAACCGTAATGGGTGCGACAACAAATGTTGTGAGGTACGACACTTGTAACATGAGAAGTGTTGCCATACCTGTGTTGTGTGTGGAGGAGTGTACACTTACCCCGAGGTACACACAGGTCAACACAAGTGTATATTCACTGAGAGTGTTTTGGCAAATCAGTTACACCTATACACCAACCAATCTCTCAAACTATCAGTTTCCCATATTTTTGTGATGGTTTGAAAGCATATTACGCTTCCAATAATAGTCTACTTGTAAACTTAGAACCTGTGCCCTGAACATATAATCTTTTCAAGTTATTACTTCATTGTATTATATATCGTTGGTTTAAAAGTAGGTGATGAACGTATTTTCTTTAAAATGATCAGAAAAATTTGGTTTTCTGTAAACTAAATTCTAGGATATACTCAAATAGTTTTTGAATTCATATTTCACATTTCATTCAAATACATTAAATTAACATAATCAAATGTAACCTTAACCTAACCAAACCTAACTTAACGAAAATAAGAAATACAATTTTGTGTTTATATATATATATATATATATATATATATATATATATATATATATATATATATATATATATATATATGTCGTACCTAATAGCCAGAACGCACTTCTCAGCCAACTATGCAAGGCCCGATTTGCCTAATAAGCCAAGTTTTCATGAATTAATTAATTTTCGACTACCTAACCTATCTAACCTAACCTAACCTAACTTTTTCGGCTACCTAACCTAACCTATAGAGATAGGTTAGGTTAGGTTAGGTAGGGTTGGTTAGGTTAGGTCATATATCTACGTAAATTTTAACTCCAATAAAAGAAATTGACCTCATACATAATGAAAGGGGTAGCTTTATCATTTCATAAGAAAAAAGTTAGTGAAAATATATTAATTCATGAAAACTTGGCTTATTAGGCAAATCGGGCCTTGCATAGTAGGCTGAGAAGTGCGTTCTGGCTACTAGGTACGACATATATATATATATATATATATATATATATATATATATATATATATATATATATATATATATATCTCCCATCAGTCAGGTGTTCATTCCCAATAACATAAAACAGATATTGAATCACATCATTGTTTCAAGCGTTTATATGTATATGAACATATGTATACGAGGGGGGGGGGTAGTATAGACATGTATATGAATGAGTTTGTGTGGATGTAAATAGGAACAGCCATGTATAAGGGGCCCAATTAGCCTACTGCAGTTTCGTGTATAGTGTAGATTCCTATGATTTTTATTGCTGGTGGTCCACTGCGGATTGTTAGGCTACTGAGATAATGAAGATGTGATTAGAGATAATCAAGTATGATTAGAGATCCTTGCAGGATCTCAAGATTGGCACCTTGAGGCTTAGTTAGGACCAGACCTACAGTATTCCCCCCCCCCCCGACTGTCAAACTACACAGATTAGATATGCTAATCGTAAGCTTCGTGATTAGGATGATTAGTAGCCTAATCTTAAACTTTTACGATATCACTCGGGAGATATCTGAGGTTATACCCTCCGGAACGCCGTTAAATTGTTCCAGCGAGGAATCGAACCCAGGATTCATGGCTGAGAATCGAATTCCTTCACCGCTTGACCGTGGATACCTAATACTTATAATACTTAATATTATAAGTATTACCTTATAATACTAAAAGGCACTTTTTTTAATTATTGTTTTAATTTTTTTTGGCTGAATGTTGCCAGCATGATAGTCCCAAAAATCTTCTGATGACCTGAAGGAGCCTATGTTCGTCCCATACCTCAGACCATTTCCCCTGCAAAGTTAGGTGAGGGTAGCCCCAGACGTCCGGATCTCCATCCTTGCACAGACAGAGACATTCTCACTTATAGCAATGGATTAATTTACATTTTAAATTTCATTCTAGTTTGAATGAACAGCATGTTAAAATTGGTAAATGCGTTTTTGGGGGTCAGCCGCTGGTTGGAATAACCCGAGGAAACGCTGCTTCATCTGCATACCTTCCGGAAATTTGCGCATGGTACATAAGCATAACGTTCGTTACGTTATTTGAGCATACGTTACGTACGCGAGCGTACAAGTTATTTACGTAACGTTATTTGAGCATAACGTTCATTACACTCCTCCTTGAGAGGTTCTCCCAAGCTCCCTGGTACAATGTGGTCGAGACTGGAGCCGTCAAACAAACCTTGGCATTCCTTCGCGTGAGATTATCTCAGAATCCACTTCAGAAGACGCTCATCTAGACTCGCTGGTCCTTCGAGCCTTATCAAGAGCTTCTTTAACGCCCACCAACACAGAGTACTTGGCTGTGTCATTAGCCAGATAGCAGGCTGAAGAGTGTGTACAGAGAGATGACAACCAAGTTGAGAAACGTCAAGATGAGATTACTACGTGTTGATGGCGCTTTGCTTGAAGATACTGTCTCGCGAGATATACTTCAACAGTAAGATATCGTGTGATTTCGGAATGGAAGATTTGAATATACGCGAGGGGGCTATCTTGTCAGAGGTCCCTCCTGCCATTATATGGTGAGATATGCTTAGCTTGTAAGAACGTTATCTTAATATATGAGAAACGTAGAGTTAGGGCTATTAGAAGAGCAGGAGGGTTGAGGTCATGGAGGCGAAGATGAATAGAGGTTACAGCTGTGAAGTACTCTGTAATACAATGTATATTTGTTTAAGAATTAATTTAGCCAGAGGATCAAATATAACAGAGATACAGACTACAAAACTAACACACTGTTCTTAGAGTCCCTGACCTCACTCAACTTTACCCTCCATGACTTGAGGATTTTGTGTTTTTCTTTGTAAGTACTTATGACGCGTGTCTGATAGATTGAATAAAGTTCTTACAAGCGAAGTAAGATTCGACGGTGAGGTCTACTGGTGTGGTAGTGCTCTCAATGTATGCTAGTAGTAGTAGTAGTAGTAGTAGTAGTAGTAGACATCCATGAGTCTCAGGAGACTATGGAGTTGCGCTCTGGTTGTCGGTCTGGAGTGGCCTCTCCAGGGCGCAAATACAGGTTGATATGGAGGAAGAAGCTGTTACCCATGCAGCAGGTCCTCCTCCCCCCCTCCTATCCACGGCGCCGAAAGTCTCCAAACTTGTCATTTATAACTTGTAATAACGTCGTATAGTTATGTTGTGTGTTCTGGAGTTTATATTGTTCAGCTGCATATTTCCAACCTCTCACTGAACAAACTGAACAACTCCGAACACCTTAGGATAATGTTCATCAAGAATACATCAGCCAGTTCCTTCATCCGCCACTCCGTATAAAATACACCGTTTCACCTAACCAGAGAAGTACGAATCCAAGCACCCTAACCTAACCTATCAATGACGAATGTATAGAAAACGGCATTATTACGGTGCTATAACTCTTTTTTTCTAATAGGTCGGATTTTTCACAAGATTGGGTCGGCTTATCTTCTTGAGTTATCTTTAGATGATTTCGGGGCTTTAGTGTCCCCGCGGCCCGGTCCTCGACCAGGCCTCCACACCCACGAAGCAGCCCGTGACAGCTGACTAACACCCAGGTACCTGTTTTACTGCTAGGTAACAGGGACATAGGGTGAAAGAAACTCTGCCCATTGTTTCTCTCGCCGGCGCCCGGGATCGAACCCAGGACCACAGGATCACAAGTCCAGCGTGCTGTCCGCTCGGCCGACCGGCTCGGACAGCCTTGTTGCCATCCTCGACCAGGATATATACCAATCCCATACGAAACCTGTGCATCTTCCCCCAGTCATGGAGACTCGGTTTATATTGGTAAACAGTTTACCAGCTCTGGAGGTTGTTAACGAGGTTGTTTAAGGTACGAGGTTGTTTAAGGTACGAGGTTGTTTAAGGTACGAGGTTGTTTAAGGTACGAGGTTGTTTAAGGTACGAGGTTGTTTAAGGTACGAGGTTGTTTAAGGTACGAGGTTGTTTACAACAATAATTTTCTTGGCTTAAAAACGTTCGAAAGTCATAATTAATCAGTAAATACAGACTAATCTGTTATATTCAATAAATACAATACAGACTGTATTAAATACAGCCTAATGACCGAAGGCAGATGTAGAGGTTTCGTCTTCACAAACAATGGCAGCCCCTAACCTAACTATATACACGAAATGATGATCTAAAATATATATTACATTATACTATAAGTATATATTATAATATATATATAATATATATTATACTGTTATATATTGTTAATGCTTTAGAGGCTTTAGAGTAGTAGAGGCTGGGAGTTGGGTTACAGGAGAGGACATGATCCCGACATGAAAGTTTTACATTACCAAGGCCGCGTCGAGGCTCCCAGCGTTACTAGAGAATGTTCTTAGTCTCGTATATCGAGACTCGCCTCTTGATATACGAGACTATT
>WNGS01160430.1:13379937-13384937 GCA_020271785.1 Procambarus virginalis | reverse complement strand
TACAGCCAGCACGTACAGCCACCACGTACAGCCACCACGTACCCCGTATTGACCTCTCAGTAAGTCACTATAACTGTTTACTGGCCATTATATCACCANGACCAGGGGCTAGTGTGGGAGGGTAGGAGACCAGGGGCTAGTGTGGGGGGTAGGAGACCAGGGGCTAGTGTGGGGGGGTAGGAGACCAGGGCTAGTGTGGGGGGTAGGAGACCAGGGGCTAGTGGGGGGGTAGAGAGACCAGGGGCTAGTGTGGGGGTAGGAGACCAGGGGTTTAGTGGGGGGGTAGGATACCAGGGGCTAGTGTGGGGGGTAGGAGACCAGGGGCTAGTGTGGGGGGTAGGAGACCAGGGTTGTTTGGGGGTTGTAGGAGACCAGGGTTAGTGTGTGGGGGGTAGGAGACCAGGGCTAGTGTGGGAGGGTAGGAGACCAGGCTAGTGTGTGGGGGTAGGAGACCAGGGGTTAGTGTGGGGGGGTAGGAGACCAGGGTTAGTGTGGGGGGTAGGAGACCAGGGGCTAGTGTGGGGGGTAGGAGACAGGGGCTAGTGTGGGGGGTAGGAGACCAGGGGCTAGTGTGGGGGATAGGAGACCAGGGGCTAGTGTGTGGGGGTAGGAGACCAGGGGCTAGTGTGTGGGGGGTAGGAGACCAGGGGCTAGTGTGTGGGGGTAGGAGACCAGGGGTTAGTGTGTGGGGGTAAGAGACCAGGGCTAGTGTGGGGGGTAGGAGACCAGGGGCTAGTGTGGGGGGTAGGAGACCAGGGGCTAGTGTGGGGGGTAGGAGACCAGGGGCTAGTGTGTGGGGGTAGGAGACCAGGGTTTAGTGTGTGGGGGTAGGAGACCAGGGGTTAGTGTGTGGGGGGTAGGAGACCAGGGGTAGTGTGTGGGGGGTAGGAGACCAGGGGTTAGTGTGGGGGTAGGAGACCAGGGGTTAGTGTGGGAGGGTAGGAGACCAGGGGTTAGTGTTGTGGGGGTAGGAGACCAGGGGCTAGTGTGGGAGGGTAGGAGACCAGGGGTAGTGTGTGTGGGGGTAGGAGACCAGGGGTAGTGTGTGGGGGGTAGGAGACCAGGGCTAGTGTGTGGGGGTAGGAGACCAGGGGTTAGTGTGTGTGGGGGTAGGAGCCAGGGGCTAGTGTGGGGGTAGGATACCAGGGGCTAGTGTGGGGGGGTAGGAGACCAGGGGCTAGTGTGGGAGGGTAGGAGACCAGGGGTTAGTGTGTGGGGGTAGGAGACCAGGGGTTAGTGTGGGGGGTAGGAGACCAGGGGTTATTGTGTAGGGGTAGGAGACCAGGGGCAAGTGGGGGGTAGGAGACCAGGGGTTAATGTGTGGGGGGGTAGGAGACCAGGGGCTAGTGTGGGGGGTAGGAGACCAGGGGCTAGTGTGGTGGGTAGGAGACCAGGGGCTAGTGTGGGGGTAGGAGACCAGGGGCTAGTGTGGGGGTAGGAGACCAGGGGCTAGTGTGTGGGGGGTAGGAGACCAGGGCTAGTGTGTGGGGGGTAGGAGACCAGGGGCTAGTGTGGGGGTAGGAGACCAGAGGCTAGTGTGGGGGGGTAGGAGACCAGGGGTTAGTCTGGGGGGTAGGAGACCAGGGGTTATTGTGTGAGGGGTAGGAAACCAGGGGTTATTGTGTGTGGGGTAGGAGACCAGGGGTTATTGTGTGTGGGGTAGGAGACCAGGGGCTAGTGTGTGGGGTAGGAGACCAGGGGCTAGTGTGGGGGGTAGGAGACCAGGGGTTAGTGTGGGGGGTAGGAAACCAGAGGCTAGTGTGGGGGGGGGGTAGGAGACCAGGGGTTAGTCTGGGGGGTAGGAGACCAGGGGTTATTGTGTGAGGGGTAGGAGACCAGGGTTATTGTGTGAGGGGTAGGAGACCAGGGGTTATTGTGTGTGGGGTAGGAGACCAGGGGCTAGTGTGTGGGGTAGGAGACCAGGGGCTAGTGTGGGGGGTAGGAGACCAGGGGCTAGTGTGGGGGGGTAGGAGACCAGGGGTTATTGTGTGAGGGGTAGGAGACCAGGGGTTATTGTGTGAGGGGTAGGAGACCAGGGGTTATTGTGTGAGGGGTAGGAGACCAGGGGTTATTGTTTGTGGGGTAGGAGACCAGGGGCTAGTGTGGGGGGTAGGAGACCAGGGTTATTGTGTGAGGGGTAGGAGACCAGGTTATTGTGTGAGGGGTAGGAGACCAGGGGTTATTGTGTGAGGGGTAGGAGACCAGGGGTTATTGTGTGTGGGGTAGGAGACCAGGGGCTAGTGTGGGGGGTAGGAGACCAGGGGTTAGTGTGTGGGAAGAAGACATGTGGAGCTGCTCCTTGTAGGAGACTGAGTTATGCTTCTAATATCTTGATGTTTGTGAGTGGTTCATCAACCGTGAGACACGACTGTGTTTATACTAAGTTGATGATAGTAATTATGAGTCCTTTCTTAAAGTGGCGTGATATTGCGGCCACCCACTACAGCCTCAAGGACGGCTGGTTCAGGTCCACTGCAGCCTCAAGGACGGATGGTTCAGGTCCACTGCAGCCTCAAGGACGGATGGTTCAGGTCCACTGCAGCCTCAAGGACGGATGGCTCAGGTCCACTGCAGCCTCAAGGACGGATGGTTCAGGTCCACTGCAGCCTCAAGGACGGATGGTTCAGGTCCACTGCAGCCTCAAGGACGGATGGTTCAGGTCCACTGCAGCCTCAAGGACGGATGGTTCAGGTCCACTGCAGCCTCAAGGACGGATGGCTCAGGTCCACTGCAGCCTCAAGGACGGATGGTTCAGGTCCACTGCAGCCTCAAGGACGGATGGTTCAGGTCCACTGCAGCCTCAAGGACGGATGGTTCAGGTCCACTGCAGCCTCAAGGACGGATGGCTCAGGTCCACTGCAGCCTCAAGGACGGATGGTTCAGGTCCACTGCAGCCTCAAGGACGGATGGTTCAGGTCCACTGCAGCCTCAAGGATGGATGGTTCAGGTCCACTGCAGCCTCAAGGACGGATGGTTCAGGTCCTCTGCAGCCTTCAACAGAACCTAAGTTGCAGCCTTCAACACCTAACCTAAACAATGCCTAAATATGCACAATATGCTAATATATAACAATACTAATTTATATTTGAAAAGAAAAATCCTATTTTGAATGAACTGCATGTCAAAAATAGATGAACACTTCTTTTGTACCTGCCTAACTGGATGACCCTGGCCTGAGGACAGGTGGTGTGAATCAAGTGTATAAGCATAAATATGAGTTTGGCGGCTGGAATAAGAAGACTCTGGTCTATTTGCACCCAGGGAGACGGATGGCACTTACAGCCGGGCGTCAGCCGGCTGCACCTGACCAGACTTCAACGCAGGAAGCCTCAACTCCATGATGTGAGTGTTTGTAAATACCACTTGGCGTTCCTCTTATGGTGACTCCTCTTCACTGTCACCTTCACTGTCACCTTCTCGCCCACACACACCCGTGACCTGACCTACAAGACCTAAGGCACAAACATATACCACGCACAAGTGTTACAGCCTAACGACCAAACCACTGGAGCAGCCGGGAGATCATTAACATTACATCATAACACCAACACGGACCCACCAGGAGACCCCCAACATGCCAAACGAACCTATTAGACTACAACACATTTACTTTCACTGCTTGTAAATATTGGGTTGTATACTTATATTCTTGGCATTTCAAAACAAATGTAAAATATTAAAGTAAATGTATGAGATTCAATTATTCGCATTTAACATTGTAGTGGAGAGGGCAGTGGGTTTTGTTGGAAAAGCTGATATATCTCTCTCTCCCCATATGGCATAATTATAATGAGTTAGCTTTTTGTCCAATATCCCACAACACACCACCACCACCACCAGGATCCCACAATAAGAGGTGTTTACATAGATACAAATTCAAAATTAGTAGTTTTATATAATAGTCACACCTTTATAAATGAATTTGCTAAAAATTCCAAGTCCATTATTTTTCGCAAGAAAGTTTCATATTAATAACATAAACGGATCTTTTTGTATTATAATGTAAAATACAAATGCAAATTTCCAGTTTAGCATGATGATGAAGCAGGGAAATATATATACTATATATATATATATACTATATATATATATATATATATAATACTATATATATATATATATATATATATATATATTATATATATATATATACTATATATATATATATATATATATATATGTATATATATATACATATATATATATATATATATACTATAATATATATATATGTATGTATATATATATATATGGAGTTACATATACATATATATATGGAGTTGCGCTCCGACACACCGGAGCGCAACTCCATAGTCTCCTCAGACTGATGGATGCCTTATATATATATATATATATATATATATATATATATATATATATATATAGTATATATATATATATATAGGTGGATAGGTGACTTTAGGATAGGATAGGTGACTTTAGTCACCTATCCTGTCTATGATAAGTTTTTTTCTTTCATGTTTCAGTTTGAATTAAATGGATAAATAGTATTTATTTAAGTGAAACGTGATATAGAGAGAAGCCTCAACTCGCTGAAACATGGTACTGAATGTTGAAGAAAAGATAAACATTTTGTTTATATCATTTTTAGACAAAGATTGTTTTGTTAAAATCACCTCCAGTGGGATTCGACGCCGTGGGTCCTTGTGCTTGTATAGAGCCGTTGTGAGAAGGTGAAGCAGGACGCCCTTAAGTGTGTGTGTGTGTGTGTGTTGAGGGCCTCCAAGAACAACCAGGAGTTGGTTTTCGGCCACTGTTTGCTTACTTCGGCCACCTCCCTAGAGCGAGACCCTGATCCGGATGTTCTGATATATAAACTGCTTATTAATTCCCTCTCTCTCTCTGCTCTCTATCTTTTCCTTTATCCCCCTCTCCTTCCTCCTTTAACCTGATATACGTCGCCACCTCTCCCACTCCCATACCTTCCCATCTCTCCCTTTTCCTTCCCTCTTGCCTTTCTTCCCTTCGTCCGTGCCCAG
>WNGS01160430.1:13314654-13371036 GCA_020271785.1 Procambarus virginalis | reverse complement strand
CTAGTACGCGCAGCATTTCGGGCAGGTCCTTAATCTAAGAAAATTTTAAATAGGTAAACACTAGCAAAATTTATAATAAAGAAATGATAACAGTTACATGGCAAGAAGAAAAAAAAAAAAGATGAGAGAAAATTGTAGGTACACTATAATAAAGCACTTAGGTAGCTAAGATTGATTGCAATGACAGCTTGAATGGTAGTTGACAAAAATTGGTAGGCACATACAGCAAATGGCTAGCACATAAAGGAAGAAGACAGCAATGAACACAATGATAGGGTTGTTTGGGTTAAATACATAAGAATTAGGAGATTGGGTAACACAAGGTACAGAGCAAAAATAAAGCTCAGTGTAGGACTAAGAGATGAAATAAGTACTTTTGTTTTGCTTTTGAATAAGGCAAAGTTTTACAATTTTTCAATTCACTAGGGAGTGAGTTCCATTGACTAGGTCCGTTAATAGTCTGTGTCGTTAATAGGTCTAGGTCTGTGTCTTTCATAAATATTTGATCAAAATTTACCAAAGGGCCCTACCTCCTTAGTGGCCTCGATGGGGACAGGAGTTTTTTTTTTTAGTTTAGTTCATTTATTATGCACCCCATACCCATCTTGTGGGCGGTAGTGGAAAGGGTTACAGAGGCACATAATGGGCTCAGGGACTGAACCTCACAATTCATTTAGCTAAGCAAGTTACAATCTTGATGAGCTAGTTACAAAATTCAATATAAGTCGTCACATCAACAATGGGTTCGAGATCGACCTCAAGTACAGGTTCTAAATAAGCAACTGACATGTGAAGAGCTAGTGTCACAATTTATATGTTTGTCCTGCACACCGCCTCCCATCCAGCGGGCAGCGGTGGATAGGTTACAATCACTCAGTTACTACCTACAGTTAGCAAACTGGGGATATTTGGCTAAAATTTCTGGTAGCAGATCATTTTGAATGAAATATTTACACATCGCTGGAACATTGGTTATAGAATTGTCTCTAAATTCACGTATCTTTTCGCACTCCATCACATAGTGACGGAGGGTGTGCGAATAATTTGTGACACAGTTTACATTTGGTCAGGTCGGTTACAAGTTTGGTCGGTTACAAGTATCTCTGGGAATTCTCATTATCTGCCGATGTGGGGACAGGAAGCCGGCGACTTGTCAATGTTTTACTCATTGTTTCTTATGATTTTTCTATCTGGATTTAAACTAAATTAATTACTTAGCATTTACAGCTGTGGCAGATAGTCAGTTCCATGGGTTTAATTCCTGTTATCGGGGGACAGCAAGCTTGTGTACATATACACTTTGGGTTGTATTGACATCCCTCCCCCCCCCCCCCCCCTTGGTCGAACTGCTGACCCTTCCCAGATGTAACCACACAACAGGTGAACAGAGACATTAGGTGATAGGAAATATGTCTAGCCATTTCTGTCACACTCGGCATTCAAACATGGGATCCCTGATTGTGACTTGTTCAGCTTGAAGCGCTTGCCCATTGTGTGCATTACATTTGACTTCTTGAAGAAGTGGATTAATATCCTTCATGAAAAAATTAGTAGGAGCCGTGAGGACGATCCGAACCTATGCTCTGGGTACTCCCAAGCAAACACCTTAGACCACTATGCCACGACAGCGAAAATAATAGCAACCTGGAATTCTTTGACCATGTCGTGGTGTAGTCGCCTAAGGCATTTTCTTGGGAGTTCCCAGAGCGTAGGATCAAATCCTCTAAACGGCTCCCATTGAATTTGTCACAGTTATATCACGTTAAAGGATTTCTTTATGCAATCCTCCATAATAATAATAATATATAATGTTACTTATTACAATACCATAGTGCTTGAATAATGGTACATTGATTGTTGTAAGAAAAAGCTAAGATTTTTTTTAGACAATGGTAGCAAAACAATAAATGAAACAAATAAAGTAGATAGTAAATTTGCCTTATACTGACCCCCTACCCTGGCTGGTGACTGACCCTCTACCCTGGCTGGTGACTGACCCCTACCCTGGCTGGTGACTGACCCTCTACCCTGGCTGGTGACTGACCCCCTACCCTGGCTGGTGACTGACCTCCTACCCTGGCTGGTGACTGACCCTCTACCCTGGCTGGTGACTGACCCCCTACCCTGGCTGGTGACTGACCCCCTACCCTGGCTGGTGACTGACCCCCTACCCTGGCTGGTGACTGACCCCCTACCCTGGCTGGTGACTGACCCCCTACCCTGGCTGGTGACTGACCCCCTACCCTGGCTGGTGACTGACCCCCTACCCTGGCTGGTGACTGACGTCCTACCCTGGTGGTGACTGACCCCCTACCCTGGCTGGTGACTGACCCTCCTACCCTGGCTGGTGACTGACCCCCTACCCTGGCTGGTGACTGACCCTCTACCCTGGCTGGTGACTGACCCCCTACCCTGGCTGGTGACTGACCCCCTACCCTGGCTGGTGACTGACGTCCCTACCCTGGCTGGTGACTGACCCCCTACCCTGGCTGGTGACTGACCCCCTACCCTGGCTGGTGACTGACCTCCTACCCTGGCTGGTGACTGACCCCCTACCCTGGCCGGTGACTGACGTCCTACCCTGGCTGGTGACTGACCTCCTACCCTGGCTGGTGACTGACCCCTACCCTGGCTGGTGACTGACCCCCTACCCTGGCTGGTGACTGACCCCCTACCCTGGCTGGTGACTGACCCCCTACCCTGGCTGGTGACTGACCCCCTACCCTGGCTGGTGACTGACCCCTACCCTGGCTGGTGACTGACCCCCTACCCTGGCTGGTGACTGACGTCCTACCCTGGCTGGTGACTGACCCCCTACCCTGGCTGGTGACTGACCTCCTACCCTGGCTGGTGACTGACCCCCTACCCTGGCTGGTGACTGACCCTCTACCCTGGCTGGTGACTGACCCCCTACCCTGGCTGGTGACTGACCCCTACCCTGGCTGGTGACTGACCCCCTACCCTGGCTGGTGACTGACCCCCTACCCTGGCTGGTGACTGACCCCCTACCCTGGCTGGTGACTGACCCCCTACCCTGGCTGGTGACTGACCCCCTACCCTGGCTGGTGACTGACCCCCTACCCTGGCTGGTGACTGACCCCTACCCTGGCTGGTGACTGACCCCCTACCCTGGCTGGTGACTGACCCCTACCCTGGCTGGTGACTGACCCCCTACCCTGGCTGGTGACTGACCCCTACCCTGGCTGGTGACTGACCCCCTACCCTGGCTGGTGACTGACCCCTACCCTGGCTGGTGACTGACCCCCTACCCTGGCTGGTGACTGACCCCTACCCTGGCTGGTGACTGACCCCCTACCCTGGCTGGTGACTGACCCCTACCCTGGCTGGTGACTGACCCCTACCCTGGCTGGTGACTGACCCCCTACCCTGGCTGGTGACTGACCCCTACCCTGGCTGGTGACTGACCCCCTACCCTGGCTGGTGACTGACCCCTACCCTGGCTGGTGACTGACCCCTACCCTGGCTGGTGACTGACCCCTACCCTGGCTGGTGACTGACCCCCTACCCTGGCTGGTGACTGACCCCCTACCCTGGCTGGTGACTGACCCCCTACCCTGGCTGGTGACTGACCCCTACCCTGGCTGGTGACTGACCCCCTACCCTGGCTGGTGACTGACCCCTACCCTGGCTGGTGACTGACCCCCTACCCTGGCTGGTGACTGACCCCCTACCCTGGCTGGTGACTGACCCCTACCCTGGCTGGTGACTGACCCCTACCCTGGCTGGTGACTGACCCCTACCCTGGCTGGTGACTGACCCCCTACCCTGGCTGGTGACTGACCCCCTACCCTGGCTGGTGACTGACCCCCTACCCTGGCTGGTGACTGACCCCCTACCCTGGCTGGTGACTGACCCCTACCCTGGCTGGTGACTGACCCCCTACCCTGGCTGGTGACTGACCCCCTACCCTGGCTGGTGACTGACCCCTACCCTGGCTGGTGACTGACCCCCTACCCTGGCTGGTGACTGACCCCCTACCCTGGCTGGTGACTGACCCCCTACCCTGGCTGGTGACTGACCCCCTACCCTGGCTGGTGACTGACCCCCTACCCTGGCTGGTGACTGACCCCTACCCTGGCTGGTGACTGACCCCTACCCTGGCTGGTGACTGACCCCTACCCTGGCTGGTGACTGACCCCTACCCTGGCTGGTGACTGACCCCTTACCCTGGCTGGTGACTGACCCCTACCCTGGCTGGTGACTGACCCCCTACCCTGGCTGGTGACTGACCCCCTACCCTGGCTGGTGACTGACCCCTACCCTGGCTGGTGACTGACCCCCTACCCTGGCTGGTGACTGACCCCCTACCCTGGCTGGTGACTGACCCCTACCCTGGCTGGTGACTGACCCCCTACCCTGGCTGGTGACTGACCCCTACCCTGGCTGGTGACTGACCCCTACCCTGGCTGGTGACTGACCCCTACCCTGGCTGGTGACTGACCCCCTACCCTGGCTGGTGACTGACCCCCTACCCTGGCTGGTGACTGACCCCCTACCCTGGCTGGTGACTGACCTCTACCCTGGCTGGTGACTGACCCTCTACCCTGGCTGGTGACTGACCTCCTACCCTGGCTGGTGACTGACCCCTACCCTGGCTGGTGACTGACCCCCTACCCTGGCTGGTGACTGACCCCTACCCTGGCTGGTGACTGACCCCTACCCTGGCTGGTGACTGACCCCCTACCCTGGCTGGTGACTGACCCCCTACCCTGGCTGGTGACTGACCCCTACCCTGGCTGGTGACTGAACCCCTACCCTGGCTGGTGACTGACCCCCTACCCTGGCTGGTGACTGACCCCCTACCCTGGCTGGTGACTGACCCCCTACCCTGGCTGGTGACTGACCCTCTACCCTGGCTGGTGACTGACCCCCTACCCTGGCTGGTGACTGACCTCCTACCCTGGCTGGTGACTGACCCCCTACCCTGGCTGGTGACTGACCCACCCCTACCCTGGCTGGTGACTGACCCACCCCTACCCTGGCTGGTGACTGACCCCTACCCTGGCTGGTGACTGACCCTCTACCCTGGCTGGTGACTGACCCCCTACCCTGGCTGGTGACTGACCTCCTACCCTGGCTGGTGACTGACCCCCTACCCTGGCTGGTGACTGACCCACCCCTACCCTGGCTGGTGACTGACCCACCCCTACCCTGGCTGGTGACTGACCCACCCCTACCCTGGCTGGTGACTGACCACCCCTACCCTGGCTGGTGACTGACCACCCCTACCCTGGCTGGTGACTGACCCCTACCCTGGCTGGTGACTGACCCCCTACCCTGGCTGGTGACTGACCCCCTACCCTGGCTGGTGACTGACCCACCCCTACCCTGGCTGGTGACTGACCACCCCTACCCTGGCTGGTGACTGACCACCCCTACCCTGGCTGGTGACTGACCCCCTACCCTGGCTGGTGACTGACCACCCCTACCCTGGCTGGTGACTGACCCACCCCTACCCTGGCTGGTGACTGACCACCCCTACCCTGGCTGGTGACTGACCACCCCTACCCTGGCTGGTGACTGACCCACCCCTACCCTGGCTGGTGACTGACCCCCTACCCTGGCTGGTGACTGACCCCCTACCCTGGCTGGTGACTGACCCTCTGCCCTGGCTGGTGACTGACCTCCTACCCTGGCTGGTGACTGACCCCCTACCCTGGCTGGTGACTGACCCCCTACCCTGGCTGGTGACTGACCCCCTACCCTGGCTGGTGACTGACCCACCCCTACCCTGGCTGGTGACTGACCCCCTACCCTGGCTGGTGACTGACCCCCTACTCTGGCTGGTGACTGACCCCCTACCTTGGCTGGTGACTGACCTCCTACCCTGGCTGGTGACTGACCCCCTACCCTGGCTGGTGACTGACCCTTACCCTGGCTGGTGACTGAACCCCTACCCTGGCTGGTGACTGACCCTCTACCCTGGCTGGTGACTGACCTCCTACCCTGGCTGGTGACTGACCCCCTACCCTGGCTGGTGACTGACCCCCTACCCTGGCTGGTGACTGACCCCATACCCTGGCTGGTGACTGACCCCTTACCCTGGCTGGTGACTGACCCCTACCCTGGCTGGTGACTGACCCCCTACCCTGGCTGGTGACTGACCCTCTACCCTGGCTGGTGACTGACCCCCTACCCTGGCTGGTGACTGACCCCCTACCCTGGCTGGTGACTGAACCCCTACCCTGGCTGGTGACTGACTCCCTACCCTGGCTGGTGACTGACCCCCTACCCTGGCTGGTGACTGAACCCCTACCCTGGCTGGTGACTGACCCTCTACCCTGGCTGGTGACTGACCCCCTACCCTGGCTGGTGACTGACCCCCTACCCTGGCTGGTGACTGACCCCCTACCCTGGCTGGTGACTGACCTCTTACCCTGGCTGGTGACTGACACTCTACCCTGGCTGGTGACTGACCCCCTACCCTGGCTGGTGACTGACCTACCCTGGCTGGTGACTGACCCCTACCCTGGCTGGTGACTGAACCCCTACCCTGGCTGGTGACTGACCCCCTACCCTGGCTGGTGACTGACCCCCTACCCTGGCTGGTGACTGACCCCTACCCTGGCTGGTGACTGACCCTCTACCCTGGCTGGTGACTGACCCCCTACCCTGGCTGGTGACTGACCTCCTACCCTGGCTGGTGACTGACCCCCTACCCTGGCTGGTGACTGACCCACCCCTACCCTGGCTGGTGACTGACCCCTACCCTGGCTGGTGACTGACCCTCTACCCTGGCTGGTGACTGACCCCCTACCCTGGCTGGTGACTGACCTCCTACCCTGGCTGGTGACTGACCCCCTACCCTGGCTGGTGACTGACCCACCCCTACCCTGGCTGGTGACTGACCCACCCCTACCCTGGCTGGTGACTGACCACCCCTACCCTGGCTGGTGACTGACCACCCCTACCCTGGCTGGTGACTGACCCCCTACCCTGGCTGGTGACTGACCCCTACCCTGGCTGGTGACTGACCCCCTACCCTGGCTGGTGACTGACCACCCCTACCCTGGCTGGTGACTGACCCACCCCTACCCTGGCTGGTGACTGACCACCCCTACCCTGGCTGGTGACTGACCCACCCCTACCCTGGCTGGTGACTGACCCCTACCCTGGCTGGTGACTGACCCACCCCTACCCTGCCTGGTGACTGACCCCTACCCTGGCTGGTGACTGACCCACCCCTACCCTGCCTGGTGACTGACCCCTACCCTGGCTGGTGACTGACCCATATATTACAGTTCCCTGACTGATATTACAGTTCTGTTATTAACTCTAGAAACTACCTGAGAAGATGGTTTTATCAGAAAACCATAGTGGACAGCGCTTCGGATTCGTAGTCCTGATGTTCCGGGTTCGATCCCCGGTGGAGGCGGAGAAAAAAGGCCATAAAGTTTCTTTCACCCTGATACCCCTCTTACCTACCAGTAAATAGGTACCTAGGAGTTAGACAGCTGCTACGGGCTGCTTCCTAGGGGTGTGTAACAAAAAGGAGGCCTGGTCGAGGACCGGGCCGTGGGGACGCTAAGCCCCGAAGTCATTACAAGAAACCTCTCTGTTTCATTTCTTTCAGGTTTGGGATATTGGCCGAGATATGCGACTAATAGAAGAGTTAATTTAATGTCACCCTTTCCTGGTCCCTATGGACTAGCAATTGGAGCATTATGTGCATATGAAGTGACCATGCAGAGGGTCTTAACAGAAATTTAGTTGGCCATGAAGTAGTTGTAAATTATCTGCTAGTATTCAAAAGGTGAGGCAATGCAGTATTTTCCCTTAATAAAAATGAAAATACAAATATCTAATCAATGTAATATTATTATAAAATGACAATGAATGAATGTATGTAGATTTATGCTTGAAATAACATGTTTTATTCTTGGCAAAGAAAACATTTGTGTTTAAATATCAAGTCTGAGAATGTCAGTGACCGAGCCTTGGATAGGAGTAAATTTTTTGAGGGCTAGTGAATGATAGATATTTTGTGATGTCATATAGAGATCCTTAACACCTTTTTAGTAAAATGATCAAAATATACCTGTGTGCTGTGAATATGTTTCGTTTGTGTGGTGGTAAAGCAGTCTGTCCGTTAAATTGTCACAAAAAATAAGGTACTGTACTAAATTTCCCAAACTAATGTAACTGAGTGCCCATGAATAGAAAATGGGACAGCCAGTCAATTTTGCGAGCTACCATGATTTATAGTACATCATATTTTGATATTGGGGACTTTTAGGTCAAATACAATGTGTTATACAAGAGGACAGGTTAGGTAAAGATGGCAAGATAAATATTTCCTCATTATTAGCAGTGTTCTTTTATTTATCTAGAGGGTAAGAGCCAGCATGTCTAGCTTTTTAAAAATAGATGTTGGAAAGTTTTTTTGTTCACTCTTAGGAAGTCTTTTTTTTCAGTTAGCTCTGCAACATTGCTTAAGTCAGGCAATAGCTGTCTCCATGTATGCGCATAATCAACCTGTCTTCTCCCTAAATATATCACATTTGTTCTGGAGTTGACCAATTCATTAAAAATGTGATCAGTAACATTACAGCCCCGTAATATTGACCTTCCCCATCACAGCCTTAATAGGTTAAGTGGGTTTGCTTGGTTTCATATATTTCTGATCAGGCAAGAGAGTTGCATTTTCATGGAGTATCAAATTGAGTGAATGGGCTAGCATANTTGAGAAACTATAAAAATAAAAAAGGGGGAACATGGCAGAAAAAAAAGCAAAAGTACAATTTGGGCGACAAACAGCATTGTTTAAAAATAACAGACATGGGTTGACATTATAGGGGTAAGGTAGGTTACAGGGAGTTAATTAGGTACTGTAGTACTTAGTTTTTATCTTAAACTGGTTGAGAGATTGGGAAGGTCATTCCACATTCTGGGTCCCTTGATCTGTAGAACATTTCTAGTTTGATTAAGTCGTTCTCTTGGAATATCAAAACTGTATTTATTTCTAGTGTGGTGCTCATGGGTTCTGTTACAACCTTCAATGAAGCTTTTGAGGTCAGGATTGGCATTACAGTTCAGCGTTTTATATATGTATAATACACATGAGAGAATGTGCAGTGACTTAATATCTAACATATTCATAGATTTGAGTAGGGGTACCAAGTGATGTCTGGGGCCAGAGTTGGATATTGTCCTAATAGCAGCTTTGTTTTGAGTAATTAGAGGACGTAAATGATTTTGGGTAGTAGAACCCCAAGCACAAATACCATAGTTGAGATAAGGATAGATGAGGGAGGTGAGACTGTATTGATGACAGGTTGCGAATGAATTTTGTGAGAAAGTTGACTGTCCAAAAGGCACTTGATGTGTGTCCTTGTCAAAAGTTATGCCCCAGCTGGGTGAATATGCTTTAGGGTTGCCACAAGAGGTTCATAGGCCTATGCGGAAGGGAGTAGGCCTAAGCAGAGTAGCCACGAGCGAGGAGAGTAAGCACAATGCAGGAGAATAGGCCTGAGTAGCTACAAGGGTGGGGAGTTAGGCCAAGGTAGGCTGGATTCAAGGGAGGTGGGTTTGTTGCAACCACAAGTGCTCATGCCTGTGCAACAACAAACTGGCTGCTGTATATTTGCTCTAGAACAAATATTATACCTAAGACCAGAGAAGCTTTTAATTTCCCGTTACATCACTGCAAGGGTAAAATGGCCGGGTGTACATGGAAATTTGTCGTAACTTTAAAAGTGTGGTCGTATGATTTTAGTAATGATGTGGGTATCTAATTATAATTATTTAATTATCATCGTGTAAATGATCAAAGTAGTGTTTGAGTTTAGGAACCATATCTTCTCAGCTTCGGCAGTATAACTATTTATCAGAGTTGACTAAACATTTAATAATATATATGAGGAATTTATCTTGTTAACTGGTATTATTCATTTGGCATATAATAAAAGATCTATATATTTCCAACTCAGATGTGCCTTCGAGGTCCAGATGGGACTTGCGACTGGCTTCGTGGACACCTGTACTGGACATGCATGAAGTCTCTTCGGGGGGTGCAAAATGCTACAGATGTCACCATCAATAACACCCAAGACAACAACATCAGCAGAGACGTCGACATCACTCCAGGTCGGCATAAACCATCAAGATATGGTTACAAGCGCATTCCGGGCCATGGACGCAGGCCACTACGACCAGGGCGGCCACGTAATGTCTTCACGAGAATTGGTTACGTCCCCAAGAATGGCTGAAGTCTGCACTTCAAGTTTTGCAAGTAGTTTAAGCAAGGTTTTTCATTTGCATTGAGGAAAAACATAGAGCAATATAGATTTTGTTTTATGCTAGTGTGTTTATAGCTTTAGCCAACATCATAGACACACAAAACTGCTACAAAATACAATAAAAAACAAAGCACAAATATTCAGCTTTACTTTGTTACCACAGATCTAAGATGTGATCAAGTTTTGTTCTTCCGATACATGATGTAGTGAGATCACATCTTACTGAGTCACCTTGTAGACTTGGGATCCTCATAAATATATTAAATTTACTGTTTTAAGTTTCTTGTACATTATCTGCGAGATAGCACGTTAAAGCGTGGAGGGTCCAGAGACACTGTACACAAAATCTGGACCAAGTCTAGAGCAAATTTGAACAAAGTCTGAACAAGTCTGAAGAAAGTCTGGTGCTTTAGAGGGCTGTTAAACTGATGTGCTCTGCAACATGACAAAGCAAGAGAGCAAACGTAACTTATGTCGTATCTCTCTCTCTCTCTCTCTCTCTCTGACAATAATGTATCTTATATAGTAATGGTAGATATAATTATATTTTTATGATAATTCAACTGCTGTATTTTGTGGTGATGGTTTATGTTCATATTTGGTTGGAAAGAATCTAGTCTGTTGATAATTTAAGTAGGCTGCATATTAAATGTTAGAATAGAGACAAATTTAGTTAATTGTGTCAATTTAGTCATACTGATGAAATGTTAATGAATGGTGTACATTTATATATAATTGATGAGCCTTTGAAGAAGACACACACCCGACAAAAAAAAAATTGTTTATTCTTAACAGTATTGAAGAATTTCAAGTTATAATGCTCTTGATCTGTGGCTCTTAATCTGTGGCTCTTCATGTGGATGTCTGTGGCCATTTTCTGTTGATGGCTATGTACTATATGCTGTTAGAAGCAATTCCTACTTAGGATCAGTAATAATTGTTACCAAGAAAGCAAAGATAACTTTTTATGATCTCAGTGCTTTTGTTATCATGAACAAATAACAGAAAATGAAAATCTTACTGATCATCAACACTCGATAATATTAGTGACAGATGTGAATGAATACCTGGACAGCTCGTAGAAAAAAACGTGTGTTTCACATGAAGAGCAGATGTGAATTTATTCATTGAAAATGTTACTGTGTTTAAAATGTTAAAATTAACTTATAATATATTTTTGTCCGAAGTTAAAGCTGTGCTCATATTCTGCAAGATTTTCCCACTAGTGGGAGCTCAAAATTTGTGGTTCTCTACCACTTTTGACACAACAGCCATATTTTCCTTCTTGAATAATAGATGCCAAGCTACACGAATCCCAATCAAAGAGCGAGACAAATATTTAAAGCAATACTCTGCACTTGCATTGGTGCTCCATTTATATCCATACTGTAGAAGATAAAACATTTCACTTGCATTAGGAAAAACTGCTACTGCTTGGGGTAAATACAGTATATGCCAGTTTTGGTCATATAAAGGCAAAAGGCGGCATTGGTTGTATGTTGTCCTCAAGGGAGGAAAATGTTTCCTGCCCATCTCGTGCTGGCTCATGCGCAACATTATGCAAACATTATAAATGTTTCAATTTTCTTTTCATTTGTTTTTGTGTCTTCGTGTATCAATTTAAACTTTTTGAGTCAAGGTACAATATTGTGAAAGGAGTCAATCTTTTTTGGAGAATTAGTAATATTCTGTATCAACTTGCATAGTGTAAGGTGTTTCCTCTTCTGCGTTGGTTAGTCCATGCTGTAGTTCGTCAAGTCACTTGCGTGCATGTCCTGCTTACAAATGTCAGTACTAAGACAATAAAACTTGGAACTTAATATATTTTTTTGGCAAGCAAAATCAAAACTGCTATAAATCCCTGCAGTGCATTAGATTATACTGAAGCTCTAAGCATCTAACCCAAATGGCAAGAGCAAGTCATTAATGTTTAAAAACAAAAAATTCCTCCATGATTTACCTGAATTTACATGAGGTCTGCCATCTCTAGTGGCCTCAATGGGGGCAGGATGCCGGCAGCTTGGCATAGATCTCCCCTCGTTATTTCTGAGTATTTTTGTCCGGCTTAATTCCGAACTGGAGCATTGTTTTGGTATTTACAGCTTTGGCAAGTAAGCACTCTCTTGGGTTATTATCCTGTGGGTGAAAAAGTGTCTCCTGTTGTATGCCCTACATTGTGGCTTGTTGAGCTTGAACCTGTTGCTTCCTATACAGAATTAAATAGTTTAACATATTAGGCCATTTTAAACTATTTGTCAACGAAGAACTGAGTTTGATCGTCTTTAGAGTGCCCTGGAAAGGTTACAAGATAAAAACTGGGCTTTCTCAATTAGTTATCATCATATGATACCGGACAAAAATATAAATCACTGTATGAGTGGTACTCGGTGTATCAATGCAGTAGCATCAGCATATTACTCAGTACATAGTACTCAGAGTAGTTCCATCGCTGTAGGAATGGATACTTGACACCACACTGCAAAGCATTAAACAAATAATTTTGTTATTATTATTTTTCATCATTATTATTATTACAGTATTATTATAATTATTATTATTATTATTATTATTATTATTATTATTATTATTATTTATTATTATTACTACACAGAAAAATCACATTAACATGATATATCAGAGAAAAATCCATAGGAGCCTTGATGAAGGTTCGAAATTATGCGTCAAGTGTTCCCAGACGCGCTCAAGTCACCTGTACCGTGACATGGTCAATGTCGAGGTACAGTTGACTAGAACGTGTCTCTGGAAACACTCAACACACAGGTTCGAGCCCTCATCAAGGCTCTTGTGGATTTGTTCATTAATATATCATTATTTTTTCATGTGAGGTATAAATTTTAATTTGCCTTATGTTAGGTAGAGATTTTCAGATATCGTGGCAACACTTGAAAGTGGTGCAGAAAAAGAGGCCATTATCTAAAGGCAATTGATTGAAACATGTACCATACCAGAGAGGTTAGAGATCATTCAGATCTAATGTGGCAAGCATTTACATTCGAGTTTAATGTTCTACTGTGGAATATTTATGCAAATTTGATTAATTTCTTTCTTCAAATTTGTATATATCTGCAGACAATTGATTATCTGTTTAGGTATGTCACCCATGGGGTTATTAGTGCCTTAATTATTATGAGAAAGAATAACTAAAGTTATTATTATAAAATACCTCATATTGTAAGGAAAGTTTTAGTAAAATGTATATTTAAACTAACCAAAGGGTGGGTTTTTTTTCCTTGTAGATGTTCCAGTGTGCATGTCTTCAAACAAACAACAGGTTGTCATGTAACATTTTGCTTCATTTGCAAAAATTCTTTGCCAAGAGAATCTGCTCCACAGCACTCATTATCACACATTTATTTCTTTGTACAAATGACAAAATGGAGTCAGCTAAACAGCCAGCACTTCAGAGCTTGTAGTTTCTAATGTGCTTTATGTATGTGTGTGTGTGTATATATATATATTTATAATGTATATTTATATTATGATTTTGGAATTAATAGCTTATATGCTTAACCTTAACATGTTATAAGTGCTTTAACTGATGTGTGAGAACCAAACAATGTGTGTGTGTGTGTGTGTGTGTGTGTGTGTGTGTGTGTGTGTGTGTGTGTGTGTGTGTGTGTGTGTGTGTGTGTGTGTGTGTGTGTGTGTGTGTGTGTGTGTGTGTCTCTTTTATATGTTACAATGAAATGTGATTCAGTAGTCTCTAAGCCTTGCAACACCCAGGCTAAAGAAATGAAATTTTTGTATAATAGTACAGCATTATTAACTGCATAAAAAATTTACGATACTGTACAACTACCCTGAAATGCACAGGTGATAAGTGAAAATATGTCCTACATATAATGACTTCAAAAAAATATTATGCCCCTTGATTGTGCTTGTTTGGATTACTTTAAATGGTCTCTGTGTTGATATTCAAAGTACGTAATGGACAAACTTTATTAGGTGATTTGTTACACAGTTGTTCTTTTGTGTAAGTCTGACTGTAGTGTGTGAATGTGTGTTTGTAATACTGTAATATGTTTGCATCTCACTGTAGTGTGTATGAATGTATATATAATTACCAAAATGTAATCACCCAAGTGTAGTTTAGAGGGTGAGAGCTATGCTTGTGGTGTCCTAGTCTTCCCAGTACTCTTTTTTTTTCATGTTGCTTTGAAACTGCTGACGGTTTTGGCCTCCACCACTTTCTTTACTTACCTTGTTCTAACCTTCTAGCACTCTGAATTGAATTAAATTTACTCTGCAAAAGTGAACTTTCTAATGTTTTTGGCAGTCTGTTTATTGAGGCTGCTGTTTTCAAGAATTCTTCTTTTTTGTCAATTTTGTCGATTCCTGTTTCTGATTGTAACTTGCTTAGCTAAATGAATTGTGGGGTTCAGTCCCTGCGCCCATTATGTGCCTCTGTAACCCTTTCCACTACCGCCCACGGGATGGGTATGGGGTGCATAATAAATGAACTAAACTAAAAACTATTTTGTACATAGTGATCATATCACCTCTTCTTCTATTGTTTGTGTGTGTGTGTGTGTATACTATTTGTGCTAACAAAATCGAGCTATTAGCTCTTGGACCCCACCTTTCTGACCAGTCTATTTTTCCTCTATAATGTCAACTACATATATTTCTCTCCTAACACATGTATTCACACATCCCCAGGAAGCAGTCAGTAGCAGCTGTCTAACTGCTAGGTGGACAGCACTTCACCAGAGTGAAAGACAGTCTGCCCATTTGTTTTTGCATCGACTGGGAATCGAACCTGGGCCTGTAAGATTACGACCCCCAAGCGCTGTCCACTCAGTAACGAAGCCTCAGTTTACTTTTACCTGAGAGCCACTAACACTAATGGCCTCGATGAGGACAGGAAGCCGGCAGCTTGTTGAAGGTCCCCCCCCATTTGCCTTGATGATCTTTTCCAGCTGTACTTTAAATGTTAACAGAGTTAACAATGGGTGTGTGTGTGTGTGGATCACTTTAGTGTGTATCTTTCTCACCATATTATTTGTCTCATTATAGTACTAGTATGTACTGTATGTATGTCACATGGAAGTGTATATAGCCCACAGTAGTGTGTGTCTGTCATACCATATACTACAGTATGCAGAGCAGGAATTAGAAATGGAGTAATTAATAAGCGAGAATAGTTGTTGGCAGCAGTATGACGTTGTCTAAAGTACTGTACTTGATAATATTTTTATACGAGTTGCTGTGTTGCAATTTGTGCGTTGCAAACACAAATAACTGAAAATATGTAGTATACATTGAGGATATGCAATGTATAGAGTTAACTTTGTAATAGCATCTCCGAAGCAGTGATGTGTAGAGCTAACTTTTATCAGAGCATCTCTGGTGCGGTGATGTACGGTGCTCACTTTTAAAATACTTTAAATTATTTCAATTTATCTTACAGCTTATATTGCATATGAATATATATGATTTAAAGTTTGAAATTGCTTTCATCTTGGAGACTATTGTATTAAATTTCATATCACATTATAAATTAATCAACCTGGTGTGAATATTTACAAAGTGTTCAAATCATTTTAGATTTCCATCTAAAATTCTATATAACCTTCAGTGAAAAATTGTATACCGGTGATTCCTTGTTTGTAATCCTTTCTAATCATTGAAATCCTTTAACTGAATGTGATTACTGAAAGTATTTCATTTAGTACTGTAAATTGTCTTAAAAAAAAAATTGGTATAATCAATTGTAGATTATATGGGAAATATTAGTAGTAAGTCTGTGATTCAGCTTACCCTGGAAGTCTTCAGGTTTTCTTAGCATTGTCTTATGATGTTAGACCTGCAAGATGCATTTATTGTTTACCAGGTACGCACCATGCATCAATTTTAGGATCACAAGAATTTTTTTAATGTTTAATCAAACTGATAAACTAGTTTTGAATATGTAATGCTGAAATAAACATGAGTTACCTATAATTGAACTTTGATTCCATGTCAGCCAAGTTAAATCTTGAAAGCAAATATGGCCCAGAGTGTTCGTTGGGCCAGAGTATTAATTGGGGACAAAGCAAGCAGAGGTGCAGCATAATCCACTAAAGATCTGATGTATGCAAGGTACATCATTTTTACAAATTGAAATTGGCACCCAAGCCTGAGTGATAACTTGCAACAGCCTTGAGAGCTCTTTATACTAACGACAGAGCCTGAATACAAGAAGACCATACCGTGGCACTTCAAGATCAAGGTATTTGAATCTGTTTACATAGTCAAGCTGGGAGCCAAGGTTGTTACATCTTCTTGAGGTTATCTTGAGATGATTTCGGGGCTTTTTAGTGTCCCCGCGGCCCGGTCCTCGACCAGGCCTCCACCCCAGGAAGCAGCCCGTGACAGCTGACTAACACCCAGGTACCTATTTTACTGCTAGGTAACAGGGGCATAGGGTGAAAGAAACTCTGCCCATTGTTTCTCGCCGGCGCCTGGGATCGAACCCAGGACCACAGGATCACAAGTCCAGCGTGCTGTCCGCTCGGCCGACCGGCTCCCCTTGCAAAGATGTAAAGGTTGTTACATCTTGCAAACAGCTTCTCCCTGTCTGGATGGGCATCGATTTATTATGTTTTCTCTGCCGAGATACATTATCTAGCAATGATGTGCACTTCATCAAAGCATGAAGCATATTCCCCCAGAAGCATGAAACATCCGGGGGGATAGTATGTTTTTTATTCTATGGAGGAGATGGTTTAGGATTTCTCTTTTCCAATGTTTTGCAAAGGCAACTAGTATAGGAAATTGGTTGGAATATATTCTCTTGACTGGGCTTGGGAATTGGAATAATTATACTGCTGGTCCAAGAGACAGGAAGTTCCCCAATAATATAACTCATGTTATAAACTTAAAGAAAGGGATTTCCTGGTACTAAAGGAAGCAAACACAGTACAGTATGTCATAAGTGATGCCATCCTCACCAGGGGATGTGACTTTATCTTTTGCTCAGGGCCGAGAGTAACTCATATTCAATAAATATCACATTGCCTTCACATTCAATGTGGAGCTTGAAGTCAACTAGACTATCGCTGTGAGCATCATTTAATCTTAATTGTGTCTCAGGGGAAGGTTATTGAAGCTAGAGGTGGTTGCCCAAGCATCGACTAACTCATTTGCTCTGTGTAGAGGGTGATGGTGTGACACTTTTTTTTATTTACATGTACAAGAGTTTACATTCTAGTACAGCCACTAGCACGCATAGCGTTTTGGGCAAGTGCTTAATCTTAATATTCCTTGGAATATGACCCGCCAAATCGTTTAACAACCAGGTACCCATTTTACTGTTGGGTAAACAGAGGCTACAGTTAATGATATGCACCTAGTAAATCCTCCCCGGCCAGGATACGAACCCAGGACAAAGCGCTCGCAAAACGGCAGACGAGCGACACACCACTACACCATGGGGTCTTGGCCAATCTTATCGCCTTTGATTCTTATAATATTCTTTCATGCATGCCTGAGGGGGGGGGGGATGAGAGTTGAGACTTCCCCTTTATCTTGCCCAAGCTCTATCATGCACTCCCATGCCTTGGCTAGGGCTCGCTGAAAGAGCTTGAACATTCTCCAGCACATGTGTTTTCCTATATGCAAGTTCAACTCTTCTGGCAGTGCTTTTCAAAATACAGGTATGCAAATTGGGGGTCATTGTAATAGGCGTGGTTTTTATTACTTTTCATAAAGTTCTGACTATCAGATGGTATATTTGGCCGACCTAAATTAAAAAAAAAAAAAAAAAAATAGCATTGTAGTCATTAAGAATGATGGTGGTCTCTGCTTGAGCACAGGGTGGAAGATCAATATAATTTAACTTTCCTACTGGAGCATATAGATTCAATAATTTTTTTTGTTTATATACAAGTTTTTACATTCTTGTAAAGCCACTAGCACATACACATTCGGGACATGCACATACATGTGCACACGGCACATTCGGGCCGGTTCTTAATCTTAATTTTCCCTGGAATACGACCCGCCAAATCGTTTAACAACCAGGTACCCATTCACTGCCGAGTGAACAGAGGTTACAGTTAAAGATTGGTGCCCAGTCAATCCTCCCCGGCCAAGATACGAACCCAGGCCAAAACGTCGAGCGAGTGTTTTACCACTGCGCCACGGGGACTGCGTAAGATCATACTTAGTAGCGGGATCTGTTAGTTTAATGAAGACACCATTCACAGATGGTGTACCAGCTATTGATACTGGTAATGGCTCCAAGGGCCTCCACTTACGGGCTATTCATGCCCGTGCCACCATTTGGGTGGCTTAATCTTTATCAATCATTCATCTGGTGTTACTGCTTGTGTGTTTATCTATACTGACAGCTGATTTAATTTCAACGTTAATGTGTATCTTTGAATCAGTTCACGAGGGAGTTAGTTTAGTTTAGTTCATTTATTATGCACCCCATACCCATCTTGTGGTCGGTAGTGGAAAGGGTTACAGAGGCACATAATGGGCTCAGGGACTGAACCCCACAATTCATTTAGCTAAGCAGATTACAATTTTGATGAGCTAGTTACAAAAGGCAACTGTTATGTTGTTACATCCTACAAAAACAGAAAACAGGAGACGTTTTTTCACCCATGGGGTTATAAACCCGCGGAACCGCCTACCCGCCGGAATCGTAAATGCCAAAACCCTGCTGGGTTTTTAAAATACAGCTGGAAAAGTCCATCAGGGCAAATGGGGGGAATATTTGACAAGCCGCAGGCTTCCTGTCCTCATCGAAGTCATGAGTATTAGTGGCCCTCAGGTAAATTCAGGTAAAATCTCCCCCACCCGGACAATCATAGAAAACGTGACTGTGGCCAGCAAGAACAGTAAGGATCAGCTGACGCCATAAACACACCTCCAGCCTTCTCCCAGGGGGAGACCCGCCACCATATCTTCCTGTAAACTGTACGTGTTGCGAAGAACAAGAAGAGCTTTGACAAGCCGCTGGCTACCTGTTCCAGTCGTGGTCACAAGATGCTGGGCCTTGGATAAATTCAGGTTAAAATTCAAGCGTTTCCAAGTTCATAAACACTGATAAGAGTCCTGTGGCGCGTCACCCTACCTTACTATTTGTGTCTTCATAAATATTTGATCAAAATTTACCAAAGGGCCACTATCTCCTTAGTGGCCTCGATGGGGACAGGAAGCCGGCGACTTGTCAATGTTTTACTCATTGTTTCTTATGATTTTTCTATCTGGATTTAAACTAAATTAATTACTTAGCATTTACAGCTGTGGCAGATAGTCAGTTCCATGGGTTTAATTCCTGTTATCGGGGGACAGCAAGCTTGTGTACATATACACTTTGGGTTGTATTGACATCCCCCCCCCACCCCCCAGGTCGAACTGCTGACCCTTCCCAAGATGTAACCCCACAACAGGTGAACAGCAGCATTAGGTGATAGGAAATATGTCTAGCCATTTCTGTCACACCTTGTGGTTACCTTGTGATGGTTTCGGGGCTTAGTGTCCCCGCGGCCCGGTCATCGACCAGGCCTCCTTGTTGCTCGCATTCAAACATAGGATCCCTGATTGTGACTTGTTCAGCTTGAAGCGCTTGCCCTTTGTGTGCATTACATTTGACTTCTTGAAGAAGTGGATTAATATCCTTCTTGAAAAAATTAGTAGGAGCCGTGAGGATGATTCGAACCTATGCTCTGGGTACTCCCAAGCAAACACCTTAGACCACTATGCCACGACAGCGAAAATAATAGCAACCTGGAATTCTTTTGACCATGTCGTGGTGTAGTCGCCTAAGGCATTTTCTTGGGAGTTCCCAGAGCGTAGGATCAAATCCTCTAAACGGCTCCCATTGAATTTGTCACAGTTATATCACGTTAAAGGGATTTCTTTATTCAATATCCTCCATAATAATAATAATATAATAATAATAATAATAATGTTACTTATTACAATACCATAGTGCTTGAATAATGGTACATTGATTGTTGTAAGAAAAAAGCTAAGATTTTTTTTAGACAATGGTAGCAAAACAATAAATGGAACAAATAAAGTAGATAGTAAATTTGCCTTATACTGACCCCCTACCCTGGCTGGTGACTGACCCTCTACCCTGGCTGGTGACTGACCCTCTACCCTGGCTGGTGACTGACCCTCTACCCTGGCTGGTGACTGACCCCCTACCCTGGCTGGTGACTGACCCCCTACCCTGGCTGGTGACTGACCCCCTACCCTGGCTGGTGACTGACCCTCTACCCTGGCTGGTGACTGACCTCCTACCCTGGCTGGTGACTGACCTCCTACCCTGGCTGGTGACTGACCCTCTACCCTGGCTGGTGACTGACCCCCTACCCTGGCTGGTGACTGACCCCCTACCCTGGCTGGTGACGACCCCTACCCTGGCTGGTGACTGACCTCCTACCCTGGCTGGTGACTGACCCCTACCCTGGCTGGTGACTGACCCTCTACCCTGGCTGGTGACTGACCCCCTACCCTGGCTGGTGACTGACCCCCTACCCTGGCTGGTGACGACCCCCTACCCTGGCTGGTGACTGACCTCCTACCCTGGCTGGTGACTGACCCCCTACCCTGGCTGGTGACTGACCCCCTACCCTGGCTGGTGACTGACCCCCTACCCTGGCTGGTGACTGACCCCCTACCCTGGCTGGTGACTGACCCCCTACCCTGGCTGGTGACGACCCCCTACCCTGGCTGGTGACTGACGTCCTACCCTGGCTGGTGACTGACCCCCTACCCTGGCTGGTGACGACCCCCTACCCTGGCTGGTGACTGACCCCCTACCCTGGCTGGTGACTGACCTCCTACCCTGGCTGGTGACTGACCCCCTACCCTGGCTGGTGACTGACCTCCTACCCTGGCTGGTGACTGACCCCCTACCCTGGCTGGTGACTGACCTCCTACCCTGGCTGGTGACTGACGTCCTACCCTGGCTGGTGACTGACGTCCTACCCTGGCTGGTGACTGACCCCCTACCCTGGCTGGTGACTGACGTCCTACCCTGGCTGGTGACTGACGTCCTACCCTGGCTGGTGACTGACCCTCTACCCTGGCTGGTGACTGACCCTCTACCCTGGCTGGTGACTGACCCTCTACCCTGGCTGGTGACTGACCCTCTACCCTGGCTGGTGACTGACCCTCTACCCTGGCTGGTGACGACCCCCTACCCTGGCTGGTGACTGACCCTCTACCCTGGCTGGTGACTGACCCCCTACCCTGGCTGGTGACTGACCTCCTACCCTGGCTGGTGACTGACCTCCTACCCTGGCTGGTGACTGACCCCCTACCCTGGCTGGTGACTGACCCTCTACCCTGGCTGGTGACTGACCCTCTACCCTGGCTGGTGACTGACCTCCTACCCTGGCTGGTGACTGACGTCCTACCCTGGCTGGTGACTGACCCTCTACCCTGGCTGGTGACTGACCCTCTACCCTGGCTGGTGACTGACCCTCTACCCTGGCTGGTGACTGACCCTCTACCCTGGCTGGTGACTGACCCTCTACCCTGGCTGGTGACTGACCCTCTACCCTGGCTGGTGACTGACCCTCTACCCTGGCTGGTGACTGACCCTCTACCCTGGCTGGTGACTGACCCTCTACCCTGGCTGGTGACTGACCCCCTACCCTGGCTGGTGACTGACCCTCTACCCTGGCTGGTGACTGACCCCCTACCCTGGCTGGTGACTGACCCTGGCTGGTGACTGACCCCCTACCCTGGCTGGTGACTGACCCCCTACCCTGGCTGGTGACTGACCCTCTACCCTGGCTGGTGACTGACCTCTACCCTGGCTGGTGACTGACCCCCTACCCTGGCTGGTGACTGACCCTCTACCCTGGCTGGTGACTGACCCCCTACCCTGGCTGGTGACTGACCTCCTACCCTGGCTGGTGACTGACCCTCTACCCTGGCTGGTGACTGACCCCCTACCCTGGCTGGTGACTGACCCTCTACCCTGGCTGGTGACTGACCCCCTACCCTGGCTGGTGACTGACCTCCTACCCTGGCTGGTGACTGACCCCCTACCCTGGCTGGTGACTGACCCTCTACCCTGGCTGGTGACTGACCCCTACCCTGGCTGGTGACTGACCCTCTACCCTGGCTGGTGACTGACCCCCTACCCTGGCTGGTGACTGACCCTCTACCCTGGCTGGTGACTGACCCCCTACCCTGGCTGGTGACTGACCCCCCTACCCTGGCTGGTGACTGACCCACCCCTACCCTGGCTGGTGACTGACCCCCTACCCTGGCTGGTGACTGACCCCCTACCCTGGCTGGTGACTGACCCCCTACCCTGGCTGGTGACTGACCCCTACCCTGGCTGGTGACTGACCCCTACCCTGGCTGGTGACTGACCCCTACCCTGGCTGGTGACTGACCCCCTACCCTGGCTGGTGACTGACCACCCCTACCCTGGCTGGTGACTGACCCACCCCTACCCTGGCTGGTGACTGACCCCTACCCTGGCTGGTGACTGACCCACCCCTACCCTGCCTGGTGACTGACCCCTACCCTGGCTGGTGACTGACCCACCCCTACCCTGCCTGGTGACTGACCCCTACCCTGGCTGGTGACTGACCCATATATTACAGTTCCCTGACTGATATTACAGTTCTGTTATTAACTCTAGAAACTACCTGAGAAGATGGTTTTATCAGAAAACCATAGTGGACAGCGCTTCGGATTCGTAGTCCTGATGTTCCGGGTTCGATCCCCGGTGGAGGCGGAGAAAAAAGGCCATAAAGTTTCTTTCACCCTGATACCCCTCTTACCTACCAGTAAATAGGTACCTAGGAGTTAGACAGCTGCTACGGGCTGCTTCCTAGGGGTGTGTAACAAAAAGGAGGCCTGGTCGAGGACCGGGCCGTGGGGACGCTAAGCCCCGAAGTCATTACAAGATAACCTCTCTGTGTTCATTTCTTTCAGGTTTGGGATATTGGCCGAGATGTGCGACTAATAGAAGAGTTAATTTAATGTCACCCTTTCCTGGTCCCTATGGACTAGCAATTGGAGCATTATGTGCATATGAAGTGACCATGCAGAGGGTCTTAACAGAAATTTAGTTGGCCATGAAGTAGTTGTAAATTATTCTGCTAGTATTCAAAAGGTGAGGCAATGCAGTATTTTCCCTTAATAAAAATGAAAATACAAATATCTAATCAATGTAATATTATTATAAAAATGACAATGAATGAATGTATGTAGATTTATGCTTGAAATAACATGTTTTATTCTTGGCAAGAAAACATTTGTGTTTAAATATCAAGTCTGAGAAATGTCAGTGACCGAGCCTTGGATAGGAAGTAAATTTTTGAGGGCTAGTGAATGATAGATATTTTGTGATGTCATATAGAGATCCTTAACACCTTTTTAGTAAAATGATCAAAATATACCTGTGTGCTGTGAATATGTTTCGTTTGTGGTGGTAAAGCAGTCTGTCCGTTAGAATTGTCACAAAAAATAAGGTACTGTACTAAATTTCCCAAAACTAATGTAACTGAGTGCCCATGAATAGAAAATGGGACAGCCAGTCAATTTTGCGAGCTACCATGATTTATAGTACATCATATTTTGATATTGGGGACTTTTAGGTCAAAATACAATGTGTTATACAAGAGGACAGGTTAGGTAAAGATGGCAAGATAAATATTTCCTCATTATTAGCAGTGTTCTTTTATTTATCTAGAGGGTAAGAGCCAGCATGTCTAGCTTTTTAAAAATAGATGTTGGAAAAGTTTTTTTGTTCACTCTTAGGAAGTCTTTTTTTTTTCAGTTAGCTCTGCAACATTGCTTAAGTCAGGCAAATAGCTGTCTCCATGTATGCGCATAATCAACCTGTCTTCTCCCTAAATATATCACATTTGTTATGGAGTTGACCAATTCATTAAAAATGTGATCAGTAAACATTACAGCCCCGTAATATTGACCTTCCCCATCACAGCCTTAATAGGTTAAGTGGGGTTGCTTGGTTTCATATATTTCTGATCAGGCAAGAGAGTTGCATTTTCATGGAGTATCAAATTGAGTGAATGGGCTAGCATAGTATACATGCATACTATCCTATCAAGTTATGGAACACTTCTGATCAGGAAGAAGTGTTCTTAGTCTATAGCATTTATGGATCACACATCAGAAAATGAAAAAACGGCAACATTTCGGTCTGTGCTGGACCATTATTATTGTCCAAGTTGATAATGGTCCAGGAAGGACTGAAACGTCATCGTTACTTCATTTTTTTCTGATGTGATTGATTGATTGATGAAGATTAAGCCACCCAAGAGGTGGCATGGGCATGAATAGCCCGTAATTCTGATGGAGGGTTTGGTTGTCATATCTTCGGCCACATTATTGTGTCTCATCGTCTGCATTTAAGGGCCCTGTAGTACAGTGGTCTTCATCACTGACATGCAGTCAAGGATCCTGGGTGAGATTCCCAGGCCTGACAGAAATGATTGGGTATTTTTCTTTTCATCTTTTGCCTCTGTTCATATAGCAGTAAATAGGTATGTGGGAGTTGAGCAACTGTTGTGGTTTGCATCCTGGAGATGGTCGGTAGTTGGCCTAGGGGGGGACTTGAATAAGTCTGCGAACAGGCTTCCCGAACATGCAGGTTATTGTGTCAATTTCTCATACATACCATATACAGTACATGTATAATATCTTGTCAGAAATATTGTCAACTAATAATATATCTTGTCAAATATACATGAATCAATTTTGCTCAAGAAGGGGAGTTATCTATTGCAGTTGTTCCCAACTGGTTAACCATATTTGGAACTTTTATTTTAAGTACGGCATATCTCACTTGTCGAGAATTAGTGGTAAGTTATAAGTATCCCATTTAGGAAATATTTAAATCAGTGTTTTAAATTAAAAAAGTGTGGCAGGGGGTCACAGGTCTTTTGAGTTATTAGAAAATAGTGTTTTTTGTCAAATGTTTGGGAATTACAGCTCTGTAGTATTCAAAAAGCATGCCAACAGTCAAACTTTTCATAAATTTTACATTTATTAAACAAATCTCCCACAGAAACATGGGTTGTTAGATCAGATACTTCTGAAGAAGAGCATCAGGAACTACTCTCACGGGCTATTCATGCCCGTGCCACCTCTTGGGTGGCTTAATCTTCATCAATCAATCAAGAACTACACTGAATTTCTACGAGTGAGACATTATACACTCCTACCTGGGAAGTCTCTCAGAGCCCAGGTAAGCACTGAAGAGCTGTTAACCCTTGGGCTGTGCCCCTGTTTATACCATGCAACACCCAGATGTGCATAAATAAAAAGAATTCTAAAATTTGTTTGTCCTAATAATACAGGCCATTCACCTTATGAACATTCACTTTATGAATGGTCATCTATACGAACATTCTCTTGAGGTTCCCCAGTACCCCCTTCTTGTATTAAATCATTGTACAGACTTGCAGGAGTGTTCCTTTGGATTTTGCAGCGGCGCACTGAAATATCTGAGCGGCAGCTACGTGGTAGAGTATTGTAAAAAAGCATCTGCTGAGCTCACTAGGGAAACAGGCCAAGTGAATCTATTTACTACTTGTACCTGGTGGGTACAAATACTGCAGTGGGTGTGTAATTACCTGTGGAGTTACAGGATGAGAGCTATGCTCGGGGTGTCCCGTCTTCCCAGCATTCTTTGTCATACTGCATAACATGAGACTACTGTACTAACTTTTTGGCTGCCTCCACTTTCTCACTTAACTTGTTCCAACCGTCTACCACTCTGCTTGCAAAAGGAAACTTTGTAATATTTTTTCAGGCACCTTTGTTTACTTACCTAGAATATATGAGTTGTTCATGAGGTTGCTAGTTACAGGAATTCCTGTTTGTCAATTTGGTTGATTCTTGCTATTATTTTGTACGTGGTGATCATATTGCCTCATTTTCTTCTATCTTCTTGTCATGTAATTCCCCAGCATAGCAGAGGAAACTGCCTCTTCCTACTAACTTTCATGTACATCACTCTGCATATAACCTATACGCCAGCCATCCCAGACATTCCACCCAGACGATTGTCTGGGGAACACCCACTGTCATCCTCCACCCAGCCCCAGTGTCCCACACAGGTGTTTTCTGCCGGCTCTGGTTATCCGTGGGTAACTAGCAGTTACGCTTCCAGCCTCCAATTGCAAGCCTCAATGACAAAGGATGTGACATCATCAGCAGAGGTATAAGTACAGTACTGTACTTCTGACCTCGCTCTATCACTGTAATTCTTTCCAAGTGTTCTTCAGAGTTGGCATATTTAAAGCCTCTCTCCTCATAACTCTTGTTTATCATTTCTGGAAGCCATTTTGTAGCATGCCTTTGCTACAAAAGTTTTTTGTTGGGCATCTGCCAGTTTTTATGGGCATTTTTTTTGGGGGGGGTACTTGTGACTTATTTTTGTTGAGTGTTTTAGATTTATCTTTGTTGAGCACTTGCCACTTTTTTGTTGCGCACATGCCACTTTTTTGTTGGCCGTTTGCCACTTTTTTGTTGGCCGTTTGCCACTTTTTTGTTGGCCGTTTGCCACTTTTTGTTGGCCGTTTGCCACTTTTTTGTTGGGCGTTTGCCACTTTTTTGTTGGCCGTTTGCCACTTTTTTGTTGGCCGTTTGCCACTTTTTGTTGGGCGTTTGCCACTTTTTTGTTGGGCGTTTGCCACTTTTTGTTGGGCGTTTGCCACTTTTTGTTTGCGTTTGCCACTTTTCTGTTGGCCGTTTGGCATTTTTTTGTTGGCTTTTGGCACTTTTTAGTTGGATATTTACCACTTTTCTGTTGGGTGTTTTCCTCTTTTTTTTTGGGTGTGAGGCACCTTTGTGTTGGAATCTTTTTGTTGAGTGTTTGTCATGTTTTTGTTGTGCATTTGCCACTTTTTTGTTGGGCATTTTGCAAATTTTGTGTGTGGGTTTTTGGCACTCTTTTGTTTGGCTTTTGCCACTTTTATGTTTTGGGTGTTTGGCCACTTTTTTTGGGCATTACTTTTCTGTTTTTGGATGTTTGGCCACTTTTTTGGGCATTACTTTTCTGTTTTTGGGTGTTTGGCCACTTTTTTGGGTATTTGGCACTTATTTGTTGGGCATTTGCCACTTTTTTGTGGGCTTTTGGCACTTTCGTGTTGGGCATTTGCCACTTTCCTGTTGGGTGTTTGCCACTTTTTTGTTGGCCGTTCCATAACATTTATTCGCATTGAATTCCATTTGCCACATGATGCTCCGAGCACTTACTTTATCTAGATCAATTTGAAAGGCATGACAGTCGTCTACATCTATCTTCCCCAGTATCTTAGCATCATGTTCATGTAATTCTGTGTTCCTTCTGGTAGATCGTTAATGTAGAAGATTAACATTACTGGTGCAAGAACTGAACCTTGTGGTACTCTGCTTGTAATATTCCTGCAGTCAGATACATTGTCTCTGATTACTGCCCTCATCTGCCTATTGGTTAAAAAAAATTTCATCCATGTCAGAAGTCTCTCTGTCACCAACCCAGCATGTTCCAGTTTCCAGAACAGCCTCTTGTGTGGGACTCTGTCAAAAGTCTGTTTTAGGTTCAGATAGACACAGTCTACCCAACCATCTCTTTCCTGTAGAATCAAGTCGGCTCTGTCATATAAGCTAAGTAGATTTGTTACACTGGATCTTCCTGTTCGAAAACCATATTGTCTGTCTGTTTATATGTCATTACTCTCCAGCTGTACTAGTACCCATTTGATTTGAACTATTTTGTCTAGTGTTTTGACTACCATGTTTGTTAATGATATGGGTCTTTAATTTAAATGTTTGTTGTTTTATTTATATATATATATACAAGAGTTCTTACATTCTTGATAAGCAATAGCATGCATCGTGTTTCAGGCAGATTCTTCATCCTAAGTTTTCCCACGGAATATGACCCACCAAATCGTTTAACAACCAGGTTCCCATTCACTGCTGGGTGAACAGAGGTTATAGGAAAGGATTGGCACCCAGTCAATCCTCCCTGGCCAGGATACAAATCCAGGCCAATGCGCTCATGAAGCGCTGGGCGAGTGCTTTACCACTGCACCACGGGGACTGCTCTTCTTCTTCTTCTTGTGGTAAAAAATGGTAGCGACAGTTTTTCGGGTACCATTTTTATAGATTGGAACAATGTTTGCCTATTTCCATGTACTGTATCTGCTAAGATTTCTGTGCACAAAGGTGTCTGGAATATTAAATGGAGTGTTGACCAAACCTGAAGTCTCAAGTCAAGTCATTCTGAAGTTGATTGTGTTTCACAGTCGACTTGAGAATGGCCCAGGACGGACCGGAACGTCGTCATCCCTTCACTTTCTAGTGTGTGGTTTGGGCAACACACTAGAAAGTGTTGCTAGAAAACAACACATTTCAGCCACGTTATTGTGACTCCTTGTCTGTAAATAGAGTGGAATACTCAGCTCAGTTGCACGTTCTCGCAGCACCCAAGGTGAAACTCCGTCTAGTCCAACTGATTTATTTGTTCCTAGCCCTTTGAGTAAGGTTCTTCACATGTATTTCAGCATATATGGATGTCTAAAGATGAATATTGTATAGCATTCATACATAAACTCTGATGCTTTCACACAAAAAGGAAAGATGGAGAAGCTGAAACTGAACCTTGTAGAGGCAAAACGTCTAAATGAGAGCAGGAAGGAAGAAGAAATCCAATGTTTTTCTACACGGTAATAGGGGGTAGGCAAGCCAGTAAAATGGTACAAAATGGCAAACAAACAAAATCGTTAGAGAAAGGGGAAGTGAAAAACAAGGAGAGAGCGAACATGTTCCTGAAAATTTTATACACCAACATAGATGGAGGGATACAGGTGCAGATGCCAGACACAGAGACAAAATTGAAGATGATATTTTAAATGAGGTCATATTCCCAAGGGGCTACTCAGTTTGGAGATGGGACAGAAAAATCAGGAAAGGCAGTGGCTTGGCTGTGCTGGTGAAAGAATGCCTAAAGGTAAACAAAATATTAATTGCTAATTCACGAGAAGTTAACATAATAGCACTAGAGATCTGCAATCAAGATCATAAACTAATAATCATAAATGCTTATAGTCCACCACCATGCAACACATGGACAAAGGGGAGCTGGACAATAAACGAAAGGGTCCTATAACAATAATGAGAGAGATTATGGCGAGATAAAGATAGGTCACGACTGTTGGTAGTCGGCGACTTAAACTTGAAATCCATAGACTGGGAGGTACATGAAGCTAGAACAGAGGACTTTTGGACCTGTAGATTTGTAAACTTCATCCTGGAAACATTTTTGTATCAACACGTTAAACAAGCTACAAGGATGAGGGAAGGGAATGTTGCCTCCTTGTTGATGATGCCAAGATAATAGGGAAGATAAGAAACTTATGTGATTGTCATACCCTTCAAGAAGACCTGGACAAAATAAGTGTATGGAGCACCACTTGGCAAATGGAATTTAATGTGAATAAATGGCATGTTATGGAATGTAAGCATAGGAGAACATTGACCCCAAACAACCTAAAAATTATGTGAGGAATCTTTAAAGACTTCTGATAAAGAAAGATATCTAGGGGTATTTCTAAATAGAAAAACTATCACCTGCGGACCACATAAAGAACATTGTGCGAGGAGCTTATGCTACACTTTCTAAGTTCAGAATTGCTTTTAAGTACATGGATGGAAAAATACTAAAGAAATTATTCATGACTTGTTAAACCAATGCTGGAATATGAAGTGATTGTATGGTGCCCATATCTTAAGAAGCACTTCAACAAACTGGAAAAGTTGCAAAGAAACACAATTAAATGGCTCCCAGAACTGACGGATAAGAGCTATGAGGAGAGGTTAGAGACATTAATAGCCAAAACTAAAAGATAGAAGAAAAAGAGGTGATATAATCACTACATACAAAATAGTAACAGGAATCAATAAAAATGATAAGGAAGAATTCCTGAGACCTGGAATTTGAAAAAGAGGAGGTCATAGATTTAAACTAAATTCATTTTTTGCAGAGTGGTAGATGGTTGGAACAAGTTAGGTGAGGTGGTGGTGGAGGGCAAAACAGTAATTTCAAATCATTTCATGACAAAGAGTGCTGGGAAGACGGGACACTACGAGTGTAGCTCTCATCCTGTAACTACACTTAGGTAATTACTTAGGTAATTACACATGTTTTGATGTTTTAAGAGTCTTTATTTTATTATTTATATAGTGCAATTTATTTGTTTAAGATGGGGGAGGAAGTTCTGATCAGTATTTCATCTAAGAATTGTGTATTGTAGAGCTGGGTTTTTATAGAGTAGATTGAGGCTCTTGGACCACCAGCTGTGGGAGTGGGGTGTCTCATCTTGGAATAATTTTTCTAGCATTGCGTCTTTTTAACATTTGGATTTCGTTGTACACCCTGTTGGCTTGGTGCTGTAGTGTGATTAGTGATTTTATATGCAGTTTATTGCACTCGTGGATTGTCTGATCAAACAGCGGACGATATTTTGCAGCTTTTCTTATTGGCTCATTTAGCACTGCTTGTAGTTTGTGCATGTTTTCTTGAAGGTATGTAGTGGAACTGGAGGATATTGTAGATGTGGCTGGACTAGATTTTTATTCAAGTGAAGCTGTATGTTTGTGCTGAGGCTTCAGAATCTTCTCAGTTTGTCTTAAGACTGCATTTGCTTTGTAAAGGCTATTCTTTATGTGGATTTTGACATGTGTTCGGTTGATCTTAAGCCCCCAGTGTTCTGGCTACTTCTACAGAAGTAGGGAATACTTGTTTCGGCTGTGATACACAACATGGCCAATATGAACTTCAGTCCTGGCTTTGTTGCTGTCGACTCTTCCCTTTTACAGTACATATGTAAATGCTCCAACCTTAACAAATGTGACCTGACTTAAGCTTTTCACTTGTTTCTTATATTTACCTCTCTTATTCTTACATTTCCTCTTATTATCTTCGTCATAATCTTAGAAGCATTCTATTTGTTCACCTTATTCTTACATTCATCGTATTCTTACATTTATCGTTTGCCTACATTTATCCTATTCCTACATTTATCTTATTTTTACCTGCTGCTCACCTCTCATCTTACTCTCTTACCTTGTATATGTGCATGTTTCTTCTATTACACGACTTGATAACGGTCCAGGACGGACTGAAACATCATTGTTTCTTTACTTTCTGGTGTGTGGTTTGGTCATCATACAGGTATGATTACAGATACAGGTCATTAGTTGGATAATATGGGGCCTAAATGTTCTATATAAATCTGTGTCAGGTACTGTGAAGCACAACTTAATGTTTTTAATATTTACAGATTGGCAGTAATGCAAAGCCTGAGGACATATGGGATGGGGTAAGTCAATGTTAGCAAAGTTTGAAAGTCTCCATTAGCCTTGCTTCTATTCCTTATATGTCACATCTTCTGTTTCGAATAGCCTTACTTGATGTAACACTTCGTTGCATCCTGTACTATGGTGCCCTTGGTGTGCAAAAGTGCATCCTGTTGTTAAATTTGGACTGTGCTCGTGCTGTAAGCTTGCAGCCTGGAAAAGAACAGATGGCATAAATGTTTCATTTTGTTAACAAAAAGCCAAGGATGGTGGCTTAGTTAATCTGGATAGTTGATGTCGTCGTCTTCACTATCAATATTGTTGGCCCTATGCCCCACATTTGGCAAAAGATTCCCAACATTGAGTAAATATGTTTCTGGTGTACTGACTGTCATTGTTTTTCATGGCTCTATTACTGGCCATTAGCACCATGTCGTGTTCATAAATCCCATGCTGCACTTTGGACTGTAGCATGCAATATTAGTAATGTTACAATATAACCTCTTAGCTATTTCTTTACTAAATACTACTGTTGCTCGGTTGCAGCAGTATCTCACTAGATGCGTTGCTATTTCCTTCTGTGTACTTTTTGGGCATAAATAGTGAAATCTGGGACACAGGGTGCCTCATTTTACTCAGTGGCTTGGATTGATGAAGTTGGTGCAAAGGGTACATCACCAGGTCCGGTCCTGGTCGAGGACCAGGCTGCGGGGACACTAAAGCCCCGAAATCATCTCAAGATAACCAGGTCATTTTTGGCTAGAGCAACTGCAAGTTTTATGAACATGTACGTTGTGATGTATTGGCAAATAGGATTGTTTTGAATCAGCAGTAAGAACTTGATTTGGAGGTTAACATTTGCTGTTGAGAAAGTGACGATATATAATACATTGCCTAGAGTGTGAAAAGAAACAATAATGGTCAATTTGTTAGGTTTCCTCTTTGGCTGTATCATTAAGATTGGTTTCAATGCCCTTTATAGATGTGAAAGGACCCCACCAAGGCAGTATGGTTTGTGGGTGGGCTTTAGTAGTTTAATCAGTATTTGTAATATCCTCAATATTTGTGGTAATAGTTTTTTTATGCTCACAATTTTCTTAGAAAACCAAGTATGGCCAAAACTTAAGGAACTTGTGCAGACTTCGTGAGACAGGCATCTCCCACCAGTCTATAGATAAACATCCAAAAGGTTGTGTGGACCTTATGAGCTATGGGTTGTGTTGAGATATAAACTGCAGTCATAACTTCATCTAGTGTTTTGTCTGCTGCTGGTAGTCGGTGTCATTTACTAGAAGCTAATGCCTTCGTTACATACCCTGCCAAATATGAAATGGTTGGCGACATCATTACAGTGCTTTAGTACTGCTAGGTCTATGTTCTAGTTTTGATATATGTAGCATGGAAACTAATAATTTTAGTTATTGTTTAAGTTTTATTAGTCTGTGCACAACTTGGGCACTTAATTTTATGGAAAATTTTTTAAATGTCAAGCACAGAATATTATCTGTAGACAATAGATACATTTTTGTAAAGAAACATGCAACATTTGTGTTAAATTACTTCACTAGTTACAGTATGAGGTTTGTAATGATCTCAGCATCTTGAGCACATGTACTTTAATGTTTATTCAAAAGCTAGTGACCTATCTCAGAGTTAACTGTATGGAGTAAATTATAATTTGTATACTAATGCATTCAATTTTTTTTTCCAGGTTGAATCTGTAAATGTTGCCTGGAAGCAATCATTCTAGCATGTTCAAGCCTTTTCAGGTTAGTTAATTTCCATTGGTTATGTGGTTTGAAGACTAGATAGGTTTTGATAACTAAACTTAGATATTTAGTAAAATTATGATTTCTAAACAGTTTTGGTACATTTAACTTCCATTAAAGTTTAGTTACAAAACAAGAGGCAATAGTGTGAAACTAGAATTTTGGTCAACACCATTTTTGTTGTGGGTTAACACAGAACTAAATTCATTGGGTAGTTTTAGAACTACCTAGTGAAATTAGTAGTTCAGCTTATAATAATGGGTTAAGGCAGGTGTCTAACCAGAATGCTAGTCACACTATTGCCTCACTAGTCTTCAGATCACATGATCTAAATATTACTGGTTCCTAAACCAGTAGTGTAATACTTTGATCAGGAAGTAAATAAACTTAGGGACACACTGACAGACATTTTATTATCAAAGATTTACAAAGCAGGGGGATAAACAAAGTATCTTTTTAACATTGGCTCCAGCCTCTCATACCCTTCCTTGTATTTCTCCCTCTTGTGTAAATAATACTTGCAGTAATTCTCAGCATTTTGTTGCTGTTTAGTTATTATGGGCATGATATACTAGGTGTAGCTTTACAAATGTTATGGAACAGGCCATCTTTAGTTTGTTATGCAAGATATGCCTGTTCCATCACATTGTAAAGCTACTCCTAGTATATCATGCACATAACTAAACAGCACAACTCTTAAAATGCTGATTATATCATTACTGCAAGTACTATTTAAACAAGAGGGAGAAATACTTACCTCAGACATTACTTATTAATTGAAGAAAAACTTTCCCATGTTCAGCTTTGCAGCAAACATCTTCATTGATGTTCTTGCCCTCCATACCTGTCAGATGAGAAAGGTAGAATGATCATACATTATTTAATCTTAAAATTCTGCCTTTTGATTCACTTACTTTACAAATGACATACCAAGTCTGACTTACAAATTAGTTCATGGTCAATACTTGGCAATTTCCTGTCATTTTACAACTATTAGCTTAAATGACCAACAAAATACTGTTAAGCAAACTCATTAAATCTTTGTAAAGTGATAACCAAGCTTTTTTTTTCTACAGTATTTACCCTAGTTACATCTGTTCAACATTAACCATCTCTGGAAAACTAGGCAATTGCAACCATTTGAATGATGTAGCCCTTTAACTACCTAGTCAGGCACAACCATCTGAAATGCTTACATAACCCTTGATAATGTTACAAGGTAGTGGTAGTACCCAGCACTTTGGCCAGGTACCAATCAAACCATATTATCTCTTCACCCAGCTGTAAATGTGTACCTGGTCAAGTTTTTTCATTCCTGTGGTGGGGGAATATTAAGGACCTGTCCCAAACACTATGCTTACTGGTGCCTGTATAATGTAGCACAAATCTTCTCTGGGGCCCCTTCTACAAGTTGCCAGCCATTAGTATTTCCTACCACAAACAAAAATTAACTAGTCAATAAGTCTGATGCACTATCCACATACTCTGCCCAACAATCCCATCACTGCCATTATGCTGCAGGTAAATAACTAGTTTGACAACCATCAATGAGGATTTTTAACAGTTACAATCTGGCTCTAGCATACTCAAATCCCAGACCCCAGGTGTGCAAAACAATCTCTTATCAACCAAGCTTTTCAGTAGTCTTTAAAAGCAATTATTTCCAGAAGTTGCACCCTGATGCAAAACTAAAAATTTGGCAGTAGGATGCTGCTTCTGGAAAGATTTCTTAAGACAGGTTGCCCACCAGGTGAATGAAGTTTTCCACAAAAGTAGGGATGATAATTTATAAGCTTTAAGTTACTCTAGTGATTGAGCAGGTTGATTATCTCCACATTATCATCATTCATCAGAAACCCTTATTTATGATCTAAGACTAGCAGCTATTTCCTTACTCTCCACTACATTGACAAAGTCCCTCCCCAACACCACCCAAAGCAACAACATTCTACAGCTTCTGCTATCACAAAAGACCAAGATATACCTTGTTCAAGGGCAAGGTATTTAACCAATGAGAACCTTAAAATGTCTTAAAAACTTTGTAAACTACCCTTAAACAGTAACAAATAACTATCCACTGGCATTTTTGGGGAAGATCAAAGCAAGCATCATGGTAAATTTGAAAAATAGCACCACAGCTTTTTATCAATGGGAAACAAAATTAGCACTTAGCTTTTATACAATTGTATATTTTTTTTTCTAGCCATGGACCACAATTCTGTCTCCAAATAACACCATATAGTTTTACATTCATAAACCCAGGATTTCACTTTCGACACAAACACTGCACAAAAATAATCTTTACATAAGCAGGCAAATCACGAACTTTACGACCCTTTACACATTTTATCATTCAAAATTAGTGATACAAAGCCGTCAGTCACATTTTAGTCATTATCCCAACAAATGTTTCAATAGGTGAAAACATTTAAAGGATAGCCCCCATATTTCACACTTTCTTGCCTAACTGTATATGCACAAGTTAGTTATCTTGAGATTTCGGGACTTTAGTGTCCCCGCGGCCCGGTCCTCGACCAGGCCTCCACCCCCAGAAAGCAGCCTGTGACAGCTGACTAACACCCAGGTACCTATTTTACTGCTAGGTAACAGGGGCATAGGGTGAAAAACTCTGCCCATTGTTTCTCGCCGGCACCCAGGATCAAACCTAGGACCACAGGATCACAAGTTCAGTGTGCTGTCCGCTCAGCCGAACAGCTTCCAAGTTTCATACATTTGCAAAACTTCAAAATGCCTTTTGTATCATTAGGTGAACAGAAGTACTGTATTACATTACAAATGCTCAACCATTTTCATCCTATCTGCTGTTCAAACCCACGATTACAAACAGTTCAGACTCACTCGTGATGAAAGCATGCAATATGGTAACTATATTCCTACATTAACAACCTTTACTTTATGGTTAGTTTTGCCAGTGAAGCCATTAATATACCAAATATGGTTTTTCAAAACTTTCACATCAGATATGTTCATAATCTCATTCCATCCTAGATTTTTTTTTTTAAGTAACAAGTGGCTTGGTAATATGGACTAGGTCTTTTTTTCAAATTAGTTTTCTATTTTTCCTAGAAACATTACCATTACTACTAACCCCGAGTTTGTAATGCATAATAAAACTAGCCGATGCTTGCAAGTAGGATCCGATGTCCATCCTGTACTGTAGTTAGCCTGTTACCATCATCCACCATAATCTGCAAGAGAAAATTATTTACTCAACACTTATTGCCATCCTAGCTTGTTGCAAAACCAATAAGCATGTTCTTGTCCCAACCAAGGCACAACATATTCTACAGTATATGCACCAATTCAATCATTTGCCCCCTCCCCCATTAGGGAGATTTTAACAGTTAATCACTAATGGAGTTCCTCTGATCACTAAAGCACATCAGCACCAAGTACACTTACTAGACAGGATTTTAATATATTGAGACATCGGAAATTATACAACCTTCCCCCCACCCTATTATACAGTACTAATACACAGGACTCGTTCAGGCAACAATCTGACTAGTATGCTTATGCTCTACTTCATAGTTATCTATGGCAAATTTATTTACAGGACGAGAGCAACACTTCTTTCAGCCACTTTACACTTTCAAACCGATTGCTTCACCCCACCACAATTTACTTTATCCAACTAACCATTTGCAAAGGCGATTTTAGTTTAAGTCTACAGCTGAATTTTCCTTCAAGTTAAAGGTTTGAAGTTTTATTTCATTGTTATTTGATATGTAGTGATCACATTGCCTCTTCCTATCTTCTAGTTCAATGCCTCCAACCTCTTAAATGGTTTGTGTAACCGAGTACACTTTGTATTTGCAGGCAAACTGGAAAAGGTACAAACTCCATACAACTGCTACACATTTCAGCTTTCGAAACCAAAGTTTGAACAATTTTTATTTCACCATCCATGTACAATATTTAACACATTTTAGATTTGAGAAGTACAGGCTCCTCACACAATGTTATGTGCTCCTGTGGTGAAAACTTTACAACCATCCCTACAGCTTCAAGTAAGTAAGACGTTATCAAAGGAAGGCAAACCAGGAAGGCTATGTAACACTATCAAATGCACACAATCAGAAGGTGCTAAATATCACCAATGATGCCAATACTTTAACAAACGTCAAAAGTATCCGATTCGCCAAGAATTCTGTAGAGGGACAAGCGACTGCGAGAGTGTCTGAAAGCAAAGATCTGTCAAAAGCCTTTATTTTACATCCAGAGATGGTTAATCCAACCATATTTCTCCTGAAATCTTTCTATACAAATTTGGTAAATGTTACAAAAGTAATTATCAAAAGACACCGAACCTGGAAGGAAATTTTTCAAAAGTATTTTACATTGAAACCCATACCGCTTACTTTTCCTATGCTCTACCATTTGGTATTAAAATTTAAAATATTACCAACTATAAAACTTAATACAGGTCTAATTGAGGGGTCTTCCCTGATGCCATTTTTGTAGATTAGAACCATGAGAGCCCTTTTCCTCCACATCTGCTAGAACACTGATGCCTGAAAAATTTAAATAGAATGCCGAGCACAAGCGACCACACCTAACCCAAGAAGAAACTTCCTCTGACCCAACTACTTTGTTTGTAAACTGAGCACTTCTGCCCCCAGTATCCCTAGACTTGTGCGCACTACATTCACTGGAATTCTTATCTGGTTCCAAACACTTCATTTCACACACTTGCAACCATTTGTTTTCACTTTTCATATTTACTTTCCCGTGAAATGCTTTCCCCATTTTCCTTTCGATTTAAATTTTTAAATCTACCTCTTGAATTTCTTTGCCATTCTTCACTATAGTTTGTCATCTTAGTGCTGGCATGTTAGAGGGTTTGCCCATATTTTTAGCCTATCCCTCTTGCAGTTTCTGTAGAACCAATCCCATTTCCTACTTCATTTGTAGTTGCTTAAATTATGAGATTCATTTTTACAAAACTTTACACACATCTTCCTTGCCTATTGAGAAGTCTTACCAATCATATTCATTAAAGATTTTTCCAAATTCCCCCATGGTGTATTCTCCTAAAATCACGTTTCTCCAAACTATTTTACTCTTCTAGATTAAAATGCATTGCATAGTTCATTCCCAAAAGAACTGTCCCCCTACTCCAAAGGGCAAAATTATATCCAAAAACCAGATCTTCCATTTTCTTTCCAAGTACCAATTTTAACATTGAAAGAACTTTCCCCTTCCCTCATAGCTCGTTAACATGTTTATGCACAAATGTCTAGAATTACATTACAATGCTATAGGTCCAAGTGTCCTAGATTCATAGGCATCCCAGTCTATGGATTTAAAGTTGCAGTCGCTGACTACCAACATGCATCTTCATCTGAACAAATCCACCAGGGGCCGTGATGAGGGCTTTAACCTATGTCAGAGGATCCCAGATACTGCCATAATCGACTGAGCTACGACATGGTTAAAATAATTGCAACTGGGAAATCCCAATTTAGACAGATCCTGCAGTCTTTCCGAGATACCAATCCCTCGTGGATTGGTTCATTTTATGCATCATGCTATTGTGATTTCTGTGTAATTTATCTTCATCCACTAGTGCTATAATAAAGATTGGTATGAAGGCAAGGTAATTATCAAAAGAAGGCACCAAACCGGGAAGGCTATGTAGCACCAAAGTGCGAAATAATCAGAAGGCGCTAAATACCACCAAGAATGCCAATACGAGAACAAAACTGCACAAGGCGAACAATCAAAAGTGTCAGATTCGCCTAAAATTCTATCGAGGGACAAGTGACCGTGAGGGATGGTCGGAAAGCAAGACACGCTTGAGATTGTTATAAACGCATGTTTATTATCCAGCACCTCCATTGTCCACAAATTACATGACTGGGCTGTATGCCTTTATTATCAGTGTCAACCTAATTACATATTTTGTGCAATTAACCAGTGTGGATGATTAATAACTTATCCAAATAATTGTCTAGTTGGATAATTATCAAGGGGTTTCCATTTCTCATCTTGCAAAATTCTACTCTAGTTGCAGACATCTTTACAAGCTGTACCACTAGCCCAACAGTTTTATCTACTATCACTTCCATGACTTCCCTAGATCCTCATTTTCTTTGCAACCTATTAGTGCGAACTTACCGTCTTGCACCAGTTCTTGGTGCGATGTCTGTTCCTTTCTTAGTCTAATGTCCGCTTTCTTGATTACTGCCATTACCGACTTCCTCTACCACTACTTCCTTATCCCTGGCCACTTTTACAGTATTGCCGAGTCTGCAGCATCCCTGAAAGAAAGGAGGGCGATAAAACCTTCGACAGGCTAAGAAAAATTGACCCATGTACAGAAACTTATGGTAACTAAATTAGGACTACAGTTCAAGTTGTGAATGAACATTCTACATTAAATAGTACAGGCATGACATTTCAAGAGAATTTATAGTATAATTAGTCAAGAGCCCGAGAGTCAAATCTGCCGACGTCATCTTTAGTAAGGTCACCAAGTACAGCACAGTATTAAAGACAAGATTTAAGAAAATAAGCACTAGTAGCTTTGGAAGCTGGAGCTGCAGTGAACCAGACTGACAATTGTCTAAATATGTTTAATCTTGCCAATACTGTTAGTCCTTTTGCTATAAAGTGTAGGTATAATGAGGCCCACACTAACCTTTCAACCACAATCACATTTTGCTATAAATTCTGGCTTTCAGTACTCCGAGTCCTTAACATTTAAGCTTCCCTTTAGTTAATACTCTATAGCCTTTATTTTCCCCAAGGATTGTTTCCCACTCTTATTATTACGTACAAATACAGTGCAGTATTTCATAACTGCTTACTGCCAGTTTCTACCCACCATTAGGTTATGTTAATGGGATATTCTTTACCGTTTGTAATAGAAAAAGTCTACCGATATTTCATTTAAAAAAAAACACAAATCCAGACCCTGGAACACTGCATAAAGTATACCTATTTAAATTTTTAATACAATCTATTTACAGTAACATTCTTTTAACGATAAAGTTTACTTGCCAGTTTACAAGTAGGCTTACTGGTACCGTTATATAATTTTAGACCACTATCCAGAAAAGCAGGAAATGGAGAGGTGGTAGAGGGGTTTGCCAACATTTATGTAGCTGGCACGCAATAAAAAGTAATCTAGGAACTTTAATTCTAGTAACCATGCCTGACATCATGCATGTATGACATGCAAGATGGGCAAGTCTGTAGTCCAATAACATTTCCTATGCTACAGCTTGTCCTTCAGTTGTCAAGTTACAAACATTAACTATTGTTTGACCCTAACTAATGGTCCCACGAATAGTAACCATCCCATCAATGTAGTGAGCTGCTCCAAGACTTAAAGATACCCAACGTTAAATTATTTATTTCGTCTAAATACGTTGCACCATTCACGATGATTGCCAAAAGTGTACACCTTTTTAGAACTGAAGCAAGCTCCATTTATGCCTCGTCTGACTAAAAGACTACCATGTACTGCCGGTACTATTGAAGGTCACAGCCTTAACGCAACAAGGCTGTCTAGCGATTAATAAGACAAAGAATGTTTCAAGAAATTATTAAGATCCAGCATCTAGTTTAATTATGGGTCTTCCAATAAACTGCCAATAATAGGGTTCTACTGCAATAACATCTTATTGCGTAGTCAAGTATGCTCTTAAACCAGGAAGTAAAGGCACTTACAACTGGAGCACTCTCCTCATTCAGTGAATGCAAATTAACTGAATAAGGGGGGGGGGGGGAAGCACTCCAGCCCATATGCCTAACAATACCACTGCTGCCCCACAATGTTTGGGGGGATAATAAATTAGATAAGACATACAGTAGTCATAATATAGTAATTAAAATTTTCCCATCCATTTAGCAATTCCACTTTGCACGGGATTCTGCAGTACCCTATCGCCAGAAGGGTCCAGCAAGAGCCAGGAGGTACCTTAGACAGGGCAGCCAGGGATGGCTGATGGCCCCAGCCCTAGAGTAGGAGGAGAATGAAGGCTATTAAAACAAGCACATTAAGCATATGCAACCATAACTTACCTTTCATGCAGGATGCCTGAAGTCGCAGGTGCTGTCTACTCCTGGTGTAGACAGCCTTTCAGAAGAAGAGTCAGCTGGAGGAAGGTACTAGGATACGACTCCAATCACTGGAGGAAGGGTCACGTACCCAACCTCTGTAACCCGGTTTGTGATCAAAGTTTGTGATGTCCTACCATGCTCCATCTTTACAGTGCCTCTTGTCCAGGGTCATGCTCCTGTAAGAGTGAAATGCCAAAGAGTAAAAGTTCAAGTGCATGCAAACTGCCCTAAAGTGTACTGGGCTTCATGTAGACTAGCCACTAGCTTAAGGGGAAAGGAGGAGGAACATTAGTTTCCTATCAACAGTAAAGTGCAATAAAATTGTCAATTTATGCTCCTAGTTAGGAGTCTTACACNCTTGTTCCTGGCCCTCTGTGTCTCGTTCCTGGCCCTCTGTGTCTCGTTCCTGGCCTCTGTGTCTCGTTCCTGGTCCTCTGTGTCTCGTTCCGGTCCTCTGTGTCTCGTTCCTGTCCCTCTGTGCCTTGTTCCTGGCCCTCTGTGTCTCGTTCCTGGCCCTCTGTGTCTCGTTCCTGGCCCTCTGTGTCTCGTTCCTGGCCCTCTGTGTCTCGTTCCTGGTCCTCTGTGTCTCGTTCCTGGCCCTCTGTGTCTCGTTCCTGTCCCTCTGTGTCTCGTTCCTGTCCCTCTGTGTCTCGTTCCTGTCCCTCTGTGTCTTGTTCCTGGCCCTCTGTGCCTCGTACGTCATTTTGGGCTGACCCGCAGCCACCACAACACCGACCTTGGAGGCCACGGACGCCCCCCCAACAGTGTCCTTAGACGGCATAACCCCTGTTCAAAGGGGAAGATGGCGGCGGTAGTGGCAATCAGGATCAAGTCAGTCAGACAACCAGTCAGTAAAAATGCCATCAGGAAGCGCCCTCCCCCGGAGAGGCAAGCATTTTGACCCAGTTTCCTTGCATCTCATGCTACTGGTATTCCCTAACCTGTTCCGTCAGTTAGATCTGAGTTCTCGTAAGGTATATTCGAAGTTTCAGGGGGTTGAAAGATGGGGCGCGGGGGGGAGGGGGGGGGGCGGGGGGAGGTGGCAGCCTGTTGTATCGCTGTCTAATCGTAAGTCTTCATGAGAATCAGTCATGAGAACTGGTGATAACTGGTGCGCCTTTTGTAGGAAAAATATTCAGCTTTTCAATTGTTATGTTAGTGGGGATTGTTGTAAAAGCAGTGGGTGGTGGTCCAGCCGGCACCACATACAGCAGTGGGTGGTGGTACAGCCGGCACCACATACAGCAGTGGGTGGTGGTACAGCCGGCACCACATACAGCAGTGGGTGGTGGTACAGCCGGCACCACATACAGCAGTGGGTGGTGGTCCAGCCGGCACCACATACAGCAGTGGGTGGTGGTACAGCCGGCACCACATACAGCAGTGGGTGGTGGTACAGCCGGCACCACATACAGCAGTGGGTGGTGGTACAGCCGGCACCACGTACAGCAGTGGGTGGTGGTACAGCCGGCACCACATACAGCAGTGGGTGGTGGTACAGCCGGTACCACATACAGCAGTGGGTGGTGGTGGTGGTACAGCCGGCACCACATACAGCAGTGGGTGGTGGTACAGCCGGTACCACATACAGCAGTGGGTGGTGGTACAGCCGGTACCACATACAGCAGTGGGTGGTGGTACAGCCGGCACCACATACAGCAGTGGGTGGTGGTACAGCCGGCACCACATACAGCAGTGTGTGGTGGTGGTGGTACAGCCGGCACCACATACAGCAGTGGGTGGTGGTACAGCCGGCACCACATACAGCAGTGGGTGGTGGTACAGCCGGCACCACATACAGCAGTGGGTGGTGGTACAGCCGGTACCACATACAGCAGTGGGTGGTGGTGGTGGTACAGCCGGCACCACATACAGCAGTGGGTGGTGGTACAGCCGGTACCACATACAGCAGTGGGTGGTGGTACAGCCGGTACCACATACAGCAGTGGGTGGTGGTACAGCCGGCACCACATACAGCAGTGGGTGGTGGTACAGCCGGCACCACATACAGCAGTGTGTGGTGGTGGTGGTACAGCCGGCACCACATACAGCAGTGGGTGGTGGTACAGCCGGCACCACATACAGCAGTGGGTGGTGGTACAGCCGGCACCACATACAGCAGTGTGTGGTGGTGGTGGTACAGCCGGCACCACATACAGCAGTGTGTGGTGGTACAGCCGGCACCACATACAGCAGTGTGTGGTGGTGGTGGTACAGCCGGCACCACATACAGCAGTGGGTGGTGGTGGTGGTGGTACAGCCGGCACCACATACAGCAGTGGGTGGTGGTACAGCCGGCACCACATACAGCAGTGGGTGGTGGTGGTGGTACAGCCGGCACCACATACAGCAGTGAGTGGTGGTGGTGGTACAGCCGGCACCACATACAGCAGTGAGTGGTGGTGGTGGTACAGCCGGCACCACATACAGCAGTGGGTGGTGGTACAGCCGGCACCACATACAGCAGTGAGTGGTGGTGGTGGTACAGCCGGCACCACATACAGCAGTGAGTGGTGGTGGTGGTACAGCCGGCACCACATACAGCAGTGGGTGGTGGTACAGCCGGCACCACATACAGCAGTGGGTGGTGGTGGTGGTGGTACAGCCGGCACCACATACAGCAGTGGGTGGTGGTACAGCCGGCACCACATACAGCAGTGGGTGGTGGTACAGCCGGCACCACATACAGCAGTGTGTGGTGGTGGTGGTACAGCCGGCACCACATACAGCAGTGGGTGGTGGTACAGCCGGCACCACATACAGCAGTGGGTGGTGGTACAGCCGGCACCACATACAGCAGTGGGTGGTGGTACAGCCGGCACCACATACAGCAGTGTGTGGTGGTGGTGGTACAGCCGGCACCACATACAGCAGTGGGTGGTGGTACAGCCGGCACCACATACAGCAGTGTGTGGTGGTGGTGGTGGTACAGCCGGCACCACATACAGCAGTGGGTGGTGGTGGTGGTACAGCCGGCACCACATACAGCAGTGTGTGGTGGTGGTGGTGGTACAGCCGGCACCACATACAGCAGTGGGTGGTGGTACAGCCGGCACCACATACAGCAGTGTGTGGTGGTACAGCCGGCACCACATACAGCAGTGGGTGGTGGTACAGCCGGCACCACATACAGCAGTGGGTGGTGGTACAGCCGGCACCACATACAGCAGTGTGTGGTGGTACAGCCGGCACCACATACAGCAGTGTGTGGTGGTGGTGGTGGTACAGCCGGCACCACATACAGCAGTGGGTGGTGGTGGTGGTACAGCCGGCACCACATACAGCAGTGGGTGGTGGTGGTGGTACAGCCGGCACCACATACAGCAGTGGGTGGTGGTGGTGGTACAGCCGGCACCACATACAGCAGTGGGTGGTGGTGGTGGTACAGCCGGCACCACATACAGCAGTGTGTGGTGGTGGTGGTACGGGAGGTTATCTTGAGGTTATCTTGAGATGATTTCGGGGCTTTAGTGTCCCCGCGGCCCGGTCCTCGACCAGGCCTCCACCCCCAGGAAGCAGCCCGTGACAGCTGACTAACACCCAGGTACCTATTTTACTACTAGGTAACAGGGGAATAGGGTGAAAGAAACTCTGCCCATTGTTTCTCGCCGGCGCCTGGGATCGAACCCAGGACCACAGGATCACAAGTCCAGCGTGCTGTCCGCTCGGCCGGGTGGTACAGCCGGCACCACATACAGCAGTGGGTGGTGGTGGTGGTACAGCCGGCACCACATACAGCAGTGGGTGGTGGTGGTACAGCCGGCACCACATACAGCAGTGGGTGGTGGTGGTGGTACAGCCGGCACCACATACAGCAGTGGGTGGTGGTGGTGGTACAGCCGGCACCACATACAGCAGTGGGTGGTGGTACAGCCGGCACCACATACAGCAGTGTGTGGTGGTGGTGGTACAGCCGGCACCACATACAGCAGTGGGTGGTGGTGGTGGTACAGCCGGCACCACGTACAGCAGTGGGTGGTGGTGGTGGTGGTACAGCCGGCACCACATACAGCAGTGGGTGGTGGTGGTGGTACAGCCGGCACCACATACAGCAGTGGGTGGTGGTGGTGGTACAGCCGGCACCACATACAGCAGTGGGTGGTGGTGGTGGTACAGCCGGCACCACATACAGCAGTGTGTGGTGGTACAGCCGGCACCACATACAGCAGTGTGTGGTGGTGGTGGTACAGCCGGCACCACATACAGCAGTGGGTGGTGGTGGTGGTACAGCCGGCACCACATACAGCAGTGGGTGGTGGTGGTGGTACAGCCGGCACCACATACAGCAGTGTGTGGTGGTGGTGGTACAGCCGGCACCACATACAGCAGTGTGTGGTGGTGGTGGTACAGCCGGCACCACATACAGCAGTGTGTGGTGGTGGTGGTACAGCCGGCACCACATACAGCAGTGAGTGGTGGTGGTGGTACAGCCGGCACCACATACAGCAGTGGGTGGTGGTACAGCCGGCACCACATACAGCAGTGGGTGGTGGTGGTGGTACAGCCGGCACCACATACAGCAGTGGGTGGTGGTGGTGGTGGTACAGCCGGCACCACATACAGCAGTGGGTGGTGGTGGTGGTACAGCCGGCACCACATACAGCAGTGGGTGGTGGTGGTGGTACAGCCGGCACCACATACAGCAGTGGGTGGTGGTACAGCCGGCACCACATACAGCAGTGTGTGGTGGTGGTGGTACAGCCGGCACCACATACAGCAGTGTGTGGTGGTGGTGGTACAGCCGGCACCACGTACAGCAGTGGGTGGTGGTGGTGGTGGTGGTGGTACAGCCGGCACCACATACAGCAGTGGGTGGTGGTGGTGGTACAGCCGGCACCACATACAGCAGTGTGTGGTGGTGGTGGTACAGCCGGCACCACGTACAGCAGTGGGTGGTGGTGGTGGTGGTGGTGGTACAGCCGGCACCACATACAGCAGTGGGTGGTGGTGGTGGTACAGCCGGCACCACATACAGCAGTGTGTGGTGGTGGTGGTACAGCCGGCACCACATACAGCAGTGGGTGGTGGTGGTGGTACAGCCGGCACCACATACAGCAGTGGGTGGTGGTACAGCCGGCACCACATACAGCAGTGGGTGGTGGTACAGCCGGCACCACATACAGCAGTGGGTGGTGGTACAGCCGGCACCACATACAGCAGTGGGTGGTGGTACAGCCGGCACCACATACAGCAGTGGGTGGTGGTGGTGGTACAGCCGGCACCACATACAGCAGTGGGTGGTGGTGGTGGTGGTACAGCCGGCACCACATACAGCAGTGGGTGGTGGTACAGCCGGCACCACATACAGCAGTGGGTGGTGGTGGTGGTACAGCCGGCACCACATACAGCAGTGGGTGGTGGTGGTGGTACAGCCGGCACCACATACAGCAGTGGGTGGTGGTGGTGGTGGTACAGCCGGCACCACATACAGCAGTGGGTGGTGGTACAGCCGGCACCACATACAGCAGTGGGTGGTGGTGGTGGTACAGCCGGCACCACATACAGCAGTGGGTGGTGGTACAGCCGGCACCACATACAGCAGTGGGTGGTGGTGGTGGTGGTACAGCCGGCACCACATACAGCAGTGGGTGGTGGTACAGCCGGCACCACATACAGCAGTGGGTGGTGGTACAGCCGGCACCACGTACAGCAGTGGGTGGTGGTACAGCCGGCACCACGTACAGCAGTGGGTGGTGGTACAGCCGGCACCACGTACAGCAGTGGGTGGTGGTACAGCCGGCACCACATACAGCAGTGGGTGGTGGTACAGCCGGCACCACGTACAGCAGTGGGTGGTGGTGGAGGCGTCCCACACCGCCCACTTGCCGTCACTTGCTTACACCCAAGATGGCACTCGATAGACCTCGATACACAGTTTTAACTACTAACATTTATCCCTATGAGTATCTACTTGCTTTATCTTCGATTAATAAATATAAAGTTTAATACATTTTGTACTCTGTAGCTAAATTTGTTTGAGATTAATAAAGTAAAAATTCGTGTATCTGTTATCCCCGAGAGGAGAGTTATCGTACAGGCGTGAGGTTGAGCTGCAACACAAGGATTGCTATCGTATTGAAAGGATTAAATTGCAGTATTGAGGTTTTGTAAGCTGTTGTCCACTTATCATTCATTGCTGAGAATGTGATTTTTGGCCGAAATATCTCGTTGAGGTTGCGTGAATGGCGAGCCAGGCGCTGTGATTGGCACAGTGCCTGCATTAGGCACTGTGGTGGTGAAGGGAGGGGGCGAGTCACGGTGCTAGTGCCAAAGGGGGCCACACACACACACACACACACACACACACACACACACACACACACACACACACACACACACACACACACACACACACACACACACACACACACACACACACACACACACACACACACACACACACACACACACACACACACACACACACACACGCACGCACACATATGTTTCCTGCAGTCTCTCCTGAATGTAAACATTATACCCGTTTTCTCTGATGTTGGTTGATTCTCAATTGTTTTTGTTTCTTTTTTTATTTATTTATTTATTTTATGTATGAGACAGCGCAGTATAGCTTTTGGGAAGCGATTTCGGTTGTTTTGTTGCAGAGGGTTCGTAGACATTCATATGCTAACCTGTCCTCACACTAGGCTGGTTAAAGCAGCGGCCGTCCTCCGCAGCCAACCCGTCCTCAAACTAGGCTGTTTAAAGCAACGGCCGACCTCCCCAGACGCATTCATCAATTTTAACTTACTGTGTATTAAAAATTAGTTTGTTCTCATGAATAAATTAATATTATTATATATAAACATTATATATATAGTTAGGCATAAGGTTAGGTTAGGTTTTTAGGTTCTGTTGGCGATTATTTATATTTGTAGTACGTGGGTGAAGCATTTGTGGTTCGAACACCAGTCGTCAGTGAAGCACTTGTTCCGGAAGTGTTCGAACGTCATCAGTTGTGAGTAGTGTGTAAACCGTTTTTCATTCATAAACAGCTGGGGGTTTGGCAGCTGGATTAACGAGCTTGGATCTTTGTATACAAGAACGGGCTGCATATTCTAGTGTTTGTCTTCATTTGAGTGCTGTTTATCCTCAACCCTCATATGTTTACACTCAGAATAGGCTTCCTGTATACATCAAATGTTAGGGGTGACATGAATGAAATGTATAAAGCGATGAATGGGTATAACAAAGTGGATATATATATATATATATATATATATATATATATATATATATATATATATATATATATATATCACAAAATATAACTATAAACAATGGATGTAAATTGGGGAAGTGTAGAGTGACGAATGACCTGGGTAAATACTGGTTTAGAAATAGAGTTGTTGCTGATTTATGGAACAAAGTCCCGGCTAGACTGTGGTTGTTTCAAGCGGAGGTTAGACACGTATATATGTCTATCTGTGTGGCTCTACACATAGCTATACCTCGCATGGGCCGCCAAGCCTTCTTGTAGAGTCCTTAATCCTTCTCTTCCCTTTTTTTTCCTTTATAATGATATTGTTTCTTGTTGTGTTTGCAGTGGTGTTGGCCCGCGTCCGTCGACTGACAGAGACGCCCAGCGGGGACATGGCTTACAAGGTTAAGGTCAAGAAGCTGGTCAAGGTCAGTGTTGCTTCTGTTTTATATGTTGCGTGTGTGTGTGTGTGTGTTATTTTTGTTTGTTTTTCGGTTGTCAAGCACCACAGAGGTGTGTGGTGCCTTACGCTCTCCCAAGGCTGCCTGGAACTATATTATTATTATGAGTATGTACTCCCTCCCTGTGACGATCCTTGTCTGAAACCCGTAGGTGCGGGACCGGGACGTCCACCTCCCGAGGGCCGTGGGGCCCAGGCTCTGCTTCAGGAGGCTGGGGTCGTTCATGCCCTTGATGGGGTGGTTCTTCTCCGCCCCTGACCACGGCGGTCTCCGGGTTGGAGGTCCCTGTGCCTTTCTTCACCACCTTCGAGGTCAACCCCGGAACTCACAGTTCCTGCGACGGCGCTGGAACCAATCGTATTGGCGTATGCCTTTCCATTGGAGACTTTCAGTGCCGTGGAGAGGGGGGACCTGCTGCCTGGGTAACAGCTTCTCCCCCGAATCAACCTACCCTGGCTTTTGCGCCCTGGTGAGGCCACTCCAGACCGACAACCAGAGCGCAACTCCATAGTCTCCTGAGACTGATGGATGCCTACTACTATATATATATATATATATATATATATATATATATATATATATATATATATATATATATATATATATATATATATAATATATATATATACCGAGACCATGTCATTATGGGGATCTCAATCAAGTCCCTCATAAGTTAAAATCAAACCTGCATGTAGTGAAGGATGTAGAGCGCCTCAAGGAGGAAAATGTCAGGCTCCAAACACACGTGTGTTTTGGAGACTTGATATAGCACACTATAGTACACTATCCACTGGGTGGATATAGCACACTATCCACTGGGTGGATATAGCACACTATCCACTGGGTGGATATAGCACACTATCCACTGGGTGGATATAGCACACTATCCACTGGGTGGATATAGCACACCATCCACCCACCAGGACTGTACCTTCATTATGCTAACACATGTCTTAACAACGTGACCAAGGAGCTAAAGCAATGACACCAAGCCGGGGATACTCAATATTCTTGGAGTCACTGGATTACTTGAATCAGTTCTAACCATATTACTCCTCAACCGGAGAGATATCGTCAAGAGCCCGCGCTGGAAGACCAACCCCGTCACTTGTTGCTGACCCAGAAGCACGTCTGCTGAACTAGACACAACCAGAAACAAGTCTGCTGAACCAGAAACGGCCAGAAGCAAGCCTGCAGCTTTTCATATGCTGGAGAAGCACGTCTGTGCTCCGTACCTGTCTGCCGCCAGGGGTGTGTAGAGCTGGCAGCCGGACGTGCCTGCCACCCCCATCATCGTCCTAACCCCCCACCAAGGTCACGACGCCGAAGGAGCATTGCTGTTTGTGGGGAGCATGATGACGCGTGACCACTAAAGCATTAAAGCACCGGCCTCAAGGGTGAGCCTGCAGCACGCCGCCACTGTGGATTAAAGCCGTCGACGGTGAACTGTTCACCCTGTCTTGCTCACTGTCCCTCACTGCTACGGTGAATACCGCCTGAGGATGTAAGAGTGCGGGTCGGAAGTACACCCCCGTGCCACTATTGTGACTTAGTANAACAACACGCTCGTCCCGAAGACATTCTTAAGTTATTGCAGGCCGAGGAATGTTGAAGTGTTTTAATGTGTCTTGTAAATGGAATAGATCGTACGTTTGGCAACGCGCGTTAGTAAGTGTGTTGTCGTACAGCTGGGCGTGGCGTCGGCAGCGCGCCAGGGGCAAGGCCGTTGGACGGAGCCAAACTTGTCCAAACATTTGCATTTTTTGTGGAAATAATATAATCGATGGTTTTACGTACAGAGATATATTACAGAAATTTGGAACATTCATGTAATTGTGGAAATTGTTCATCTCCTGACTTCTAGCAGTGTTGTTGAGAATACTTGCAGCGAAGGTACGGCATCGCCGCAAGGCTTTTACTCAGCTGACTTGAAGAAAACAATTTGCAAAATTATAATTTCCTCTACAGCGCGCGTCCTTAATTTTCTCACTGGCTTACTTACAACCCTTCCTGAGGCTAGGATCGTGCAAGCGGCGGCGAAACTTGACAGGTTTTAAGGTGTTTAAAATGGCTTTATTTTCTCAATTATAATTTAGTGTTATATTAGAATTTTATGTATTATAATAATAACATAGAGTAAGTTATCTGTTGGTGGGTCTTTCAATGTGCAACACGTGAGTGTAGCATGGTCAACCCGTCCTCGACTCAAGTCCATTCCATCCAGCGGTCGACCCCACAGACGCATTCATAAATTTTATGAATGCTGTTCATTCAAAACGGAAATTTTCTCAAATATAAATTAATATTATAATATATTAGCATATTGTGCATATATAAGCATAGGTTAGGTTAGGTGGTTAGGTTCTGTTGGCGATTATTTGTATTTGTAGTACGTGGGTGAAGTATTTACAGCGTTGTGGTTCGAACACAAGTCGTCAGTGAAGCACTTGTTCCGGAAGTGTTCGGACGTCATCAGTTGTGAGTCGTGTGTAAACCGTTTTTCATGCATAAACAGGGGGGGGGGTTGTCTGCTTCCGTCTGCGTCTGCAGATTACGGGTAAAATAGCTTGCTTGTGATTGGCCGATAACGATCGGTCAAAATGACGTCCTTTGCTGTGATTGGCTCGACGTGAGAGGCCCGAGGCTGTCTGCCCCGCCAATGAAAAACCCATCTGTGTTGTGATTGGCTGAAGAGGGCTAATGAAACTGCTTGTGTTTCAAGTTTGACAGATGGAACTTAACCCCCAAGTTACGCTGGCTGGACTGACTGGCTTACCAGTCAGTCAGTCAGTCAGGGATCTCTTGACATCTCCTTTGAAGTCGGAATAGAACATGAGGAATGGGAGGATTCGGTCGACTGAGGTGATCAATGGAAGAGCTAACTGTCTCGTAAATCTGTCAGGGGGCGAGTGATTAGCTAATCCCTTTGATGTGTAGGGCCATATTTAGACAGCAATAGCTTTGGTGCCAGATTCACGAAGCAGTTACGCAAGCACTTACGAACCTGTACATCTTTTCTCAACCTTTGACGGCTTTGTTTATAATTATTAAACAGTTAATGAGCTCCGAAGCACCAGGAGGCTGTTTATAACAATAACAACAGTTGAATGGCAAGTTTTCATGCTTGTAAACTGTTTAATAAATGTAACCAAAGCCGTCAAAGATTGAGGAAAGATGTACAGGTTCGTAAGTGCTTGCGTAACTGCTTCGTGAATCTAGTCCCTAGACCTCACTCCCCGATAGACGCTGATAGGTAAATGCAGATGTATACCACTTTGTTAATGTTGACCAGACCACACACTAGAAGGTGAAGGGACGACGACGTTTCGGTCCGTCCTGGACCATTCTCAAGTCGATTGTAATCCCCTCACGGAGTGGGGATTAGGGGGGGGGGTGCTAGAGTTTACATCAGACTCGCTCCAACACTGTAAACTTGCAATACACGGACGACCAGCCACACGAGACCACCAGTCACAGACAACATTGGCTAAGAAAGGAGAATACAAAAGTTATACCGTGTTAATGTAGAAGGAAAACGGAAACAAAACAAAGAGGGCCAAAGAAAGCGGGAAGCCGCCACCGGTGACAAAACGGCTTGTGAGAGTAATCAATGCTTGTGAATGGGAGATTAATGGGTGTAGCAGTTGGCGTTGATGGTTTCATTTTGCGCGGGAAGGCGTGCCCGTGCGCGCGCACACACATTCCTGGTTCCTGAGCCTATTGGGCTCTATCATATCTACACTTGAAACTGTGTATGGAGTCAGCCTCCACCACATCACTGCCTAATGCATTCCATCCGTTAACTACTCTGACACTGAAAAAGTTCTTTCTAACGTCTCTGTGGCTCATTTGGGTACTCAGTTTCCACCTGTGTCCCCTTGTTTTCGTAAGCAATTTATCTGTCTCTAACCTGTCGATTCCTCTTAGAACTTTGTAGGTAGTGATCATGTCTCGCCTAGCTCTCCTGTCTTCCAACGACGTGAGGTGCATTTCACGCAGCCTTTCCTCGTAACTCCTGCCTCTTAGGCCTTCTTCACCACCTTCAAGGTCAACCCCGGAACTCACAGTTCCTGCGACGGCGCTGGAACCAATCGTATTGGCGTATGCCTTTCCATTGGAGACTTTCAGCGCTGTGGAGAGGGGGGACCTGCTGCTTGGGTAACAGCTTCTCCCCCGAATCAACCTACCTTGGCTTTGCGCCCTGGCGAGGCCACTCCAGACCGACAACCAGAGCGCAACTCCATATAGTCTCCTGAGACTGATGGATGCCTACTACTACTAGGCCCCAACCACTTGGGTTGGACGGTAGAGCGACAGTCTCGCTTCATGCAGGTCGGCGTTCAATCCCCGACCGTCCAAGTGGTTGGGCACCATTCCTTTCCCCCGTCCCATCCCATTCCAAATCCTTATTCTGACTCCTTCCCAGTGCTATATAGTCGAAATGGCTGTGCGCTTTCCCCTGATAAATCTGTCTATCTATCTATCTACTAGTACTAGGCAGATGAAAAGTCAATAACGTGGCTGAAAAGTGTTGACTAAACCCCACACTAGAAACACCTCGTTTTCTGACTAAGGAAAGAGAGAACGTCATCGAGGGGGAACATTAGTAAACAGAGAGTCGACATCAAGACTGAGCATCTTACAGGAGGGTTGCAGGCGCAGTCTTTTCTATGAAGTCTTGAGAGTGACGAAGGTGGGCAGGGGAAAAAGTGCCAAGGTAAAGCGTCAAGAGTTTTGGCGAGCCAGGAGGTAAGAGGATAGCCGACAGAGTCCCTTGGAGAAATGATAGGACGATAAGGAGCACCAAGTTTATGAGTCTTGGATCATAGAAATAAGGAAGAGAAGGACAGATGACGCGGAAACGTTTAATAAGAACTAATCATGCCTCTTAGTTCGGGACTAGCCTAGTGGCATACCTCTGAACTTTTTCCAGCTTCGTCTTGTGCTTGACAAGGTACGGGCTCCATGCTGGGGCCGCATACTCCAGGATTGGTCTTACATATGTGGTGTACAAGGTTCTGAAGGATTCCTTACACAAGTTCCTGAAGGCTGTTCTGATGTTAGCCAGCCTCGCATACGCCGCAGACGTTATTCTTTTGATGTGGGCTTCAGGAGACAGGTTTGGTGTGATATCAACTCCTAGATCTTTCTATCTGTCCGTTTCATGAAGGACTTCATCTTCCATTCGGTATCCAGTGTCTGGCCTGATTCCACCACCTAGTTTCATTACCTTACATTTACTCGGGTTGAACTTTAATAGCCATTTGTTGAACCATTCATTCAGTTTGTCTAGGTCATGTTGTAGCCTCATACTATCTTCCTCTGTCTTAATCCTCCTCATAATTTTGGCATCATCGGGAAACAATGAAAGGAACGATTCAGTACCATGATGGAGATCATTTATATATATATCAGAAACAGTATAGGTCCAAGGACTGAACCCTGCGGGACTCACAGGGTGTGGAGTGTGTACACTTGACTCCCTCCTGTACCCTGTACCATACAGTGTATAGTGTGCACACTCACCAGTCATCATTAAGACTCACCGTACACCTTCCTGTACCCTGTACCGTGTACCGTGTACCCTGTACCGTGTACCGTGTACCATGTACCGCATGTATTATTTTGTATACCTTGACCCCTCAAGATGCAAGCCTCGTCCGGAGCAATAAATCAACCCCAAAAAGGAAAATAATATAAATTTGACCGAGAATAATTCTGTCATATGTGGTGGCTTAGCGATCCCCGTAAGTACGGTACTAGACCCCTATTATGTAAGACGTCTCAACACAGCTCACGCAATGATGCCATACTTCTTAGTACTATGAAACACTTATGTACGATAACTCAGCCTTTCTTGAGCACGCCACTATAAGCCACTTTGTGTATGATAGCTCGAGCTACGATGTCGGATAATGGCTCTCTGGCCGCTTACGACAGATCCCCTTGGCGTACAACAACTTGACCTGTCGAGGGAGATAAATTAAATCCTTTTGAGTACGATGGTTTATGTCCTCGTGATCAGGGAGGCATGTCTGCCAGAGCCACGATGCCGCCAGGAGGGGAGGAGGAGGAGGAAGGCCATCCCTGGGGGCAAAGGATAAGCAGATTTACTTCTACTTAGAGACGAAATATTAGACTTTTTGTGCTGGGTGCGGCGCTGTTTTTTGGTGTAATCTCCCCTCCGCGCCTCCCACTTTACCCAGAGCAGCGTAAACATCCCGGTACTTGCCTCACAGCCCCTGCATACTAATTACAAGCCAGTTCCCGACGCTAAAAAAGAATATACAACTTTAAAAAATATATATTTTCTGCTACGGGGCTGCTTTTCTGCTGTATGGAGCCTGTGTTGACTGCCAGGTTTTGTGGGTTTTAATGCTGGTACGATAGTAAATATGTGTGTGTGAGACATTGACGTCTCAGGGAAGGTAACTTTTCCCCTACGTACGATAACAGCCTAATGAGCACGATTTATGCTTCTAGACAACCATCTTTTAAATAGCCATGTATTCATCTCCCAAGGAAGATAATGTCAACATTTGCAGCACGATGCACTCGTTTTAAGGCCAGATCAGCCCTCTTTTATTTTTTTTAGGCATGGCGTCAGCACGCTCTAGATGGGGGAATAAAAATCTTATAGGCCTTGTAGCTAAACTCGTGAGGTCTTGCGTGATGACTATGGGGTTATATTGAGATGATTTCGGGGCATAGCGTCCCCGCGGCCCGGTCCTCAACCAGGTCTCCACCTCCCAGGAAGCAGCCCGTAGCAGCTGTCTAACTCCCAGGTACCTATTTACTGCTAGATAATAAGGGCATCAGGGTGAAAGAAACATTTTGCCCATGCTTCTCCGCCTCCACTGGGGATCGAACCCTGAACCTCAGGACTATGAATCCGAAGCGCTGTCCACCCAGGTAGCTGTCAGGCGCCCAAGAGGTCAAGGTACTTTTGCCAGCTTTACCAATTCTACGAACCTACAAGAGGTGGACAGCAGGTAGTTAACAGGAAGGTAGTACTAACAACATGCTAAGCTTACGGCAATCAAGGAAGGGAGGGACTATCAGGAGAGAAAACCAAGCCATTATAACTATAGCGTTCAGGATAGGAAGCCTCGTAGGGTCTACATATTTCCTACTAGGTGAACAAAGGCATCAGGTAGGCATAGAAAAGGCATAGAAAAACATGCCTGTATTATATATATGTGTATATATATATATATATATATATATATATATATATGTATATATATATATATATATATATATATATATATATATATATATATATATATTAT
>WNGS01160430.1:13211769-13226369 GCA_020271785.1 Procambarus virginalis | reverse complement strand
GTAGACCAGACCACACACTAGAAAGTGAAGGGACGACAACGTTCGGTCCGTCCTGGACCATTCTCAAGTCGATTGTGAATGGTCCAGAACGACCGTAAACGTCGTCGTCCCGTCACTTTCTAGTGTGTAGTTTGCTCAACATTATTCACATAGTTCATGAACAACTTGTAGTTTCTTCGACGTTCAAGTTCTCTATCAAAGTGCTAATTTCTTTGTCGTATTGTGAATAAACTATATATTGAACTATGGGTTTAATACTAGTAGAATGTACTATGAAGAAGCGACTATAGGGACGTATTGAGGGCACAGGATGGCGCTATTCTCCAGTTAAGTCAGGTGTAACAAGCGGTTGAGATACGTTTAGCTCATCATGGTTCAGTAGGCAAGGTGTATGTTTAGGGGAGTTTAGGGATATTAGTATTGTACTTGAGGCTTAAGATCTATCAGTAATGAGTCTGTTATTTCTGGCAGCATAACTCAGATGATGCTAGCAACGTCCTGACAACGTTCTGGCAACATTTTGGCAACTCTCAGGTAATGTCCTGGCAACGTTTTGGCAATGCCATGGTAACGTTCTAGCAATGTCCTGCCAACCTTGTAACGTGTTTGGAACGCTCTGGCAACGTCCTATCAACGTTTTGGCAACGTCTTAGCTACGTTCTGACAACGTTCTGCCAACGAATGGGCAAGTATCTCGTATACCTGGATCAGGGTACCGGTGACTTCCAAAGTGTGTAAGTCAGGCAGAGTTACTGGTTTAAACACTATCTATGTTATCAGGGGTCATTCAGCAGTAGTGCGGAACGAGACAAGTATTTTCTTCTATTCTAATAAGTTTCAAACGAGTCTCAACAAGTCTCTAGGTCTACTTATTACATATAATAAGTAGACGTAGAAAAATTTGGTAAATTTCAGAAAATATGTTGAGTAGAAAGAGAAGCCTTGAATTTAATAACTGCGGCATATATATATGCAGGTGTACTCACCTATTTGTGCTTGAGGGGGGTTGAGCTCTGGCTCTTTGGTCCCGCCTCTCAACCGTCAATCAACAGGTAAAAGTGTGTGTGTGTGTGTGTGTGTGTGTGTGTGTGTGTGTGTGTGTGTGTGTGTGTGTGTGTGTGTGTGTGTGTGTGTGTGTGCCGAGCTGCCCTCCTAGCATGGTAAGAGGCGAGTGTCATGTGTCATGTGTCATGTGTCATGTGTCATGTGTCATGTGTCACACAAGAGCTACATTCCGATAAATTCCGCTATTTATCAATGTTAAAATTCATGTTTGTGTAAATATTAAGGGTCTTTTTTTCGATTTTTTTTATGTAATATTTTTTGTTATTCAAAAAGTCGGAAGTAATCCTCTCTAGCGGTAAAGATTTTGGTGTAATTACCTGACTATATTGAGGGAGTAGAGGGAAGCTACTCTCGACAATATGGTCAATATGTCACGACAAACAAAGTCTCGAAAAACATGGACAATATGTCACAACAAACAAAGTCTCGTAAACCTTGGACAATATGTCACTACAAACAAAGTCTCGAAAAACATGGACAATATGTCACAACAAACAAAGTCTCGTAAACCTTGGACAATATGTCACTACAAACAAAGTCTCGAAAACCTTGGACAATATGTCACTACAAACAAAGTCTCGAAAACCTTGGACAATATGTCACAACAAACAAAGTCTCGTAAACCTTGGACAATATGTCACTACAAACAAAGTCTCGAAAAACATGGACAATATGTCACAACAAACAAAGTCTCGTAAACCTTGGACAATATGTCACAACAAACAAAGTCTCGAAAACCTTGGACAATATGTCACTACAAACAAAGTCTCGAAAACCTTGGACAATATGTCACTACAAACAAAGTCTAGAAAAACTTTAAAACTGTTGTATTTGGCGGACTGAAAGAACTGAAAGAACTTGTTCCATCTACTTATTAAGATGAAATGCAGCAATACTAGTCATTAAGAAGTGATTTAACATCAAATCTTGTGCGTGACATCTTTGTCTATAGTGAAGACATTATTTTCAAACTCACACAGACTAAGAAATCCCCCAAAAAACACAATTACATAAACTCCTAGACTCTATGAGGCCACTAGAGAGAGAGAGACATAGGTACCCTCAGTTAAATTCAGGTTAATTGCAGAGTAAATATACATATTATCTATGTCCAAGTTGAATCGAAAGATTCACTGTGGCGTCTGACTTGCTTGTATGGGTGTATGTATGGCTCTCTATGGCTCTTGAAAGATAGAAGAGGGTAGTTAACTTGATGCCACTGATAACAGTAGTGCCAAGATGATGGTGATAACTAGTGTCAGGATGGTGTTGATGACTACTGTCTGCAATGTCTGCAACATCGCCACATTAAATGGCAAAGTGTTCGCCCAGGGTGAGTTATATATGACCTTGTCGTTATTATCAACCACACTCTGTCTTTTGACGTTTTGCAGTCATATCCGTCAACACTTGAAGCTTCAGACTCCGTCAACACCTGAAGCTTCAGACTCCATCAACACTTGAAGCTTCAGACTCCGTCAACACCTGAAGCTTCAGACTCCATCAACACTTGAAGCTTCAGACTCCGTCAACACCTGAAGCTTCAGACTCCATCAACACTTGAAGCTTCAGACTCCATCAACACTTGAAGGTTTAGACTCCATCAACACCTGAAGCTTCAGACTCCATCAACACCTGAAGCTTCAGACTCCATCAACACCTGAAGCTTCAGACTCCATCAACACCTGAAGCTTCAGACTCCATCAACACCTGAAGCTTCAGACTCCATCAACACTTGAAGCTTCAGACTCCATCAACACCTGAAGCTTTGGACTCCATCAACACCTGAAGCTTTAGACTCCATCAACACTTGAAGCTTTAGTCTCCATCAACACCTGAAGCTTCAGACTCCGTCAACACCTGAAGCTTCAGACTCCATCAACACCTGAAGCTTCAGACTCCATCAACACCTGAAGCTTCAGACTCCATCAACACCTGAAGCTTTAGACTCCATCAACACCTGAAGCTTCAGACTCCATCAACACCTGAAGCTTCAGTCTCCATCAACACCTGAAGCTTTAGACTCCATCAACACCTGAAGCTTTAGACTCCATCAACACCTGAAGCTTTAGACTCCATCAACACCTGAAGCTTCAGACTCCATCAACACTTGAAGCTTCAGTCTCCATCAACACCTGAAGCTTTGGACTCCATCAACACCTGAAGCTTTAGACTCCATCAACACCTGAAGCTTTAGTCTCCATCAACACCTGAAGCTTCAGACTCCGTCAACACCTGAAGCTTCAGACTCCATCAACACCTGAAGCTTCAGACTCCATCAACACCTGAAGCTTCAGACTCCATCAACACTTGAAGCTTCAGTCTCCATCAACACCTGAAGCTTTGGACTCCATCAACACCTGAAGCTTCAGACTCCGTCAACACCTGAAGCTTCAGACTCCATCAACACTTGAAGCTTTGGACTCCATCAACACCTGAAGCTTCAGACTCCGTCAACACCTGAAGCTTCAGACTCCATCAACACCTGAAGCTTCAGACTCCATCAACACCTGAAGGATCAAACTCCATAAACCTCTCAATATACTTCTCCCACGTAGTTCACTTCAGACCTGAATATTAATCTTTTCGTGTTTAAAAAAAACCTGAATCGAACACCATTAATGGACCTGACATGCAGTCACTTTCAATACTGGTTTGAAGGACCACAAAAAAAAACTGGTTTCTTTTTGATATTCTGAACCAACTTCTTCCTAAATCCCTTTTGACCGATCTGATTTGATGAGTGGCTGCATTCAAGACTCGCTTCAAAGCGACGTATTCAGCGTATTTCCTCCGTATTTTGGGGGTTTTCCTCAGTCGTATTATTTTGTTTTTCTCCCCTAATGACCCTCTCTCCTGCTGAAGGCAATCCTCGTGGAGACTTTTTAATCGTCTTCTTCTTAGGAAAATATTCCTGCCTTTTTTGGGGGGGCATTGTCAAGATATCTCAATGAATAATTTTATTTTGGCGTGATAGTTACGATCTAACTATCCGCGTATGATAGTTCCATATCGAACTATTATACGGGGATGATAACATACCCTGTTAGAAACCAGGGTATATTCGTTAGAGGCGAAGCTACACTACTCAGGAACGAGGCTACAGATGTTAGGAGCTACAGGCACTGCTTTCTTTGGAAGCAATCCCGATCCCACACATGTTAAGCACGTACCCGACAGCAATCACTGTGAAAAACTGGGAGAAGCGAAAGATACGTGCCTGTCCTCCAACCTTAGACAGTCAGACAGACAATTATATTTATAGATATAGAGACAATTATCCACTCAGTCTCAGGTGGAAGTTTGAGACTCATTTGTGACTCAGAGAATGCTAGAAAAGGTTTCAATGTCAATGCTCAGTCAATGTTCGATCCTGCAGTCACAAATATGTGTACACAAACTGGGAAAGAAAAACTGGAAAAGTTCTCCAGAAAACTGGAAAAGGTTTAAAGGTTTGCCCACCAGACTAGTACCCGAGCTGAGAGGTATGAGCTACGAGAAGAGACTACGGGAATTAAACCTCACGTCGCTTGAAGACAGAAGCGTTAGGGGGGGACATGATCACCACATACAAGATCCTCAAAGAGCTTGATAAGGTAGATAAAGACACACACATAAAGGTGCATCACATTTATGGTCCCAAAATGAATACAAACAGGAACTCTCACACAAAAACTCAAGCATCAATATGTAAAAAAAATTTACACCTTAAACCAGGAGCCAGATACAAAGAAGAGGATTACAGTGTTGGCAAAAGTTTACTCTTTTCTGTAATCAAACAGGGAGAAACGACCGGATGTGAAGGGGACTTTGTACTATTGCTCTTAAGAAAGAGGACCCAACCACTTGGGCTGGACGGTAGAACGAGGGTCTCGCCTCATGCAGGTCTGCGTTCAATCCCCGACTGTCCAAGTGGTTGGGCACCATTCCTTCCCCCCGTCCCATCCCAAATCCTTATCCTGATCCCTTCCAAGTGCTATATAGTCGTGATCTTGGCGCTTTCCCTTCATTATTCCATTTCTTAAGAAAGAGTTGATCGCGTTTTATTTGCAGTTCCACATTGAATTTGTCTTTAGTTCACATTTAACAAAAACTCAATATCAACTGAGTTCCTATACAAGTTATTGTATCAACATTCTCTATACCATTCCCTATATAAGTTATTGTATCAACAAAATTCTCATGGGAATTGACAGGGTGGACAAGGATGGCGTATTTAAAACGGGTGGCACACACACTAGGGGACACAGGAGGAAGCTGAGTACCCAAATGAGCCACAGATACATTAGAAAGTAGATCTTTGCAGATGATGGCAGATGGCATCTTATGATGCCATCTGGCATCATAAAAATATGCCAGGAATGCATTAGGAAGCGATGTAGTGGAGGCTGACTCCATACACAGTTTCAAGTGTAGATATGATAGAGCCCAGTAGGCTCAGGAATCTGTACACCAGTTGATTGACAGTTGAGAGGCGGGACCAAAGAGCCAAACGTAAACAATAATGTAAAAGACATGTAATAACCTGGAGTTTCTCAGAGACGGGAAAGGTATGGACAAAGATGACTCACTCTCCCTCCGGATTGCCTGCTGAAGGCGCTGGAATGCAAAATTGTCGAAGCCTTTGATCTCACCTTGTTAGATGAGGCAGGAACCCAGGTCTTTGAGAAACATTTTTCTCTCTCTCGCTTGCCAGAGCTCAGGCGGCTTGAAAGCTCTTGATTCTGTTGAGGCAAAGTTGCACGAATGGTGCAGACACGTTCTTTATAAATTCGTTCTTCTGTAATAGTCCCCCCCCCCCTTGCTCCTCCTGTGCTGCCCAACACCGATGCAGATTGCAAATCATTTCCTTAATGACTTGGTCAAGTTGAAAGGGGGAGACATATTTTGGAATTTTGAGTCTGATAATGGGCGACACATGACATAGATTGTTTGTATAGTGTAGTGAACAACACCAGGGCAAGCTAATTGGTCGGGAAATCAGTTTTGAGCACATCATCTGTTCCTGGTAAAGTTAGAATTGAAGTGAAATGCAATTAAGTTTGATTTTTTTTTTTTTTTTTTGCAAATGCGATCCACTTTTTTTAAGGAATGTATTAGTAAATTTGACACATGTGGTTCAGATGACCTCATACCCTCTCGTTAATTGTAGTTGTTGATGAATATTGGATCAGGAATCAACACACACACACACACACACATATATAAATATATATATATATATATATATATATATATATATATATATATATATATATATATATATATATATATATATATATATATATGAATAATTCGCATTTTCGTTCGCATATAGTCCTGGGGACCACTCAGGCTTGTTCGCATATATATATATATATATATATATATATATATATATATTGTGACGGTGTTCCCACCCTTCTAATTCTCCCACGCCTGCTGTAAGAGTCATGTCCACTATTCCCGAGCGTTCTCTACATTGCAGGCAACAATTGAACATGTGCGGGAGAGAACAGTATTCTCGAAGAGCCGAGAAATTTGAGAAAATGTAACATTTTGGCCTGTGGGATAGGCCCTTTAGGGAGCCAATATGGCGCTGGCAAGTCTGTCTTCCCGCCAAAACTGTGTGACGTCAGTGGCGCCAGATTGGTCACCGTCAGCGACATGGCACTGGGAGCCAATGAAAACCAACTTTGGGAAAAGTGACGTCACATAGGCAGAGGGAGTCCGGCCGTGTTGGCGCCAGACGAGATCAGTCTTTCACGACACGTCCGAGAGGTAGGACGCGCGATCGGTCATCCTGTCAGAGTGACGGATTTACCGAACTCCGGTGGGTTTAAGCGTCTCCAGTTGTTGGCACGCACTCTGTGAGGTCTTCCTGTAACCCAGTTGTGGCTCAGATAAGGAATTGACAAAATATTGAGCAACAAGTGCTCAGGGACAGGTGTGTTGCAAGAAGTGGGCCGGGCATCGATGTGTGTCGTCGTTGGCAGTTCACCAGTATAAGAGGCAGCTTAGTGGCCGGGCCACCCACCGTGAGTGAACCAGGTTGACAGCCTTGTCAACCAGGTTGAACGTGTGATCGACGATCCTGTCAAGTTTGACAGTAACCCCACCTTCGTGGAACCCTACGAGTCAACAGTTGGATGCAAGCACGTCGAGAAGTCTTCCCAAATACCTAGCGATATATCTAGACGACGAGGGAATTGACAGTGTTGTGAGCTTCAAGAGCTCTGAAGTCGGGTGCTGTGCGTGTGTCGTCCGGGACGACTGATAACTTCAGTGACTTCGTAGTGGTGAGAGGCAGTTCCTCTGGGAATACAGTGACAAGGACTAATTGGGAAACGTACGACGACAGCCGAGACGTAGGCTGGCTGCCGTAGTTGGGAGGAAAGTTGACGGCCAGGAGACCGACTTCAACCCAGCGACGTACTGTAGGGAAAGAAGCACGGACCTGCTGTGTACAGAAGCGGCGAGACGCGACATCCTAAGGCGTGGGGCTTGTGTTTCTGGATGAACGAGGCGAGAGCCTGGACCAGGAGCTACAACCCAACTGTCATCCTAGGATAGGTGAAGTAGGTGTTTACAGTTCCCTCCCATTTCCCTTTAGTTAGCTATATATATTCTTGTCAGTATATTTTGTATGTCGTGAGCAAGTCTCACTTGAGTTTAAGTCACAGAGTGCACAGTATGTGGTGAGGCTACCCAGAGCGCTCACAGTATCAATTTACATATATATATCTATGTGTGGGTGTGTGCAAGCACCAAGATTCATCAGAGAATTTACTGTGACTACTATTATTGATCTGTGATTATTATTATTATATATATATTGGTAGTGAACCAGATATTGGTGTATTGTTCTCTATAATCTATTGATATAAATGCCTGAGGATTAATCTCTATAATCTATTGATATAAATGCCTGTGGATTGATCTCTATAATCTATTGACATAAGTGCCCGCGTGTTGATCTCCATAATCTATCGATATAAATGCCTGTGTGTTGATCTCGATGATCTATTGATATATATATGCCTGAAGTTCGATTACTGATTTATATATGACATGATTGTGTGCTGAATAATATCTATATGAAGTGATTGCCAGTGATATCTCTTTGAGAGGAAGTATAAATATAAAGAAAAGTTCAGTGATCAAGTGAGTGCATTCACAGTAAATATTATTAAGAATAGAGTAATCTTTTGGTACAGTGAAAGTCACTGTGAGAGTATGTGAATATAGATGTTGATCGTGAGGCCAGTGATGTCATAAGTAAGCCATGTGAACGTTGAATAGTGTTTTGGAAAAAGTTAAATAAACGGTGATCGTGACAATTAGAAAACAAGTACTAGTCTTTCCCACGATCGCGAGGGCCCGGTCAGCTGGCATTTCTGACAGGTGACACGTGCCGATGTTGCCATATGGTGTGTGTGGTGTGTGTGCCGAGCTGCCCTCCTAGCATGGTAAGAGGCGAGTGTCATGTGTCATGTGTCATGTGTCATGTGTCATGTGTCATGTGTCACACAAGAGCTACATTCCGATAAATTCCGCTATTTATCAATGTTAAAATTCATGTTTGTGTAAATATTAAGGGTCTTTTTTTCGATTTTTTTTTATGTAATATTTTTTGTTATTCAAAAAGTCGGAAGTAATCCTCTCTAGCGGTAAAGATTTTGGTGTAATTACCTGACTATATTGAGGGAGTAGAGGGAAGCTACTCTCGACAATATGGTCAATATGTCACGACAAACAAAGTCTCGAAAAACATGGACAATATGTCACAACAAACAAAGTCTCGAACCTTGGACAATATGTCACTACAAACAAAGTCTCGAAAAACATGGACAATATGTCACAACAAACAAAGTCTCGTAAACTTGGACAATATGTCACTACAAACAAAGTCTCGAAAAACTTGGACAATATGTCACTACAAACAAAGTCTCGAAAAACTTGGACAATATGTCACAACAAACAAAGTCTCGAAAAACTTGGACAATATGTCACTACAAACAAAGTCTCGAAAAACATGGACAATATGTCACAACAAACAAAGTCTCGAAACCTTGGACAATATGTCACAACAACAAAGTCTCGAAAACCTTGGACAAATGTCACTACAACAAAGTCTCGAAAAACTTGGACAATATGTCACTACAAACAAAGTCTAGAAAAACTTTAAAACTGTGTATTTGGCGGACTGAAAGAACTGAAAGAACTTGTTCCATCTACTTATTAAGATGAAATGCAGCAATACTAGTCATTAAGAAGTGATTTAACATCAAATCTGTGCGTGACATCTTGTCTATAGTGAAGACATTATTTTCAAACTCACACAGACTAAGAAATCCCCCAAAAAACACAATTACATAAACTCCTAGACTCTATGAGGCCACTAGAGAGAGAGACATAGGTACCCTCAGTTAAATTCAGGTTAATTGCAGAGTAAATATACATATTATCTATGTCCAAGTTGAATCGAAAGATTCACTGTGGCGTCTGACTTGCTTGTATGGGTGTATGTATGGCTCTCTATGGCTCTTGAAAGATAGAAGAGGGTAGTTAACTTGATGCCACTGATAACAGTAGTGCCAAGATGATGGTGATAACTAGTGTCAGGATGGTGTTGATGACTACTGTCTGCAATGTCTGCAACATCGCCACATTAAATGGCAAAGTGTTCGCCCAGGGTGAGTTATATATGACCTTGTCGTTATATCAACCACACTCTGTCTTTTGACGTTTTGCAGTCATATCCGTCAACACTTGAAGCTTCAGACTCTATCAACACCTGAAGCTTCAGACTCCATCAACACTTGAAGCTTCAGACTCCGTCAACACCTGAAGCTTCAGACTCCATCAACACTTGAAGCTTCAGACTCCGTCAACACCTGAAGCTTCAGACTCCATCAACACTTGAAGCTTCAGACTCCATCAACACTTGAAGGTTTAGACTCCATCAACACCTGAAGCTTCAGACTCCATCAACACCTGAAGCTTCAGACTCCATCAACACCTGAAGCTTCAGACTCCATCAACACCTGAAGCTTCAGACTCCATCAACACCTGAAGCTTCAGACTCCATCAACACTTGAAGCTTCAGACTCCATCAACACCTGAAGCTTTGACTCCATCAACACCTGAAGCTTTAGACTCCATCAACACTTGAAGCTTTAGTCTCCATCAACACCTGAAGCTTCAGACTCCGTCAACACCTGAAGCTTCAGACTCCATCAACACCTGAAGCTTCAGACTCCATCAACACCTGAAGCTTCAGACTCCATCAACACCTGAAGCTTTAGACTCCATCAACACCTGAAGCTTCAGACTCCATCAACACTTGAAGCTTCAGTCTCCATCAACACCTGAAGCTTTAGACTCCATCAACACCTGAAGCTTTAGCTCCATCAACACCTGAAGCTTTAGATCCATCAACACCTGAAGCTTCAGACTCCATCAACACTTGAAGCTTCAGTCTCCATCAACACCTGAAGCTTTGGACTCCATCAACACCTGAAGCTTAGACTCCATCAACACCTGAAGCTTTAGTCTCCATCAACACCTGAAGCTTCAGACTCCGTCAGACACCTGAAGCTTCAGACTCCATCAACACCTGAAGCTTCAGACTCCATCAACACCTGAAGCTTCAGACTCCATCAACACTTGAAGCTTCAGTCTCCATCAACACCTGAAGCTTTGGACCCATCAACACCTGAAGCTTCAGACTCCGTCAACACCTGAAGCTTCAGACTCCATCAACACTTGAAGCTTTGGACTCCATCAACACCTGAAGCTTCAGACTCCGTCAACACCTGAGCTTCAGACTCCATCAACACCTGAAGCTTCAGACTCCATCAACACCTGAAGGATCAAACTCCATAAACCTCTCAATATACTTCTCCCACGTGTTCACTTCAGACCTGAATATTAATCTTTTCGTGTTTAAAAAAAACCTGAATCGAACACCATTAATGGACCTGACAATGCAGTCACTTTCAATACTGGTTTGAAGGACCACAAAAAAAAACTGGTTTCTTTTTGATATTCTGAACCAACTTCTTCCTAAATCCCTTTTGACCGATCTGATATGATGAGTGGCTGCATTCAAGACTCGCTTCAAAGCGACGTATTCAGCGTATTTCCTCCGTATTTTGGGGGTTTTCCTCAGTCGTATTATTTTGTTTTTCTCCCCTAATGACCCTCTCTCCTGCTGAAGGCATCCTCGTGGAGACTTTTTAATCGTCTTCTTCTTAGGAAAATATTCCTGCCTTTTTTGGGGGGGGCATTGTCAAGATATCTCAATGAATAATTTTATTTTGGCGTGATAGTTACGATCTAACTATCCGCGTATGATAGTTCCATATCGAACTATTATACGGGGATGATAACATACCCTGTTAGAAACCAGGGTATATTCGTTAGAGGCGAAGCTACACTACTCAGGAACGAGGCTACAGATGTTAGGAGCTACAGGCACTGCTTTCTTTGGAAGCAATCCCGACCCACACATGTTAAGCACGTACCCGACAGCAATCACTGTGAAAAACTGGGAGAAGCGAAAGATACGTGCCTGTCCTCCAACCTTAGACAGTCAGACAGACAATTATATTTATAGATATAGAGACAATTATCCACTCAGTCTCAGGTGGAAGTTTGAGACTCATTTGTGACTCAGAGAATGCTAGAAAAGGTTTCAATGTCAATGCTCAGTCAATGTCGATCCTGCAGTCACAAATATGTGTACACAAACTGGGAAAGAAAAACTGGAAAAGTTCTCCAGAAAACTGGAAAGGTTCAAAGGTTTGCCACCAGACTAGTACCCGAGCTGAGAGGTATGAGCTACGAGAAGAGACTACGGGAATAAACCTCACGTCCGCTTGAAGACAGAAGCGTTAGGGGGGGACATGATCACCACATACAAGATCCTCAAAGAGCTTGATAAGGTAGATAAAGACACACACATAAAGGTGCATCACATTTATGGTCCCAAAATGAATACAAACAGGAACTCTCACACAAAAACTCAAGCATCAATATGTAAAAAAAATTTACACCTTAAACCAGGAGCCAGATACAAAGAAGAGGATTACAGTGTTGGCAAAAGTTTACTCTTTTCTGTAATCAAACAGGGAGAAACGACCGGATGTGAAGGGGACTTTGTACTATTGCTCTTAAGAAAGAGGACCCAACCACTTGGGCTGGACGGTAGACGAGATCTCGCTCATGCAGGTCGCGTTCAATCCCCGACTGTCCAAGTGGTTGGGCGACCATTCCTTCCCCCGTCCCACCCTCCCAATCCTAATCCATATCCGATCCCTTCCCAGTGCTATATAGTCGTGACTTGGCGCTTTCCCTTCATTATTCCATTTCTTAAGAAAGAGTTGATCGCGTTTTATTTGCAGTTCCACATTGAATTCGTCTTTAGTTCACATTTAACAAAACTCAATATCAACTGAGTTCCTATACAAGTTATTGTATCAACATTCTCTATACCATTCCCTATATAAGTTATTGTATCAACAAAATTCTCATGGGAATGACAGGGTGGACAAGGATGGCGTATTTAAAACGGGTGGCACACACACTAGGGACACAGGGAGGAAGCTGAGTACCCAAATGAGCCACAGATACATTAGAAGTAGATCTTTGCAGATGATGGCAGATGGCTCTTATGATGCCATCTGGCATCATAAAAATATGCCAGGAATGCATTAGGAAGCGATGTAGTGGAGGCTGACTCCATACACAGTTTCAAGTGTAGATATGATAGAGCCCAGTAGGCTCAGGAATCTGTACACCAGTTGATTGACAGTTGAGAGGCGGGACCAAAGAGCCAAACGTAAACAATAATGTAAAAGACATGTAATAACCTGGAGTTTCTCAGAGCGGGAAAGGTATGGACAAAGATGACTCACTCTCCCTCCGGATGCCTGCTGAAGGCGCGGAATGCAAATTGTCGAAGCCTTGATCTCACCTTGTTAGATGAGGCAGAAACCCAGGTCTTTGAGAAACATTTTTCTCTCTCTCGCTTGCCAGAGCTCAGGCGGCTTGAAAGCTCTTGATTCTGTTGAGGCAAAGTTGCACGAATGGTGCAGACACGTTCTTTATAATTCGTTCTTCTGTAATAGTCCCCCCCCCCCTTGCTCCTCCTGTGCTGCCCAACACCGATGCAGATTGCAAATCATTTCCTTAATGACTTGGTCAAGTTGAAAGGGGGAACATATTTGGAATTTTGAGTCTGATAATTGTGTGTGTGTGTGTGTGTTGTGTGTTGTGTTGTGTGTGTGTGTGTGTGGTGTGTGTGTGTGTGTGTGTGGTGTGTGTCTATACATATATTTCTCTCTTATCACACACACACACATCCCCAGGAAGCAGCTCGTCGCAGATGTCTAACAACGTAGGTGCCTATTTACTGCTAGGTGTACAGACACATCTTGGTGAAAGAAACTCTGCGTATTTGTTTCTACCTCGGCCGGGAATCGAACCCAGGGCCCTTAAGACTACGACCTCCAGGCGATCTCCACTCCCCTCGCTATTGTCGTTGACTTGCCTACGAGTGAAAAGTTGAAAAACTAAAAAAAAAACGAAAACGATATAGAAAATGTGTTCAGAACGTTTCAAAGTAAAATATTCACAAATTCATGGCTCTCTTCATTCAGAAGCACATTTATAGTTATATGAGTAATGAATGCGTTCATCACCAGCAGGTATGATTGATGGATGAGACATGAAGAGAGCGGGTGATGAATGAGTTCATCACTCACCAGCCATCACTCATACTCAGGAATATGAGTCTGAAGCAACTTTCCACATGTCACTGAACATATTTACTGAAAATATAAAGGACAACGGATTTTAATTAACTCCGGATTGACCTGGAGAAAAAAACTATTGTAAATACACTCGGGAGAGTCACGATAGACAGAAGTGAAACAAGGCAGTTGATAAAACCTTTCCTAACAAAAATGTTTACAAACTTCGTGAATAAGGAAGCAACAGTCTCAAACTTTGACCATTTTTCACATAGCATATTGTCCCTAGTGTTCCAGTGGCTACAAAAATGTATACACATAACTTTTACATCATTGTTGAAGCCTGCTAGACTCTAGCAGGCTTTGCTAGAGTCCAGCAGGTTTTGCTAGAGTCTAGCAGGTTTTGCTAGTCTAGCAGGTTTTGCTAGAGTCTAGCAGGTTTTGCTAAAGTCTAGCAGGCTTTACTAGACTTTTGTTTATGTTTTCGTAACAATTCAGATGATAACTCGTCTAAATTAGTTACGAAACTTATTCAGATTGTGTAGTGAAACTAATCAACCCCAAGTGAACTTAATTAGTTTCAGTTCACTTGGAACTTATTAATCAAGCCGAAAATGAAATTCCAAGAAAGTTATGCAAACAAGAACATGGACGGCAGTCTTCAGGGCAAAGAGTTCACAAGCCAAACTTGTATCACAGTGTAAAGAGCATTTTAATAAGAAAGAATGAAGAGTTTTTGATCATGTGATTCATTTGTTCCACTCGATCTTGTGCCTGGGAATGGCAAGCTGAATTGGC
>WNGS01160430.1:13200514-13210769 GCA_020271785.1 Procambarus virginalis | reverse complement strand
ATGCAGCAGTTAGCACGCCTGAGACATCAATCTTTCATATATTGGTTATTCTTTAAAGATAATTGGTTATAATTAATTTAGGAGAACCATGAACACAAATAGATTGAGGATTGCTTCAGCCATGGTGTCTAGGTCTCCTAATTGCAACATGTTCTCTTAATTGTTTCTAAATTGCAACATGTTCTTTCAACATGTTGATGAGAGTGACATCAAGTCAGGTAACTAAATTAAGGCTCTGGTACACAGCTGGCTACTTGGTCACCTTGTACTTTATATGATTCACCTTCACATTATGTAAAATTCGTTACAAAAAAAATAATAATAATAGTAAATTTAATTATTTCTAGGGACAGGTTTCAAGTGAATTCATGTAGAATAATCATTTTCCATTCATAATAAACATTATTCTTATTAAAACAAAATAAAACAAAATATGGGGAGGGGTGAGAAAGAATATAGAAGCGAAAGATTTTAATATTGTGCAAAATACCAATTATCAAAACAACGCCAATATATATATATATATATATATATATATAAATATATATATATATATATATATATATATATATATATATATATATATATATATATATACATATACATATACATATAGCAAATACAACACACAATATTAATCATACAGTGAATACATCCTCCTCAGCTGGGCTTTCATCTCTCCCTCACAATCTATTATATATTGCGAAATTCGCCATCATCCAGGAAGTAATTATTTAATGTGGAAAATAAATTCCAATATTTTTCGTATATCACGCACCCCTCTATACTATAGCCTGTGTGTCATGAGACCTCTATAATATATATTTCCCCGTATATCATGGAATCTTTATTATGTATACCGTATATCATGAAATCTCTATTATATATATATATATATATATATATATATATATATATATATATATATATATATATAATAGAGATTTAATATATATATATATATGCTACCAAAATATACTAATATATATATATATATATATATATATATATATATATATATATATATATATATATATATATGTATATATATATATATATATATATATATATATATATATATATATATATATATATATATATATATTAGTATATTTTGGTAGCAGTCTTTCTTGTAAACATATGTTGTTGAATATGACCGAAAATGTAAGATTAATAATTCTAACACGAATTTTCTCAATATTTCTTATGTTTTTCTTCACTGTCGGTGGTAATAAAAATAACAATTCTCCAAAATTCATTTTTTAATTGTCTGACGCCTGAACGCGTTTCGTAATTCGTATTACATTTTCAAAGACTAAATTTACCCACAAATTCTTCGTACTTATACTCTACTGGATGAGGTGATATGGTACAAAAGTTTTGGCTGAGGTGACAAACACAAGACAGAACACGAAACAATTGGTATAAATTGGATAAGTGAACATATGAATGGAAGTAACTGCAGAAGGCCTATTGGCCCATACTTCCTCTTGCTGCTTCCATATGGGTTCGGGGTCTTGAAGTAGGTAGAATATAGTTGTGCATTAATTGGCTGTTGATTGCTGGTGTTGACTTTTTGATGTGTAGTGCCTCGCAGATGTCAAGCCGCCTGCTGTCGCTGTATCTATCGATGATTTCTGTGTTATTTGTTAAGATTTCTCTGGTGATGGTTTGGTTGTGAGAAGAGAGTATATGTTCCTTAATGGCTCCCTGTTGCTTATGCATTGTTAATCGCCTGGAAAGGGGTCGCTACCAACAATGTTTGGGGTATTTATAAATTGATTTTAATTTGTAAATTAAAATTATAATTATTTTCTAATTTTAATATAATTTTAATTTGTATTTTTTTTACTTTCTTTCATGTGCTTCATTTGCTTTCTTTTATACAACGTTAATATGTTATGTTGATTTTCTCATTATGCTAAATTGGAAATAGACTTGCCGTTCATTGATCATAATTTATGGCAAAAATACCTTGATGGAGAGTAGAGATAGCCTAACATACTCTATCCTTTTTGAGATGAATCTTATTGTCTCAATAAGCCTACTTGAATTTGAAAGATGCCTTGATCTGGTAGTCCATCCCATGTGTATGTANTGAGAATTTAGAGAATATCTTAATGCACAACATAGTAATATACGTTTCACTGCGGAGCGTGAAGTGGATAATTCATTATCGTTTCTTGATGTCAAAGTGAACAACCTTAATGGGTTCAACGCTAATGTTTTTAGAAAACCAACTTTTACTGGGTTAGGTTTAAATTTTAATTCTTTTGTTCCTGATATTTTTAAGAAAAATGCAATTAATACTTTACTGAATAGGGCCTTTGTTTTATGTTCTAATTGGAATAACTTTGATCAAGAAATTAATTTTCTTGTGAAATTTTTTTCAAACAATGGTTATCCTCTACATATGATTTATACTTTTATAAGGAATTTCGTAAATAAGAAGTTTCACCCATCGTGTAGGATTGCTACAGTAGAAAGGGATATTAAATATATTAAATTACCATTCTATGGCACGATTAGTTTTTCTGTAAGGAGTCGTTTGAGGAAAATGTTGCAGCATTGTTATCCTCAAGTAGACTTTAGATTTATCTTTGTCAACACTAATACCATAGGCTCTTATTTTAAATTTAAAGATAAAGTGCCTACCCCCCTGTGCTCTGGTGTCGTATATATGTATAATTGTTCCAGCTGTAATGCTGGATATATCGGGAGTTCCATTCGGAACTTTAAGATTAGGATACTTGAGCACCGGGGAGTTTCTTTTAGGACTGGATTACCATTGTCTAAACCAGCATTTTCGGAGATTAGAAACCATTGTTATGAGTTTAATCATTCTCTGCTGGAATCTGATTTTAAAATTTTGGACACTTGTATAAATGGCCAGTCAGATTTGAGAATAATGGAATCCTTATATATAAAGGAGCTGCGGCCTTTATTAAATAGCAACCTTTCGGCTGTTCAATTGTACACTGTGTAGTGCACATTAGGCCCTGTAATTTGCTTTATAGTTCATTCTGGTAGTTTAATTTTATTATAATTTTGCTTTAGTCTACCATGTTTTTGCCTTTTCTTACTTATTTCGGGCTTGACATTGTACATTATTATAATCTTTTTATTTAGGATACATATACATTTTTTGTTATTTAGTTTTATTTAATATTTGAGTTTTTATACGATTTTGAGTAGTATTTTATAATTGTCGCTTACTCTGTTTGTATTTTTATATACATTTTTTGTAGATTTGTAGTCATGATATGAATATTTGTTATAGTGTTTAGTATATATGTGGTGGCTATCAAGTCTCATTCCTGTTGATCACTTCACGTAAGTTTAATAGTATGGTTTGTTGTAGTAGTTATAAAATTCTTGTTGTAATTGAATGTTTTTTGAATTAGCTTTTATCTATGTGACAGTTAATAAGTTTTATTTGTATTGATCACTTTAAGTAAGCTTAAGTGTTTTGTTTTTTAATAATTTTCCTTTCTTTGATAGGCAGTCATATTCAGTATGAGTTCTTTGTTTTGCCTCTTATTTGATTGTGATTTCTATTTTCTTTTAGATCTGATGATGAATACAAGAAGTATTCGAAACGTTATGCATTTTAAAGTAAAGAATCTGAAACAAGATGTTCAGTATATCCTTGGTTTTCCTATTTATCTTAAAATTAAGATTCCCGAAGGGAACATCGATCATAAATATATATATATATATATATATAATATATATATATATATATATATATATATATATATATATATATATATATATATAAAGTGAAAGGCCAGAAGGTTTAAAGTACACCAGAGGAGTTAATAAATTCATTAATACAGCAGATTTTCTGGTGTATTAATAAGTTAATACACCAGAGGTTCACACAAAATAATTCACAATCACCGCGATAATTCACAATTCTCACAATAAATCACACTCACATAAACAATTCCTAAGGAGTTTACATTCACAATAATTTACAATCATGAAGAAAGATATTATATGCACTCTGTTTAAAGAACTCATATATTTCGTCATTTTTCTTATCGAGAGCATTATTATCTATCATTATATCTAACAGGCACTGTTAGTATACTGCTCCCAGGTAGTGTTATAATGCCAGGCACTGTTAGTATAATGCTCCCAGGTAGTGTTATAATGCCAGGCACTGTTAGTATAATGCTCCCAGGTAGTGTTATAATGCCAGGCACTGTTAGTATAATGCTCCCAGGTAGTGTTATAATGCCAGGCACTGTTAGTATAATGCTCCCAGGTAGTGTTATAATGCCAGGCACTGTTAGTATAATGCTCCCAGGTAGTGTTATAATGCCAGGCACTGTTAGTATAATGCTCCCAGGTAGTGTTATAATGCCAGGCACTGTTAGTATAATGCTCCCAGGTAGTGTTATAATGCCAGGCACTGTTAGTATAATGCTCCCAGTTAGTGTTATAATGCCAGGCACTGTTAGTATAATGCTCCCAGGTAGTGTTATAATGCCAGGCACTGTTAGTATAATGCTCCCAGGTAGTGTTATAATGCCAGGCACTGTTAGTATAATGCTTCCAGGTAGTATTATAATGCCAGGCACTGTTAGCATACTGTTAGACAATACTGTATAAAGCTACATGATTCAGACCATTTTGTATAAAACTACAAGGAACTCTAAATATAATGCAGATATAATCCTTGCAGCATAATGCTGTCAGTTTGATAGCAAGAACCACAGCTCCGCCAGGGTATGGATATGGCCCCAAGCTGGTTTTCCTGTTAAGCGAGAGGTATAGTACTGCCAATTTGAGGCATTATACAGGCGATGAGTCACAATAACGTGGCTAAAGTATGTTGACCAGACCACACACCTTCTAGTGTCTGGTCAACTTGAGGCATTATCTTAAAAGTAAACCAAAAAAATGCTGAGAATGCGTTTTCAATTGTGTCTTGTATGTCACGTTGAGAAGATCCCACGATGGTTTAGAAGGAAGTTAGAACACTTGGACAATAGCGAACACATGAATTGGTTAGAGGCTTGTGTTGTTTGTGCCGCACCAACGGCCAAATGACTGACAGTAATTGCTTTCTCCCAAATTATGGAAGTGCGTGCGAGAGAGCGGTTTTACGTGCCGGGGGGAGAGGAAGAGATGGGATAGGAAGGGAAGGGGATAGGAGTTTGATGTGATGGTTCACCTGGGGAATTGTCAGTCCGAAGGGATGGAACGGTGAGTCCGAAGGATGTTAATCTACAGGCAAGACGGTCACATCCCTTCCCAAAACGCCATTACTGGCAATGAACGAACACCTAGCGAAATAATCGGCAAATTAGAGATTAGACATAGCCGAAGTACTTCATGCCAAGCACTCACATTAGTAGCCAGCTTGCACTCACATCTCTTACCTTACACACACACTCTCTCTCTCTCTCTCTCTCTCTCTCTCTCTCTCTCTCTCTCTCTCTCTCTCTCTCTCTCTCTCTCTCTCTCTCCCCCCCGCCTGCCTGTGTTGCATGAACTAGCCCCTATCCTGAGCCCCATATCCTTCCTGCTGTGTTGCAGGCACTAGCCTCTATCCTGACCTATTGCCCGCCTCCGAAAACAACCGGTTCCCTTATCTAATATATCACTTTTTTCACATATTCCCCCTAAATCATTAAAAAAAAACGGGGTAATGATGTAACTTCAAAGCAACGTAATTTTAACGTTCTCTGTGCCTCTCAATCGATAGGTTAAGGGGGGTTTGTTTGGGCTCGTAAGTTCCTGCTTAAGCAGAAGAGTGGCCATTTTACCGAGTGGTCGAAGTCAAGAGCGTGTAGTGAAGTAATGAAGTATGGAGTGATCAATTCTCTAGTGCATCCACTCTACAGCAGTGAACTTGCTACTGCACCCTTGCCAATTGTGCAGCTATCACGCCTGGGCGATATTGGCTGCATTGCAATAGATTTGCACTGTCATAAACCTGTTCCACTCAAAGTTTATATATATATATATATATATATATATATATATATATATATATATATATATATATATATATATATATATATATATATATCACGGCCTCATACATACCCATATATTACTCTCCACCGTCCACATGAATTGACGAAGACTCAATCTCCATCAATCAGTCAACCCCCATCAATCATCTGGATGACTTTCCGCAGCCTCATAGTGGAGAATATATATATCCTGCCGACGATTGTAGAATGTATCCTGCCTGGATGGTATAGTTACCTGGATATACCTGAGGGCCACCAGCACTCTCTAGTGGCCTCGACCAGGCCAGGATATTCAGGGGGACTGACTTGAAATCTGTACACCAGTTGATTGACAGTTGAGAGGCGGGACCAAAGAGCCAGAGCTCAACCCCCTACGCAAGCTCAATTAGGTGAGCATACAGGAAGCAGCGCCGTAACAGCTGTCTAACTCCCAGGTACCTATTTACTGCTAGGTAACAAGGGACATCTAGGGTGAAAGAAATTTTGTCCATTTGTTTCTGCCTGGTCCGGGAATCGAACCCGGGTCACAGAATATTACGAGTCCTGCGCGCTGTCCGCTCAGCTGCCAGACCCCTGTGTGTGTGTGTGTGTGTGTGTGTGTGTGTGTGTGTGTGTGTGTGTGTGTGTGTGTGTGTGTGTGTGTGTGTGTGTGTGTGTAGAAAGTGTGTGTGTGTACTCACCTAGTTGTACTCACCTAGTTGTGCTTACGGGGGTTGAGCTCTGGCTCTTTGGTCCCGCCTCTCAACCGTCAATCAACAGGTGTACAATTTCCTGAGCCTATTGGGCTCTATCATATCTACACTTGAAACTGTGTGTGTGTGTGTGTGTGTGTGTGTGTGTGTGTGTGTGTGTGTAAATATGAAAAGTCATATATGTGAGTGGTGCTGACAGCCCAGCATCCACAGAGCAGCAGCCCCAGACACGTCTCACATCATCTCCCGGTACAAGCATCCTCCTCCACATCCTTGTACCAAGGGACACTACTCTCAGTTATGAACAAACTCATTTAACATAACAAGATTCAGTCTAGATGAAGGTAATGTCCCACTCTCCCAAAATTATTGCTCACCCTCCTTCGCAGAATTACCATCCTTGTAGGGAAGAATGTTTGAGTACCTACGGGCTCACCATAGCCCGTGCTACTTGGAGCTGTTTGTTCCAAGTAGCGAATCTTTAACAACAACATCAAGATGACGCTGAGAGGTTCTCCCTGGTGAGGTAAAGGAGATGCAGCATCCACTCTCTGGCTCTTTTGTTTACTGTTGCTGGGGTCTGAGTCCTGGTCGAGCATCCCTACTGCTATAGACACTGTCAACGGAGATGCTGCATCTTGTTGCTAGGTGGTAACGCTCCATCTCGTTGCTAGGGGTAACGCTCCATCTCGTTGCTAGGGGGGGGGGGCAACGCTCCACCTCGTTGCTAGGGGGGCAATGCTCCATCTCGTTGCTAGGGGGGACAACGCTCCATCTCGTTGCTAGGGGGGACAACGCTCCATCTCGTTGCTAGGGGTAACGCTCCATCTCGTTGCTAGGGGTAACGCTCCATCTCGTTGCTAGGGGTAACGCTCCATCTCGTTGCTAGGGGTAACGCTCCATCTCGTTGCTAGGGGTAACGCTCCATCTCGTTGCTAGGGGTAACGCTCCATCTCGTTGCTAGGGGTAACGCTCCATCTCGTTGCTAGGGGTAACGCTCCATCTCGTTGCTAGGGGGGTGTAACAAGATGGCTTTGAAACGTAACTCCTTCCCCCCCCCCCACTCACCTCCCTGCATCCAGGCTTGCTGGCTGGGTCTGTTGCGTAGTCTGTGTTGCAGCTTCAATTGCAGCTGGTGTCAATTGCAGCTGGTGTCAATTGCAGCTGGTGTCAATTGCAGCTGGTGTCAATTGCAGCTGGTGTCAATTGCAGCTGGTGTCAATTGCAGCTGGTGTCAATTGCAGCTGGTGTCAATTGCAGCTGGTGTCAATTGCAGCTGGTGTCAATTGCAGCTGGTGTCAATTGCAGCTGGTGCCGCAGTTAGGGTGGTAGTGGAGGTGGCAGTGTTCTGACTCACCAACTGCCCAGTACATCAACCCTCCGTGCAATAGGCCCATGCACGGGTCTATTGCACGGGTCTAAAAGCCGGCCCTGAAGCAGGCCGGGTTTTTTTTTTTTTTTACTAAAATGAATGTCCACCGGATTTTATTCATACCATATTTTTTTTTTGGGGGGGGTGGGAAAGGGAGGTGATAGGGGTAATTGGCAAGTTATTGGATATCACTAAAATTGGTGTGATATCTTGTTTAAGCTTAACGGTATTGATGATATCAATTAATATATTGACGGTCAAATGATTCCTGATGATACCAATACCTGACTTGACATAGATATATGAACTTGTGCTTGAAGAAGACACCAGTCCTCTGCCTTCATGGGAATATCATCAGACACCCGCATTCTAATATTAATAAATGGTTGTGTATATATTTTATTTATTGGTGAATGAAAATTAGTATTAGTAAATTGTGTGTGATATATTTTCCTGTGTGAACACTTGAACGTCCGTCGTTATATCACGTGATATGTCCAACCTGTCCTCGCAAATTCGTATAGTCAATATTGACTTATTAGTTACGTGCATAGGTGACATACTTAACATAATAGTTTTCCTTGAAAAGCTTCATAGAAAACACCGACCTTACCTAACCTACTTAGTATGTTAAGATAAGCATCTTATTGCTTCGTAATTACAATTATTACCTAACCTATACCTATAATAGGTTAAGTAACAATTGTAATTACGAAGCTATAAGATGCTTATTTAACATACTAAGTAGGTTAGGTAAGGTCGGTGTTTTCTATGAAGCTTTTCAAGGGAAACTATGATGTTTAGTATGTCACCTATGCACGTAACTAATAAGTCAATATTGACTATACGAATTTGCGAGGACGGGTTGATATGTCTCAACGTTGGAAACTGGAGGCATTACAGCAAGCTGATATATCATTGGTGGAGAGGTACGGCCTTATCAGCCAATCAGCGTGAAGCTCCCGTGACCTATCGTGATCGTCAGATTGTCTAGAGAGAGAGAGAACTCATTTGCAACTCATCCTAAATTAGGGAGTCCGGTGCTCCATCAGCGCCCAGCGGAAAAGTTCTGAAATCACTTTTGTTCAGTAGTGTGAGTTTTGTGGTGTTCACGGCTCAGTGGACTCCCTTGTGCTCACTTCGAATCCATTGCACGGCGTTAATGTGATATCCGAAAATAAATGCAGTGAGGTGAGATTGTGAACTGTGAATTCAACGCCTGTGTGTGTGTGTACGGTAGTGAATGTAGCAAGATTCAGTCTATTTTTCAGGGATTCTATTATTATTTTTTTATTATTTTTTTATTACTTTATTTGTATTATTATAATTTTATTTATTTACTTTTTTTTATTATTACTATTATTATTTATTTTTTAATAATAGGGATTACTATTATTCAGGGATTTTTCCATATGTAACTTTATCTCTTCTATACTACACATGAATTTACATAGAAACGCTAGAAATATTTTTTTGGTGGCGGGAGTTGATAGGAACTTGGTTGAACTAGATTCTAATAAATCTAGTGAATGATTATGAATTCTAATGAATCTGTTCATTTGGTGAACAGTTCCTGTTAATAGTTCTAGTGAACGTACGACATTGTGAAGAACTCTGGTGAACGTACGACATTGTAAAGAACTCTGGTGAACGTACGACATGGTGAGGAATCTGATATTGAATGTTTTACAAATGCATCAAGATTACAAATGATTTTTGCTTGGCTGGAGATTAATCATTTGAAAGGATTAACTTTTATCATCGACTGTGACGTAATTAAAAAAATAATACTGTGATATTTTTTATAAGTGACGAGAGAAATAGTAAAACTCAGTATATATATATATATATATATATATATATATATATAATATATATATATATATATATATATATATATATATATATATATATATATATATATAGGAACATCAATGGGCATCAATGGCAATCAATCAATCAATGGGCAATCAATCAATTCAACATCAATGAACATCAATGAGATAAAAATAATAAGAATAACAATATATATATATATATATTATATACTATATATATATATATATATATATATATATATATATAATATATATATATGAATCACATATATTAATAAATATATACTCATATGTGACCCGGCCAGGATTCGAACCCATGACGTCTAGGCTTCACCAACACCCAGTGAACGAGAAGTGGGT
>WNGS01160430.1:13133071-13169417 GCA_020271785.1 Procambarus virginalis | reverse complement strand
ACCCGATTCAAGGTCACTCAAGAAAAGTCAGTAAATAGAGAAACCCAAAATCTTTGATGAACCTAAATTCCTCAAACAGTTATCTTCAGAGGGGGGTAGGGTACATACGAGCCTACTATAAAAGGAATGAACCTCGGGCTATCAGTTGGAGCAAATATTAAGCAAGAGCATAGTCAATGTGGATGACATTACAAACATTCATGAACTACAACAAATTAATGTTTGTTGTCCGGAGAATGGGGGAGTATGGAGGNGCAGGGGGGTTGGGCAAAATATGACCCATCGCAGTTTTCAGTAATTATCATATTTTTCATAAAAAGTCGTAATTTGAAATGAAAATAGGTGCAGAGAGTCAGAATTCGGCTCAAAAATCAGCTCAGGAGTCAATTTCCGACATTTCAGATATTTTGAAAACTGCAGGGGGGTTTGGGCAAAATATGACCCATCGCCGTTTTCAGTAATTGTATTTTTGGTATAAAAAGTCGTAATTTGAAAATGAAAATAGGTGCAGAGAGTCAGAATTCGGCTCAAAAATCACGCTCAGGAGTCAAATTTCCGACATTTCAGATATTTTGAAAACTGCAGGGGGGTTGGGCAAAATATGACCCATCGCCGTTTTCAGTAATTGGCATATTTTTGGTATAAAAATCGTAATTTGAAAATGAAAATAGGTGCAGAGAGTCAGAATTCGGCTCAAAAATCACGCTCAGGAGTCAAATTTCCGACATTTCAGATATTTTGAAAACTGCAGGGGGGTTTGGGCAAATATGACCCATCGCGTTTTCAGTAATTGGCATATTTTCTATAAAAATTCGTAATTTGAAAATGAAAATAGGTGCAGAGAGTCAGAATTCGGCTCAAAAATCACGCTCAGGAGTCAAATTTCCGACATTTCAGATATTTTGAAAACTGCAGGGGGGTTTGGGCAAAATATGACCCATCGCCGTTTTCAGTAATTGGCATATTTTCGGTATAAAAAGTCGTAATTTGAAAATGAAAATAGGTGCAGAGAGTCAGAATTCGGCTCAAAAATCACGCTCAGGAGTCAAATTTCCGACATTTCAGATATTTTGAAAACTGCAGGGGGTTTGGGCAAAATATGACCCATCGCCGTTTTCAGTAATTGGCATATTTTTTATAAAAAGTCGTAATTTGAAAATGAAAATAGGTGCAGAGAGTCAGAATTCGGCTCAAAAATCACGCTCAGGAGTCAAATTTCCGACATTTCAGATATTTTGAAAACTGCAGGGGGGTTTGGGCAAAATATGACCCATCGCCGTTTTCAGTAATTGGCATATTTTTGGTATAAAAAGTCGTAATTTGAAAATGAAAATAGGTGCAGAGAGTCAGAATTCGGCTCAAAAATCACGCTCAGGAGTCAAATTTCCGACATTTCAGATATTTTGAAAACTGCAGGGGGGTTTGGGCAAAATATGACCCATCGCCGTTTTCAGTAATTGGCATATTTTCTTTATAAAAAGTCGTAATTTGAAAATGAAAATAGGTGCAGAGAGTCAGAATTCGGCTCAAAAATCACGCTCAGGAGTCAATTTCCGACATTTCAGATATTTTGAAAACTGCAGGGGGGTTTGGGCAAAATATGACCCATCGCCGTTTTCAGTAATTGGCATATTTTTGGTATAAAAAGTCGTAATTTGAAAATGAAAATAGGTGCAGAGAGTCAGAATTCGGCTCAAAAATCACGCTCAGGAGTCAAATTTCCGACATTTCAGATATTTTGAAAACTGCAGGGGGGTTTGGGCAAAATATGACCCATCGCCGTTTTCAGTAATTGGCATATTTTCTTTATAAAAAGTCGTAATTTGAAAATGAAAATAGGTGCAGAGAGTCAGAATTCGGCTCAAAAATCACGCTCAGGAGTCAAATTTCCGACATTTCAGATATTTTGAAAACTGCAGGGGGGTTTGGGCAAAATATGACCCATCGCCGTTTTCAGTAATTGGCATATTTTGGTATAAAAAGTCGTAATTTGAAAATGAAAATAGGTGCAGAGAGTCAGAATTCGGCTCAAAAATCACGCTCAGGAGTCAAATTTCCGACATTTCAGATATTTTGAAAACTGCAGGGGGGTTTGGGCAAAATATGACCCATCGCCGTTTTCAGTAATTGGCATATTTTTGGTATAAAAAGTCGTAATTTGAAAATGAAAATAGGTGCAGAGAGTCAGAATTCGGCTCAAAAATCACGCTCAGGAGTCAAATTTCCGACATTTCAGATATTTTGAAAACTGCAGGGGGTTTGGGCAAAATATGACCCATCGCCGTTTTCAGTAATTGGCATATTTTCTTATAAAAAGTCGTAATTTGAAAATGAAAATAGGTGCAGAGAGTCAGAATTCGGCTCAAAAATCACGCTCAGGAGTCAAATTTCCGACATTTCAGATATTTTGAAAACTGCAGGGGGTTTGGGCAAAATATGACCCATCGCCGTTTTCAGTAATTGGCATATTTTTGGTATAAAAAGTCGTAATTTGAAAATGAAAATAGGTGCAGAGAGTCAGAATTCGGCTCAAAAATCACGCTCAGGAGTCAAATTTCCGACATTTCAGATATTTTGAAAACTGCAGGGGGGTTTGGGCAAAATATGACCCATCGCCGTTTTCAGTAATTGGCATATTTTGGTATAAAAAGTCGTAATTTGAAAATGAAAATAGGTGCAGAGAGTCAGAATTCGGCTCAAAAATCACGCTCAGGAGTCAAATTTCCGACATTTCAGATATTTTGAAAACTGCAGGGGGGTTTGGGCAAAATATGACCCATCGCCGTTTTCAGTAATTGGCATATTTTTGGTATAAAAGTCGTAATTTGAAAATGAAAATAGGTGCAGAGAGTCAGAATTCGGCTCAAAAATCACGCTCAGGAGTCAAATTTCCGACATTTCAGATATTTTGAAAACTGCAGGGGGGTTTGGGCAAAATATGACCCATCGCCGTTTTCAGTAATTGGCATATTTTTGGTATAAAAAGTCGTAATTTGAAAATGAAAATAGGTGCAGAGAGTCAGAATTCGGCTCAAAAATCACGCTCAGGAGTCAAATTTCCGACATTTCAGATATTTTGAAAACTGCAGGGGGGTTTGGGCAAAATATGACCCATCGCCGTTTTCAGTAATTGGCATATTTTTGGTATAAAAAGTCGTAATTTGAAAATGAAAATAGGTGCAGAGAGTCAGAATTCGGCTCAAAAATCACGCTCAGGAGTCAAATTTCCGACATTTCAGATATTTTGAAAACTGCAGGGGGGTTTGGGCAAAATATGACCCATCGCCGTTTTCAGTAATTGGCATATTTTTGGTATAAAAAGTCGTAATTTGAAAATGAAAATAGGTGCAGAGAGTCAGAATTCGGCTCAAAAATCACGCTCAGGAGTCAAATTTCCGACATTTCAGATATTTTGAAAACTGCAGGGGGGTTTGGGCAAAATATGACCCATCGCCGTTTTCAGTAATTGGCATATTTTTGGTATAAAAGTCGTAATTTGAAAATGAAAATAGGTGCAGAGAGTCAGAATTCGGCTCAAAAATCACGCTCAGGAGTCAATTTCCGACATTTCAGATATTTTGAAAACTGCAGGGGGGTTTGGGCAAAATATGACCCATCGGNGTGAACATTACTACATATATAATCTTACGTGTGGCCAGTGAAAATACCTAGAAATATAGGGCAGGTTCTTACTAACATGTCCTTCTAAGAGTGAAATGTGTGTTTACATTCTAGATTTAAGTGCATGATTCTAGTTTTAGAGCTTCTAGATTTAAGTGCATGCTTCTAGACCTAAGATAATTCTAGATTTCATACATGATCAAGTTCAGTGTAAGCACTTATAATTATCCAGTTCTAGTGAGTGTTCAAGACCATACCAAGTGCATTCCATCCTTTGAAAATTTTGGGGAGGGAGTAACATTGGGGTCAGGTCATCCTAATGATTGGGGCCACCCTATTTTTCTCCAATTTTTTGGACAATCGTACAGTGGATAGTTACTTCAAACATACTGGATAATTCTTAAGCGGCAACTGCTTCCATTGGTTACAGGCTTGGAAACAGGATACTATTCTTCACCACCTTCCTAGATTTAAGGCCTATTCCCTGACGTGTTTTATTCTTATTCATTGCCGGTTACTTTGGCTGTGAACGTACATTTTGCAAAAAAGATTAGTTCTGAGCTGTGTCTTTTCATTACCGCAAGATGCCCCGCATACGCATTAATTTGGCGTCGGTAACTGATCTAATAACATTACCTGGAGTGTCGTACACATTGGCTAACAGAATTATTAAATTCAGACACACACGCACTATCACAGCAGACAACATTCATCATATATCTCATCTTAAGATTACAACTCCTTTGTTGAATGCCATATCTTTTGACACGGAACCACCACCTCATGACTCAGGTTCCATCACATTGGCAGAACCAAACACTAGACGACGTTCAGGCTCACCATCATCGGATGGAAATGCTTCCGCTGTCTCGGGAGGCGCAGCTACACGCAGTCGCACCAAACGTACATCTCCTCCTCGTAATATCCATGGTTTGCATAGTTCTGGTTTTCAGAGCCAGGACACATTCCTATTAGGGGTTCATCTCATTCCACTCATCATCCAGTTCGAAGGGTGTCAGCTAGCTCTCAGAATTCTGATTCAGATGACTCCACGTATTCTCGACAGCGGAACCGACATGGTCGGAGGAATACTTCATTCCGTCCACCACCTCGTGAACTTGATTATGATGGTAAATCTGATTGGACTCCATTCTATCGCCGTTTCACATCATATGCAGCGGAAAAAGATTGGAGTGGTAAGACTTCTCTAACTAACTTGGGTTGGTGTCTTAAGGGAAAAGCTAGTGATTTCTATAACCGAATACTAGACCGTGAACCATCCATTGATTATACTCGCATGATGCACAAACTTGTAAAGAGATTCGGGGATAGGGAAGTTTTAGACGTGGCAATAATGAAATTTTCTCAGGCCCACCAGGAGCCTGGTGAAGACATCTTTGAATGGGCTGATAGAGTCCAGCATTTGGCCCATCGAGCTTACAAACATCTGGAACGGGGAGAGGAAGAGCAGATGGCAATCATGCGATTTGGCCAAGGTTTGTTAGATAAGCGTTTGGCAGAATACATTTCCAACGCTAATATTTCGTCCATGGAAAAAGCCATTGATAGGGCTCAAACATTTCAGCATAATTCTGTTGCTATTCACGGGTTGACAGGGTCATCCTCAGTTAGTTCCCAGCAGCAGAGGTCCCAAGGGCCAGCAGTGCGGATAAATGCTGTGGGTAGACCGTCCCGATATGAACAACCAGCCAGGAGTAATTTAGCTTTCCACCCCCGCTCAAGGACACCCACAAAATCTCCAGAGTCGTCACCGGCTAATAGTTTATCAGGCCAGGGTAAGGGGGGTCTCCGGCAAACAACTGCTGGATCAGGATCTCCATCTCTTGAGGGAATTGATGCAAAATTAGATAAGTTGACAGGCATGAACGTAAAACTAGACGAAGTCGTCTCAGGAATCTCAGGGGTTCGTGACAAATTGGACGAGGTATGTGAGGGTTTAAGGCGTCTCACAAACGCCATCATATCACCTCGGGGCCAACGCACCCCATCACCTAGGAGGAGCAATAATTGTTACCTATGTGGGGAAGAGGGTCATTTTGCTCGTGATTGCCAATCGTCTAGGAGTGGCTGGAACGAGGGTCGTAAACAGGAAGAGCGGCACAACGATAAATATGTTTCATTCTTGGAAGAGGACCAGTCTTTAAACAAAGATGGGTCGGCTCAAGAGGCCTAGATTCGACCCATAACTTGCCAGGCCAGCAGAGAGTGGTTATACCACCTCCAAGGACACAAAGTCCTTCTCAAGAGTTCAAATCTTATACCCTTCAAATACCAGCACTGGATATTCATCGGGAAGATTGGCCATCCAATCAAACATTTGCAGAAGGTGCACCTGAAATGATAGCACCGGAGGACGAAAAGGCCATGGACGACGGAAAGATGTCGCAGGATGAAGACGACGTCTATCAACAGGAGGGAGTTGGTTTAAATTCCCAGCGAGTAGGTGAGGAGGAAGAATTCCCTCAAGAAGAGAATTATTATTCCCCCAGGGAGGGTGAGGCAGACCTACCGGGCACATCCGAGGGTATTGATAAGCAGGAAAGGGAGGAACACGAACAGATAACCATTAGGCAATTACGGTCTGGTTCCATGTTCTGGATCCCGATTCAAGTAGAGAACGTATTGGTGAAAGCAATAGTTGACACAGCGGCAGAGGTCACAATTATTTCTCAAGAGGTTTATCAACAGTTGATACCCTCACCCCCGGTAATAAGACGGATCACACTCAATACCGCGGGAAAATGTATGTGTATTCCAGGAACACTGATAGGGCCAGTTACATTATTAATTGCTGGAGGAACATTTGAAGTAAACATATATGTAGCACCAATTGAAGATAACATGCTATTGGGGCTGGATTTTATGAAACGTCAGGGCATCAGCTTGGCTTTGCCGCAATCTCAAATGATATTAAAGGGACAAATTATTCCTATGCAACTGGGAAGGGAAGATGTACCAGACCCGAACTTCAATCCTTGCATAGCTAAAGTGGCAGTATCCCAACACACGGTCATTCCACCTCGGTCAGTAGCGAACGTCCTATGTGAACTGGACAATAACATGCCCCAATACCTAGTGAAACCCTTGAACCACGGGGAGGAGCCAATTCCTTACAGAAAACAGGGCTGTTTAAATCACAATTCGAAAATGCGTCCTCAGAAGAAAATAAAAGAAAAACTAGCAGTAAGTCAGTTTCTGGAAGGCATAGATCCAATTGCTTTCCCTTGGGATCCTGGAGGTGAGATGTGTGGAAAGTGTTGTTCTGTCAAGGAAGGAACCAAGGAGCGGCGCTTAGGTGTAAGGACCATTACTAGGGTGAACCCCTAGGAGTAAATCTTGAAAAAAAAAAAAAAAAAAAGCTGCAGTGTAGTGTGTAGTGTAAATAAATCATGATCAGTTCAGTGCACCAAAACAGTACTACTTCGTTCAATCACAAGAATTAAATCAACGAAACACCATATCAGTACAATAATCATGAACAATTTCACAAAGAAGTACATTCTATTTTTAAATTGTTAAATGTTTTCTCTTAATCAAACCAGAAACATTCTCTTCTGTTGCTAAATATACCATTCCACCCCTCAATATGAAGCCGGTGGAGGGTTCTTTCCAAAAGGCATACTAAGTTTAAATTAAGGTTCTAATACACCCCTTACTTTATAGAGACGGGGGGAGTGTGGAGGGATCCATATTCAAAATACCCGCCAGAGTAACTTTTTAGATTAGCCGCTCCTGATTGGTGGGCGGCAGGTCGACCCCGTGCATCTGCGCATCACCCGCGCGCATGCCTGGAGGCGAGAAGGAGACCAGAGAAGAACCGCACCTGACCGAGAACGGACCTGTTGGTAACGCCCCCTGGACTGTGGTTATCCAGTACCCCATATTGGCCAGATATCTTTGGACCTCGCCCATCCTCGCCCCTAGAAGCCATCGTATTGCTTCAATCACCCTGGGAGAAGACTTCAGGCTAAAGGTGAGCCGCTGTTTCCCCCGTTTTTCTCCACATTCTATGGTACGTCGATTACCACGTGGTTGGTCAGCCATAACCCCTAGGCGACCACCTCCACATTTCATATTTTCATTATAAAAAGTCGTAATTTGAAAATGAAAATAGGTGCAGAGAGTCAGAATTCGGCTCAAAAATCACGCTCAGGAGTCAAATTTCCGACATTTCAGATATTTTGAAAACTGCAGGGGGGTTTGGGCAAAATATGACCCATCGCCGTTTTCAGTAATTGGCATATTTTCTTAAAAAGTCGTAATTTGAAAATGAAAATAGGTGCAGAGAGTCAGAATTCGGCTCAAAAATCACGCTCAGGAGTCAAATTTCCGACATTTCAGATATTTTGAAAACTGCAGGGGGGTTTGGGCAAAATATGACCCATCGCCGTTTTCAGTAATTGGCATATTTTGGTATAAAAAGTCGTAATTTGAAAATGAAAATAGGTGCAGAGAGTCAGAATTCGGCTCAAAAATCACGCTCAGGTGTCAAATTTCCGACATTTCAGATATTTTGAAAACTGCAGGGGGGTTTGGGCAAAATATGACCCATCGCCGTTTTCAGTAATTGGCATATTTTCTATAAAAAGTCGTAATTTGAAAATGAAAATAGGTGCAGAGAGTCAGAATTCGGCTCAAAAATCACGCTCAGGAGTCAAATTTCCGACATTTCAGATATTTTGAAAACTGCAGGGGGGTTTGGGCAAAATATGACCCATCGCCGTTTTCAGTAATTGGCATATTTTCGGTATAAAAAGTCGTAATTTGAAAATGAAAATAGGTGCAGAGAGTCAGAATTCGGCTCAAAAATCACGCTCAGGAGTCAAATTTCCGACATTTCAGATATTTTGAAAACTGCAGGGGGGTTTGGGCAAAATATGACCCATCGCCGTTTTCAGTAATTGGCATATTTTTGGTATAAAAAGTCGTAATTTGAAAATGAAAATAGGTGCAGAGAGTCAGAATTCGGCTCAAAAATCACGCTCAGGAGTCAAATTTCCGACATTTCAGATATTTTGAAAACTGCAGGGGGGTTTGGGCAAAATATGACCCATCGCCGTTTTCAGTAATTGGCATATTTTCGGTATAAAAAGTCGTAATTTGAAAATGAAAATAGGTGCAGAGAGTCAGAATTCGGCTCAAAAATCACGCTCAGGAGTCAAATTTCCGACATTTCAGATATTTTGAAAACTGCAGGGGGGTTTGGGCAAAATATGACCCATCGCCGTTTTCAGTAATTGGCATATTTTTGGTATAAAAAGTCGTAATTTGAAAATGAAAATAGGTGCAGAGAGTCAGAATTCGGCTCAAAAATCACGCTCAGGAGTCAAATTTCCGACATTTCAGATATTTTGAAAACTGCAGGGGGGTTTGGGCAAAATATGACCCATCGCCGTTTTCAGTAATTGGCATATTTTGGTATAAAAAGTCGTAATTTGAAAATGAAAATAGGTGCAGAGAGTCAGAATTCGGCTCAAAAATCACGCTCAGGAGTCAAATTTCCGACATTTCAGATATTTTGAAAACTGCAGGGGGGTTTGGGCAAAATATGACCCATCGCCGTTTTCAGTAATTGGCATATTTTCTTTATAAAAAGTCGTAATTTGAAAATGAAAATAGGTGCAGAGAGTCAGAATTCGGCTCAAAAATCACGCTCAGGAGTCAATTTCCGACATTTCAGATATTTTGAAAACTGCAGGGGGGTTTGGGCAAAATATGACCCATCGCCGTTTTCAGTAATTGGCATATTTTGGTATAAAAAGTCGTAATTTGAAAATGAAAATAGGTGCAGAGAGTCAGAATTCGGCTCAAAAATCACGCTCAGGAGTCAAATTTCCGACATTTCAGATATTTTGAAAACTGCAGGGGGGTTTGGGCAAAATATGACCCATCGCCGTTTTCAGTAATTGGCATATTTTTGGTATAAAAAGTCGTAATTTGAAAATGAAAATAGGTGCAGAGAGTCAGAATTCGGCTCAAAAATCACGCTCAGGAGTCAAATTTCCGACATTTCAGATATTTTGAAAACTGCAGGGGGGTTTGGGCAAAATATGACCCATCGCCGTTTTCAGTAATTGGCATATTTTCTTATAAAAAGTCGTAATTTGAAAATGAAAATAGGTGCAGAGAGTCAGAATTCGGCTCAAAAATCACGCTCAGGAGTCAAATTTCCGACATTTCAGATATTTTGAAAACTGCAGGGGGGTTTGGGCAAAATATGACCCATCGCCGTTTTCAGTAATTGGCATATTTTTGGTATAAAAAGTCGTAATTTGAAAATGAAAATAGGTGCAGAGAGTCAGAATTCGGCTCAAAAATCACGCTCAGGAGTCAAATTTCCGACATTTCAGATATTTTGAAAACTGCAGGGGGGTTTGGGCAAAATATGACCCATCGCCGTTTTCAGTAATTGGCATATTTTCTTTATAAAAAGTCGTAATTTGAAAATGAAAATAGGTGCAGAGAGTCAGAATTCGGCTCAAAAATCACGCTCAGGAGTCAAATTTCCGACATTTCAGATATTTTGAAAACTGCAGGGGGGTTTGGGCAAAATATGACCCATCGCCGTTTTCAGTAATTGGCATATTTTTGGTATAAAAAGTCGTAATTTGAAAATGAAAATAGGTGCAGAGAGTCAGAATTCGGCTCAAAAATCACGCTCAGGAGTCAAATTTCCGACATTTCAGATATTTTGAAAACTGCAGGGGGGTTTGGGCAAAATATGACCCATCGCCGTTTTCAGTAATTGGCATATTTTCTTATAAAAAGTCGTAATTTGAAAATGAAAATAGGTGCAGAGAGTCAGAATTCGGCTCAAAAATCACGCTCAGGAGTCAAATTTCCGACATTTCAGATATTTTGAAAACTGCAGGGGGGTTTGGGCAAAATATGACCCATCGCCGTTTTCAGTAATTGGCATATTTTTTATAAAAAGTCGTAATTTGAAAATGAAAATAGGTGCAGAGAGTCAGAATTCGGCTCAAAAATCACGCTCAGGAGTCAAATTTCCGACATTTCAGATATTTTGAAAACTGCAGGGGGGTTTGGGCAAAATATGACCCATCGCCGTTTTCAGTAATTGGCATATTTTGGTATAAAAAGTCGTAATTTGAAAATGAAAATAGGTGCAGAGAGTCAGAATTCGGCTCAAAAATCACGCTCAGGAGTCAAATTTCCGACATTTCAGATATTTTGAAAACTGCAGGGGGGTTTGGGCAAAATATGACCCATCGCCGTTTTCAGTAATTGGCATATTTTTTATAAAAAGTCGTAATTTGAAAATGAAAATAGGTGCAGAGAGTCAGAATTCGGCTCAAAAATCACGCTCAGGAGTCAAATTTCCGACATTTCAGATATTTTGAAAACTGCAGGGGGGTTTGGGCAAAATATGACCCATCGCCGTTTTCAGTAATTGGCATATTTTTGGTATAAAAAGTCGTAATTTGAAAATGAAAATAGGTGCAGAGAGTCAGAATTCGGCTCAAAAATCACGCTCAGGAGTCAAATTTCCGACATTTCAGATATTTTGAAAACTGCAGGGGGGTTTGGGCAAAATATGACCCATCGCCGTTTTCAGTAATTGGCATATTTTTGGTATAAAAAGTCGTAATTTGAAAATGAAAATAGGTGCAGAGAGTCAGAATTCGGCTCAAAAATCACGCTCAGGAGTCAAATTTCCGACATTTCAGATATTTTGAAAACTGCAGGGGGGTTTGGGCAAAATATGACCCATCGCCGTTTTCAGTAATTGGCATATTTTGGTATAAAAAGTCGTAATTTGAAAATGAAAATAGGTGCAGAGAGTCAGAATTCGGCTCAAAAATCACGCTCAGGAGTCAAATTTCCGACATTTCAGATATTTTGAAAACTGCAGGGGGTTTGGGCAAAATATGACCCATCGCCGTTTTCAGTAATTGGCATATTTTTTATAAAAAGTCGTAATTTGAAAATGAAAATAGGTGCAGAGAGTCAGAATTCGGCTCAAAAATCACGCTCAGGAGTCAAATTTCCGACATTTCAGATATTTTGAAAACTGCAGGGGGGTTTGGGCAAAATATGACCCATCGCCGTTTTCAGTAATTGGCATATTTTCGGTATAAAAAGTCGTAATTTGAAAATGAAAATAGGTGCAGAGAGTCAGAATTCGGCTCAAAAATCACGCTCAGGAGTCAAATTTCCGACATTTCAGATATTTTGAAAACTGCAGGGGGGTTTGGGCAAAATATGACCCATCGCCGTTTTCAGTAATTGGCATATTTTTGGTATAAAAAGTCGTAATTTGAAAATGAAAATAGGTGCAGAGAGTCAGAATTCGGCTCAAAAATCACGCTCAGGAGTCAAATTTCCGACATTTCAGATATTTTGAAAACTGCAGGGGGGTTTGGGCAAAATATGACCCATCGCCGTTTTCAGTAATTGGCATATTTTCGGTATAAAAAGTCGTAATTTGAAAATGAAAATAGGTGCAGAGAGTCAGAATTCGGCTCAAAAATCACGCTCAGGAGTCAAATTTCCGACATTTCAGATATTTTGAAAACTGCAGGGGGGTTTGGGCAAAATATGACCCATCGCCGTTTTCAGTAATTGGCATATTTTCGGTATAAAAAGTCGTAATTTGAAAATGAAAATAGGTGCAGAGAGTCAGAATTCGGCTCAAAAATCACGCTCAGGAGTCAAATTTCCGACATTTCAGATATTTTGAAAACTGCAGGGGGGTTTGGGCAAAATATGACCCATCGCCGTTTTCAGTAATTGGCATATTTTGGTATAAAAAGTCGTAATTTGAAAATGAAAATAGGTGCAGAGAGTCAGAATTCGGCTCAAAAATCACGCTCAGGAGTCAAATTTCCGACATTTCAGATATTTTGAAAACTGCAGGGGGGTTTGGGCAAAATATGACCCATCGCCGTTTTCAGTAATTGGCATATTTTGGTATAAAAAGTCGTAATTTGAAAATGAAAATAGGTGCAGAGAGTCAGAATTCGGCTCAAAAATCACGCTCAGGAGTCAAATTTCCGACATTTCAGATATTTTGAAAACTGCAGGGGGGTTTGGGCAAAATATGACCCATCGCCGTTTTCAGTAATTGGCATATTTTCGGTATAAAAAGTCGTAATTTGAAAATGAAAATAGGTGCAGAGAGTCAGAATTCGGCTCAAAAATCACGCTCAGGAGTCAAATTTCCGACATTTCAGATATTTTGAAAACTGCAGGGGGTTTGGGCAAAATATGACCCATCGCCGTTTTCAGTAATTGGCATATTTTTTATAAAAAGTCGTAATTTGAAAATGAAAATAGGTGCAGAGAGTCAGAATTCGGCTCAAAAATCACGCTCAGGAGTCAAATTTCCGACATTTCAGATATTTTGAAAACTGCAGGGGGGTTTGGGCAAAATATGACCCATCGCCGTTTTCAGTAATTGGCATATTTTTGGTATAAAAAGTCGTAATTTGAAAATGAAAATAGGTGCAGAGAGTCAGAATTCGGCTCAAAAATCACGCTCAGGAGTCAAATTTCCGACATTTCAGATATTTTGAAAACTGCAGGGGGGTTTGGGCAAAATATGACCCATCGCCGTTTTCAGTAATTGGCATATTTTCGGTATAAAAAGTCGTAATTTGAAAATGAAAATAGGTGCAGAGAGTCAGAATTCGGCTCAAAAATCACGCTCAGGAGTCAAATTTCCGACATTTCAGATATTTTGAAAACTGCAGGGGGTTTGGGCAAAATATGACCCATCGCCGTTTTCAGTAATTGGCATATTTTCTTTATAAAAAGTCGTAATTTGAAAATGAAAATAGGTGCAGAGAGTCAGAATTCGGCTCAAAAATCACGCTCAGGAGTCAATTTCCGACATTTCAGATATTTTGAAAACTGCAGGGGGGTTTGGGCAAAATATGACCCATCGCCGTTTTCAGTAATTGGCATATTTTTGGTATAAAAAGTCGTAATTTGAAAATGAAAATAGGTGCAGAGAGTCAGAATTCGGCTCAAAAATCACGCTCAGGAGTCAAATTTCCGACATTTCAGATATTTTGAAAACTGCAGGGGGTTTGGGCAAAATATGACCCATCGCCGTTTTCAGTAATTGGCATATTTTTGGTATAAAAGTCGTAATTTGAAAATGAAAATAGGTGCAGAGAGTCAGAATTCGGCTCAAAAATCACGCTCAGGAGTCAAATTTCCGACATTTCAGATATTTTGAAAACTGCAGGGGGTTTGGGCAAAATATGACCCATCGCCGTTTTCAGTAATTGGCATATTTTCTTTATAAAAAGTCGTAATTTGAAAATGAAAATAGGTGCAGAGAGTCAGAATTCGGCTCAAAAATCACGCTCAGGAGTCAAATTTCCGACATTTCAGATATTTTGAAAACTGCAGGGGGGTTTGGGCAAAATATGACCCATCGCCGTTTTCAGTAATTGGCATATTTCTTTATAAAAAGTCGTAATTTGAAATGAAAATAGGTGCAGAGAGTCAGAATTCGGCTCAAAAATCACGCTCAGGAGTCAAATTTCCGACATTTCAGATATTTTGAAAACTGCAGGGGGTTTGGGCAAAATATGACCCATCGCCGTTTTCAGTAATTGGCATATTTTTGGTATAAAAAGTCGTAATTTGAAAATGAAAATAGGTGCAGAGAGTCAGAATTCGGCTCAAAAATCACGCTCAGGAGTCAAATTTCCGACATTTCAGATATTTTGAAAACTGCAGGGGGGTTTGGGCAAAATATGACCCATCGCCGTTTTCAGTAATTGGCATATTTCTTTATAAAAAGTCGTAATTTGAAAATGAAAATAGGTGCAGAGAGTCAGAATTCGGCTCAAAAATCACGCTCAGGAGTCAAATTTCCGACATTTCAGATATTTTGAAAACTGCAGGGGGGTTTGGGCAAAATATGACCCATCGCCGTTTTCAGTAATTGGCATTTTCTTATAAAAAGTCGTAATTTGAAAATGAAAATAGGTGCAGAGAGTCAGAATTCGGCTCAAAAATCACGCTCAGGAGTCAAATTTCCGACATTTCAGATATTTTGAAAACTGCAGGGGGGTTTGGGCAAAATATGACCCATCGCCGTTTTCAGTAATTGGCATATTTTGGTATAAAAAGTCGTAATTTGAAAATGAAAATAGGTGCAGAGAGTCAGAATTCGGCTCAAAAATCACGCTCAGGAGTCAAATTTCCGACATTTCAGATATTTTGAAAACTGCAGGGGGGTTTGGGCAAAATATGACCCATCGCCGTTTTCAGTAATTGGCATATTTTGGTATAAAAAGTCGTAATTTGAAAATGAAAATAGGTGCAGAGAGTCAGAATTCGGCTCAAAAATCACGCTCAGGAGTCAAATTTCCGACATTTCAGATATTTTGAAAACTGCAGGGGGGTTTGGGCAAAATATGACCCATCGCCGTTTTCAGTAATTGGCATATTTTTTTATAAAAAGTCGTAATTTGAAATGAAAATAGGTGCAGAGAGTCAGAATTCGGCTCAAAAATCACGCTCAGGAGTCAGAATTTCGGCTCAAAACTCACGCTCAGGAGTCAGAATTCGGCTCAAAACTCACGCTCAGGAGTCAAATTTCCGACATTTCAGATATTTTGAAAACTGCAGGGGGGTTTGGGCAAAATATGACCCATCGCCGTTTTCAGTAATTGGCATATTTTTGGTATAAAAAGTCGTAATTTGAAAATGAAAATAGGTGCAGAGAGTCAGAATTCGGCTCAAAAATCACGCTCAGGAGTCAAATTTCCGACATTTCAGATATTTTGAAAACTGCAGGGGGGTTTGGGCAAAATATGACCCATCGCCGTTTTCAGTAATTGGCATATTTCTTTATAAAAATTCGTAATTTGAAATGAAAATAGGTGCAGAGAGTCAGAATTCGGCTCAAAAATCACGCTCAGGAGTCAAATTTCCGACATTTCAGATATTTTGAAAACTGCAGGGGGGTTTGGGCAAAATATGACCCATCGCGTTTTCAGTAATTGGCATATTTTTGGTATAAAAAGTCGTAATTTGAAAATGAAAATAGGTGCAGAGAGTCAGAATTCGGCTCAAAAATCACGCTCAGGAGTCAAATTTCCGACATTTCAGATATTTTGAAAACTGCAGGGGGGTTTGGGCAAAATATGACCCATCGCCGTTTTCAGTAATTGGCATATTTTAGGTATAAAAATTCGTAATTTGAAAATGAAAATAGGTGCAGAGAGTCAGAATTCGGCTCAGGAAAATCACGCTGCANCACCTGCAACTCCTCCTTCCCCCCACTTCTGCACACCTGGTCGACCTGCCAACTGCTGCTCCCAGCCAAACTAGCGACTTGCGGCCGTCCTGCATTTTGATTGGCCGTTAACCAACACACCACTCCGCTCCACGCCAATCACATTTCTCGCCAGTCAATGTTGGAGTCCCTTGCAGCCCTGCCAGCCAGAATATATCTTGTGCTCCTGCTGTGAACACCTAGGTTGACTCACCTCGTGTGATCAAATAGAGGTTTATAGCTAGCGCATATATTCCCAGCACTAATATTATTTTACTTGTCACTTTTCCTCCCTTTAACGTAATTCAGTTTTATGTTCAGTTATTTTTCCACTTGTTGTTCTGCACCATTAAGCCAAGATTTTGCCTTTATTTCAATTTGTTTCTTAGTGTTATTAAAGAGCATTGTTTATTATTGTGTTTTATGTCTCTTACCTTACCACAGATTATCAAACACGCAGTCATTCTTTTTTTTCCTTTTTTTTTACTTTTTTTTATCTTATATGTGTCCCGGCCTTAACATCTGCCAGTGGAAGACTGCCGACCACCATACTCCACTACTTTACCGTCACATATAATTGGGGGCCTGTCCGGAGCTTCACTCAGGTATTGGTAATTGTGGTAAGCGTACTTGGCTTTCATTCCCTTGCTTTCATTATTTACATTAATCACATTTATTTATTTATATGGTGCTGTGTATATTGTGCATTACGGGAGTAGCATATGGTGAGTGTGAGACAACTTTGGATTACGTGGTGACTGTAGGCCGCAGTCATACTCTTAATTGGTCGTCTCCCCCTTCCGTGTTATTATCCGTGTTTAACATCTTTTGTCCCCAGATATTTCTCACATTTTTGACAGATTATCACATAGGTACCCTGGTACTGTGGTCTGTCTCCGGGTCAATAGCACCTAAGTTCTGCAATCCGACTCTAGGAGGAAAAGAGGGCTTTAGATCCTCTAGCACGAACTATTATTGGCGTTGGGACCTCGCCGATAGTTCTCGTCACCAGTTGACACTCGCACCCCTACTCGTCGGTCAGACTGATGGTATTTACCCAAGGTAGGGAATTGGCGTTCTTTCTTTTGAGCACAAAGTTCGCTAATTCTATAAATACCATATTCAATTTCAGTGGGTACCTTTGCTTATGTTCTATAGTGACTTGGCAAGGTATGACTACATTTTTTGGACTACCTCATTTATTTTGAAGCCATTTAGTCTTTTAAACTCAGTTTCCACTAATTAGTAGGATTTTCTTGCCTTTATCCTCCCACAGTGAGTACCAGGTACAAGATTTCCTGCGACCTATTCATTTACCATCTTGAATTAACTTTAATTATTAATAATTCCCCACAGGATAGGTATCAGTTGCCACGTTTCCTGTTTCTGACATTCACCATATTCTCACTGTATATTCGTGTCTCCTTTATTTTGCTATATTTTCACAATGTTTCGCCTACAAGCTTTCAAGGAAAATCCAGAAGGTGAAATAGAGAAATTGCGTCACGCTAGAAGGGTCGAATTGATAACTCTTGCACACGAGTATCAATTGGAAGTTCCACCTGGCGCCAACAAATATACCATAAATAATATGATTTTAAATTATCTTTTGGATAAAGGGAAGATAGATTCTGATACTCATGAACAATACACTATTTCAGATAAACATGACTTGACAGCAATAAAGCTCAAGCTGGAACTTGCTAAGATCGAGCGGGAGCAACAACAGGAAGCAGCTGCAATCAGAGAGCGTGAAGCTGACATCAGAAAGGAAGAACAAGAGCGTGAAGCTGCAATCAAAAGGGAACAACAAGAGCGTGAAGCTGCAATCAGAGAGCGTGAAGCTGACATCAGAAAGGAAGAACAAGAGCATGAAGCTACTCTCAAAAGGGAAGAACGAGAGCGTGAAGCTGCTCTGGCGAAAGAAGCCCTACACCTCAAGGAGCGAGAGGCCGCACTGAGAAAAGAAGAAAGTGAACGTGAGTTGGCCTTATACAAACAGCGACTCGAGATGCAACGTGAACACGACAAACGGCAGGCAGAAGCAATTCTAGAATGTCGTGACCGAGAACTCACGAGGGACGCTGCACACCAAGCTCAACTCCAGCAAGCGGCAGCTAGCCTTCCTCCCAGTTTCAATGTCTCCCATGCAAGTAAGTTAATGCCCCCGTTCATAGAAACGGAGGTTGATGTGTTTTTCACCACTTTTGAGACCCTTGCTGATCAACTTAATTGGCCTGACGACCAATGGGCTACCCTTCTCCGAGTACATTTAACAGGTAGAGCAGCAGTCACACTCAGCACTTTGGCATCAGAAAACGACTACACCACCTTGAAGCAAGCTGTGTTGGACGCCTACCTTCTCTCCACCGAAAGCTATCGACGAAAGTTCCGTGACTACGTCAAGGCAAGTACCACCACCTTCTTAGAATTTGCTAACACCAAACGGAGATATTTCATGAAATGGCTGGAGGCAGCACATGTCTCTACTTTTTCAGAGCTTGTCAACCTCATACTGGTTGAAGAATTTTTGAGACGTGTACCTCCTCCTGTCCGCCTATACTTAGCAGACAAAGAAGAGACGGATTTGGTGAAGTGCGCGAAGTCAGCTGACACTTACAGCCTCATCCACCGGCTGACACCAGAACCTACCAGCAAGAAGTCTTGGTACAGTTACGAGAAAGCGAGCCCAGATCAAGGTACCTCTCAACTGTACTGCAGGTATTGTCGACTATATGGACATACCATTGAGAAATGTGGTAAGTCCCAATCTAAAGGTAACATCGAACCTCCTAAGTCTAAACCTACTCACCCTAAGTCCGGTAAGCCTGTAATGAATGTTGGTGTTCATGCTAATGATCTCTCTCTCTTTACCAAGCATCTATATCCAGGAACTATCTCTACCCACGGTTCAGATTCAGAGGGACGTTTTGGACTTAAGATCCTGCGGGACACAGCGGCTCTACAATCGATCGTCTTGAAATCAGCTGTGCCCAACGTCGCCTACACAGGAGAGACTGTATTCATCACTGACCTTACTGCTACAACTCCTTATCCCCTTGCCAGAGTTTACCTAGATTGTCCCTTCGTGACCGGTGAAGTCCAAGTCGCCGTCAGGGAAAAGCCTTTTCCCATGCCTGGAGTGCAACTTCTCCTGGGCAACGACTTGGCAGAAGACCAACAACCAAACAACCTGATCGTCAAGGACATATCCGAGGTAAGCAACTCTGTGTTGGATAACCCGATTTTTGAACATGTTCCAGCAAAGGTTCAAGAGAGTGATGAAGGTTCTCCTCCTGTTATGGTGACCACCCGTGCTCAAGCTGCACGACCACAGCCAGCTGACTCTACTGCTACCGCTGTCCCTCAGGACCCTTCGAAACTACCCCCTAACCTGACCGCTGTGGAGTTCCGTAAGTTACAGAGAGATGATCTTACCTTGACACCATTATTCTTTCAGGCTGAAACCCAATCCGACAGTGTTCCTGGGTTCTTTATGGAGAACGAAATACTCTATCGCAGGTATAGACCCAGTAAACTGAAGGACGAGGACGATTGGGCAGACGTTGAACAACTAGTGATTCCTACCAGCCTGCGGCCCACGATTCTACACCTGGCCCACGGCGCTTTGTCACACTACGGGTTCAACAAGACTTACCATGGAATTCGACAAGACTACTACTGGCCAGGTATGGTAAACGACGTCAAGAATCATGTCAATTATGCCACGTGTGTCAGTTAGCCGGGAAACCGAACGTTTCCATTCCCAGAGCACCACTGATACCCATCCAGGTGCCTGAGGAACCGTTCCACAAGCTTATTATTGACTGTGTTGGTCCTTTGCCTCGGACCAGTGCAGGCAACGCCTATATCTTAACCATCCTGTGTCCTACCACCAGATTTCCGATAGCAGTTCCAGTGAAAAATATTACGGCTGCTACAGTGGTGAAGAATCTACTGAAAATCTTCACCCAGTATGGATTTCCGAGGGAGATTCAGAGCGACTGTGGCACCAACTTCACCAGTGATCTCTTCAAACGGACTCTGGAGGAGTTCAACATCAAACAGGTACTGTCCAGCCCCTATCATCCTGCTTCACAGGGTTCTCTCGAGCGTAGTCATCAAACCATCAAGGCACTCTTAAAAAAGTTTTGTAATGAGACCTCAAAGGATTGGGATAGGCAAATTGATCTCATCATGTGTATTTTCAGAAGTCTTCCCAACGAGTCACTAGGAGTATCTCCTTATGAGATGCTCTACGGACGTAAGTGCCGTACACCTCTCAAGGCTTTCAAGGATTCTCTACGTGATGCCACCTTCAGTGAGCATCAGAATGTGCCCCAGTATCTTCAAAACCTCCGACACATTCTAGAGAGGGTCCATTCCTTTGCTAGCAACAACCTACAGAAAGCCCAGGAGAGGATGAAGACTCGTTACGACCAGCACTGCAAAGTAAGGAAGTTTAAACCAGGAGACTTAGTGCTTGCCTATTTCCCTATCCCAGGTTCTCCTTTACAGAACAGGTTCTCAGGACCCTACCGTGTTAAGGAGTGCCGGAACAACTTCAACTACGTTCTCGAGACCCCCGATAGGCGGTGGAAGACCCAGCTGTGCCACATCAATCTACTCAAGCCCTACCATGGGGTTCCTCCCATTGTGTTAACCAATTTCACCTCATTTACAGGTCCATACAGCCACAGTGAGACCTTCCCTGCTGCTCCTTCCGAAAGCACTGACACTGAGACAGCGCTTTCTAATTCGAAAATCCTTACTGACCTTCACAATCATTTTCAGGACGATAATAGTGCTTCACTCATCAAACTCATCAGAGAACATCAGGAGTTGTTTCGAGATGATCCCCAAGAGTGCACTGTGACTCGGCACGACATCCAACTGCTACCTGACACCCAGCCGATTCGCCAACCGTTCTACCGAATCAGCCCTAGCAAAACGGAAATCATGCGTGCTGAGGTACAGTATCTCTTGGACCATGGACTGGCTACCCCCTGTGAGTCCCCCTGGGCCTCACCATGCATCCTGGTACCCAAACCACACGGCAAAATCCGTCTTTGCACGGATTATAGGAAGTTGAACCAGGTCACAGTGAAGGACGCCTACCCAATACCCAGGATAGACGACATACTGGATGCCATTGGTAATGCCCGCTACCTCTCTCAGGTAGACTTACTCATGGGCTACTACCAGGTGAGTTTAACGGAGCGAGCTAAGGTACTGTCCGCCTTTATAACCCCGTTCGGGCTTTACAGGTACAACCGCCTTCCCTTTGGACTCTGCAATGCCCAAGCCACCTTTCAGAGAGCTGTCAACCGCGTCATCCAGGGCTTGGACAATACCTACGCCTATTTGGATGACATCGTGGTAGCATCCAACACCTGGAGCGAACACCTGCTCCAGCTACAACGATTGTTCTACAAGCTTCTGAAAGCCGGCCTCACCATCAATCTGGGCAAGTCCACCTTCGCGAAAGGTAAAGTGCGGTACCTGGGTCATGTTATAGGGAGTGGCAGCCTAGCTCCGTTAAATATCCACATTCAAGCAATCCAACAATATCCACAGCCTACTACCAGGAAGCAGCTCCTGCGCTTCCTTGGTCTTGCTTCCTATTACCGTAGGTTTGTGAAGAATTTTAGCACTGTTGCAACCCCATTAATCACCTTAACCAGTCCCAAGCAACGGTATAATTGGACCAGGGAGCAAACCGTTGCCTTCGAACAACTCAAATTCCTCCTCTGTTCTAATCCTATTCTCGCCTCACCAGATATCAAGAAGCCTTTCATCCTCCATGTCGACGCCAGTGGTACCGGCATCGGAAGTGCCTTAATGCAGCAGCGAGGCGAGGAGGTTCTACCTGTCAGCTACTACAGTTGCAAGTTGAAGCCTCATCAGAAAAACTACAGTACTATAGAGAAGGAACTCCTTTCCATCGTCCTGAGCTTACAACACTTTGCACCATATCTACACGGTGCTAGGTCCACTACCATCTATTCGGACCACAACCCTCTGAGATTCCTACATCAAGCCCAATTTAAAAACCAACGTCTGCTGCGATGGGCTTTATATCTTCAAGGCTTCAATTTAAAGATCTGCTACATCAAGGGGCCTGATAACATCATCGCTGACGCCCTCTCCAGAGTGCATGAGGTAGAGGCAGCTCCACCTCCCACTCTACCTCCCGTGAACGTGACTCTGCCAGAACCGCAGGCTTCGGGGGAAAGTTTTGACGATAATCTCTTCCCAGAGATTTAGCCTGCTATATCTTCCCATCGTCTCATTCTCAACACTATGCAAGATACGTTTTATAGTGGCTTAACGTATATATCAAGACAGTCACACGCACCTGCAACTCCCTCCTTCCCCCCACTTCTGCACACCTGGTCGACCTGCCAACTGCTGCTCCCAGCCAAACTAGCGACTTGCGGCCGTCCTGCATTTTGATTGGCCGCTAACCAACACACCACTCCAGCTCCACGTCAATCACATTCCTCCCTAGTCATAGTTGGAGTCCATTGCAGCCCTGCCAGCCAGAATATATCTTGTGCTCCTGCTGTGAACACCTAGGTTGACTCACCTCGTGTGATCAAATAGAGGTTTATAGCTAGCGCATATATTCCCAGCACTAATATTATTTTACTTGTCACTTTTCCTCCCTTTAACGTAATTCAGTTTTATGTTCAGTTATTTTTCCACTGGTTGTTGTGCACCACTAAGCCAAGATTTTGCTTTATTTCAATTTGTTTCTTAGTGTTATTAAAGAGCATTGTTTATTATTGTGTTTTATGTCTCTTACCTTACCACAGATTATCAAACACGCAGTCATTCTTTTTTTCCCTTTTTTTTACTTTTTTTATCTTATATGTGTCCCGGCCTTAACATCTGCCAGTGGAAGACTGCCGACCACCATACTCCACTACTTTACCGTCACAATGACCCATCGCAGTTTTCAGTAATTGGAATATTTTCTTTATAAAAAGTCGTAATTTGAAATTGAAAATAGGTGCAGAGAGTCAGAACTCGGCTCAAAAATCAAGCTCAGGAGTCAAATTTCCGACAATTCAGATATTTTGAAAACTGCAGGGGGGTTTGGCCAAAATATGACCCATCTCAGTTTTTAGTAATTGGCATATTTTTGGTATAAATATTCGTAATTTGAAAATGAAAATAGGTGCAGAGAGTCAGAATTCGGCTCAAAAATCACGCTCAGCAGTCAAATTTCCGACATTTCAGATATTTTGAAAACTGCAGGGGGTTTGGGCAAAATATGACCCATCGCCGTTTTCAGTAATTGGCATTTTTTGGTATAAAAATTCGTAATTTGAAAATGAAAATAGGTGCAGAGAGTCAGAATTCGGCTCAAAAATCACGCTCAGGAGTCAAATTTCCGACATTTCAGATATTTTGAAAACTGCAGGGGGGTTTGGGCAAAATATGACCCATCGCCGTTTTCAGTAATTGGCATATTTTTATATAAAAAGTCGTAATTTGAAAATGAAAATAGGTGCAGAGAGTCAGAATTCGGCTCAAAAATCACGCTCAGGAGTCAATTTCCGACATTTCAGATATTTTGAAAACTGCAGGGGGGTTTGGGCAAAATATGACCCATCGCCGTTTTCAGTAATTGGCATATTTTTTTATAAAAAGTCGTAATTTGAAAATGAAAATAGGTGCAGAGAGTCAGAATTCGGCTCAAAAATCACGCTCAGGAGTCAAATTTCCGACATTTCAGATATTTTGAAAACTGCAGGGGGGTTTGGGCAAAATATGACCCATCGCCGTTTTCAGTAATTGGCATATTTTTTTATAAAAAGTCGTAATTTGAAAATGAAAATAGGTGCAGAGAGTCAGAATTCGGCTCAAAAATCACGCTCAGGAGTCAAATTTCCGACATTTCAGATATTTTGAAAACTGCAGGGGGGTTTGGGCAAAATATGACCCATCGCCGTTTTCAGTAATTGGCATATTTTTGGTATAAAAAGTCGTAATTTGAAAATGAAAATAGGTGCAGAGAGTCAGAATTCGGCTCAAAAATCACGCTCAGGAGTCAAATTTCCGACATTTCAGATATTTTGAAAACTGCAGGGGGGTTTGGGCAAAATATGACCCATCGCCGTTTTCAGTAATTGGCATATTTTGGTATAAAAAGTCGTAATTTGAAAATGAAAATAGGTGCAGAGAGTCAGAATTCGGCTCAAAAATCACGCTCAGGAGTCAAATTTCCGACATTTCAGATATTTTGAAAACTGCAGGGGGGTTTGGGCAAAATATGACCCATCGCCGTTTTCAGTAATTGGCATATTTTGGTATAAAAAGTCGTAATTTGAAAATGAAAATAGGTGCAGAGAGTCAGAATTCGGCTCAAAAATCACGCTCAGGAGTCAAATTTCCGACATTTCAGATATTTTGAAAACTGCAGGGGGTTTGGGCAAAATATGACCCATCGCAGTTTTCAGTAATTGGCATATTTTTTATAAAAAGTCGTAATTTGAAATTGAAAATAGGTGCAGAGAGTCAGAATTCGGCTCAAAAATCACGCTCAGGAGTCAAATTTCCGACATTTCAGATATTTTGAAAACTGCAGGGGGGTTTGGGCAAAATATGACCCATCGCCGTTTTCAGTAATTGGCATATTTTTTTATAAAAAGTCGTAATTTGAAAATGAAAATAGGTGCAGAGAGTCAGAATTCGGCTCAAAAATCACGCTCAGGAGTCAAATTTCCGACATTTCAGATATTTTGAAAACTGCAGGGGGGTTTGGGCAAAATATGACCCATCGCCGTTTTCAGTAATTGGCATATTTTTCTATAAAAAGTCGTAATTTGAAAATGAAAATAGGTGCAGAGAGTCAGAATTCGGCTCAAAAATCACGCTCAGGAGTCAAATTTCCGACATTTCAGATATTTTGAAAACTGCAGGGGGGTTTGGGCAAAATATGACCCATCGCCGTTTTCAGTAATTGGCATATTTTTGGTATAAAAAGTCGTAATTTGAAAATGAAAATAGGTGCAGAGAGTCAGAATTCGGCTCAAAAATCACGCTCAGGAGTCAAATTTCCGACATTTCAGATATTTTGAAAACTGCAGGGGGGTTTGGGCAAAATATGACCCATCGCCGTTTTCAGTAATTGGCATATTTTGGTATAAAAAGTCGTAATTTGAAAATGAAAATAGGTGCAGAGAGTCAGAATTCGGCTCAAAAATCACGCTCAGGAGTCAAATTTCCGACATTTCAGATATTTTGAAAACTGCAGGGGGGTTTGGGCAAAATATGACCCATCGCCGTTTTCAGTAATTGGCATATTTTTATAAAAAGTCGTAATTTGAAAATGAAAATAGGTGCAGAGAGTCAGAATTCGGCTCAAAAATCACGCTCAGGAGTCAAATTTCCGACATTTCAGATATTTTGAAAACTGCAGGGGGGTTTGGGCAAAATATGACCCATCGCGTTTTCAGTAATTGGCATATTTTCGGTATAAAAAGTCGTAATTTGAAAATGAAAATAGGTGCAGAGAGTCAGAATTCGGCTCAAAAATCACGCTCAGGAGTCAAATTTCCGACATTTCAGATATTTTGAAAACTGCAGGGGGGTTTGGGCAAAATATGACCCATCGCCGTTTTCAGTAATTGGCATATTTTTGGTATAAAAAGTCGTAATTTGAAAATGAAAATAGGTGCAGAGAGTCAGAATTCGGCTCAAAAATCACGCTCAGGAGTCAAATTTCCGACATTTCAGATATTTTGAAAACTGCAGGGGGGTTTGGGCAAAATATGACCCATCGCCGTTTTCAGTAATTGGCATATTTTCGGTATAAAAAGTCGTAATTTGAAAATGAAAATAGGTGCAGAGAGTCAGAATTCGGCTCAAAAATCACGCTCAGGAGTCAAATTTCCGACATTTCAGATATTTTGAAAACTGCAGGGGGGTTTGGGCAAAATATGACCCATCGCCGTTTTCAGTAATTGGCATATTTTCGGTATAAAAAGTCGTAATTTGAAAATGAAAATAGGTGCAGAGAGTCAGAATTCGGCTCAAAAATCACGCTCAGGAGTCAAATTTCCGACATTTCAGATATTTTGAAAACTGCAGGGGGGTTTGGGCAAAATATGACCCATCGCCGTTTTCAGTAATTGGCATATTTTGGTATAAAAAGTCGTAATTTGAAAATGAAAATAGGTGCAGAGAGTCAGAATTCGGCTCAAAAATCACGCTCAGGAGTCAAATTTCCGACATTTCAGATATTTTGAAAACTGCAGGGGGGTTTGGGCAAAATATGACCCATCGCCGTTTTCAGTAATTGGCATATTTTTGGTATAAAAAGTCGTAATTTGAAAATGAAAATAGGTGCAGAGAGTCAGAATTCGGCTCAAAAATCACGCTCAGGAGTCAAATTTCCGACATTTCAGATATTTTGAAAACTGCAGGGGGGTTTGGGCAAAATATGACCCATCGCCGTTTTCAGTAATTGGCATATTTTCGGTATAAAAAGTCGTAATTTGAAAATGAAAATAGGTGCAGAGAGTCAGAATTCGGCTCAAAAATCACGCTCAGGAGTCAAATTTCCGACATTTCAGATATTTTGAAAACTGCAGGGGGGTTTGGGCAAAATATGACCCATCGCCGTTTTCAGTAATTGGCATATTTTTGGTATAAAAAGTCGTAATTTGAAAATGAAAATAGGTGCAGAGAGTCAGAATTCGGCTCAAAAATCACGCTCAGGAGTCAAATTTCCGACATTTCAGATATTTTGAAAACTGCAGGGGGGTTTGGGCAAAATATGACCCATCGCCGTTTTCAGTAATTGGCATATTTTTGGTATAAAAAGTCGTAATTTGAAAATGAAAATAGGTGCAGAGAGTCAGAATTCGGCTCAAAAATCACGCTCAGGAGTCAAATTTCCGACATTTCAGATATTTTGAAAACTGCAGGGGGGTTTGGGCAAAATATGACCCATCGCCGTTTTCAGTAATTGGCATATTTTTGGTATAAAAAGTCGTAATTTGAAAATGAAAATAGGTGCAGAGAGTCAGAATTCGGCTCAAAAATCACGCTCAGGAGTCAAATTTCCGACATTTCAGATATTTTGAAAACTGCAGGGGGGTTTGGGCAAAATATGACCCATCGCCGTTTTCAGTAATTGGCATATTTTTGGTATAAAAAGTCGTAATTTGAAAATGAAAATAGGTGCAGAGAGTCAGAATTCGGCTCAAAAATCACGCTCAGGAGTCAAATTTCCGACATTTCAGATATTTTGAAAACTGCAGGGGGGTTTGGGCAAAATATGACCCATCGCCGTTTTCAGTAATTGGCATATTTTGGTATAAAAAGTCGTAATTTGAAAATGAAAATAGGTGCAGAGAGTCAGAATTCGGCTCAAAAATCACGCTCAGGAGTCAAATTTCCGACATTTCAGATATTTTGAAAACTGCAGGGGGGTTTGGGCAAAATATGACCCATCGCCGTTTTCAGTAATTGGCATATTTTGGTATAAAAAGTCGTAATTTGAAAATGAAAATAGGTGCAGAGAGTCAGAATTCGGCTCAAAAATCACGCTCAGGAGTCAAATTTCCGACATTTCAGATATTTTGAAAACTGCAGGGGGGTTTGGGCAAAATATGACCCATCGCCGTTTTCAGTAATTGGCATATTTTTGGTATAAAAAGTCGTAATTTGAAAATGAAAATAGGTGCAGAGAGTCAGAATTCGGCTCAAAAATCACGCTCAGGAGTCAAATTTCCGACATTTCAGATATTTTGAAAACTGCAGGGGGGTTTGGGCAAAATATGACCCATCGCCGTTTTCAGTAATTGGCATATTTTGGTATAAAAAGTCGTAATTTGAAAATGAAAATAGGTGCAGAGAGTCAGAATTCGGCTCAAAAATCACGCTCAGGAGTCAAATTTCCGACATTTCAGATATTTGAAAACTGCAGGGGGGTTTGGGCAAAATATGACCTCTCCGTTTTCAGTTTTAAGTATTACCTTTGTAAAAAGTCGTAATTTGAAAATGAAAATAGGTGCAGAGAGTCAGAATTCGGCTCAAAAATCACGCTCAGGAGTCAAATCAGCATTTCAGATATTTTGCACTACATACATATATATATAGATATATATATATATATATATATTATAGATAATATATATAAATATATATATATATATCAGTATAAATGATCGTGCCACACAACGAATCAATCGACATTCTATCAGTCTTAGAATACATATATATGTAGGTACTCCTGCCTACGTCTGTAACTCTAAACTTCAATATACACTTCTTGGCACATAAATGGCAAACGATCACTCACCTCTCACTGCGTCGTTCACGCTAATGACAAACACTCTCACCTCCATACAAGTGATCATTTAGAACTATTTCACTACCCTGACAACTTCAGGTTCCTCAGGGCTTAAACACCAGTATCCTCTGCAGCTCCTCCAGGCTGCTACCATGAAGATTCCTTGGACAATTATGGTGCTTCCCTACTCCTATTAGGATCATCCACAGCTCTCCTGGCTGCTGCACCATAAAGTTTCCTCGAATAACTGTGGCACTTCACCACCTCTACAGAAGCACGTGACACTCCTCCTCACTGCTTCTTCATAGCTCGGGGTCCTCTCCTCCCCTGCCTTGGAGTCTCATCAACCACTCCCTCTGTGCTGGCTTCCAAGTCCTCAGCAACTTCTTCCCCAAAGACAAACCTGCAACCCATTTGCACTCCAATAAATTGTTTCCCTTTTTAACACATAAACAAAATTAATCACATAATATCTTTGCCTCCACTCCCTATCTGTCCTCTACATTTAATGAGAGTGGACTCCCCCGTGGGCGAGTCCATGCGCCACCTCGCTGGGCGAGCCTCACTCACGCTGGGAGGGGCCTCCTCCTCAGGAGCCGGGCTCCTTCAGTTGCCCGCCAGCGCTCAGAGAAGACGGATGTCGCTCTGCGCTCCTCCCACTTCACTCTCTTATTTTAGGCTTTCTGCCATACCAAAACATTTCTAACTTGAAAATAAACATCGCTACTGTCGCTGGGCACACGACCAACTACAAGCAAACACTATGAACTGGCTTAAATCGGGCTTACCACAGATTATCTGGTCGAGGGCGCTTCTCCCTCTGACAACGTCTGACCAGGGCGCTTGTCACAGCCCACAAAACTGTCACTGGGCGGCTTAATACTCTCTCCTCGCCGTCCAGGACTTGAGACCGCAACGTCTTCAGCTCGATTCAACAGCTGGAACGTCTGCACCTTCTCTTCTCTTGGAGATAATATCACTAGGGTTCCCTCCTGGCGGGAGCTCGTCAAAGCGCGGCTCCTCCCCTGCGATGTCTGGCCTCAAGTGAGGTCATCGCCCTCCACAAGCGAGCCTCACGCCTCCAGTAACTTGTCCACATCTCCTAACAAGTCATTTATCTGTTTTCTAGTTCATTGCCCATAATCTCAAACTTTTATATAAATTCAACACACTATTTTACATCTGTGTTATCGCCTCTATAATTCCTGGACCTTCCAGTTAGGTCAGGCTTGCTGAATAACTCTCAAAGGGTGAGACTCGTTTCTCCTGCAGGCTGAGATCATAACACTCCCCTCCCCTTATTTTTGAGAGTTATTCCAGTGGCAAAGCTCGGGATAATACATCCGCCACCACACTGTCTCGTTCTCCAACCGATTGGTTCGACCGGTTGATCTGCTTACGTACTCTTTAGAGTCTACAACTACTTCATTGCACCTTGCAACATCTGGCTCACAACTCGCCCGAAACATGATCTTCTCACAAACGATTTGACTTCCCTGACACCTCTTGGCTAGGCTGTCCTCCTTGGACGCCTGCACTCCATCGGTCAACTCTACTTATTGTTTCCACCCTCCGTTTCCTTGTCTTCTTCTCTTCACGTCCAGAGTCAGACATCTACTGTCTGTACCTCCTCTGTCGTCTTCACACTTCCATATACTGCCATTATACTTTCGTCTCCTGCCATCATACTTCACTCCCTCGTCTTCACCGACGATCCTCCCTTTCGTCTCCTCATTTATCCGAGACCTCATCCTGTTTGACTTCCATCGAGTCCTCGGCTTTCTTCTACTCCTCCATGCTTGTATCATCATCCTCTTCTCACACTTCTCGCCTCTATACAACTCCATTTCTTCTCCTTCAACTCTTCTTTGTTCCCTAAAAGTTTCTCCGAGCCCTGTACTACATCCAACAGCACTCGATCGTACATGTTGCTTTACCTCTCCTAGAGTGCTCGTAAGCATCTCTCCACACATACTGTCTCTTCTCCTTCCATTTTCTCGGCTATTACTCTTCTTCACTATCTCTCCTCCGCGTTTTCTGTGAAACATGTCAACTCCTGACATCTCAAACAACTTAACTCTACTATCCAAATGCCTCTGTGCTCGTGGACCACTTGACGCTCTACTCCCGTCCTCAGTATGTCCACATCCTTCCTCACTTCTGCTCAGCACAGTTGCATTCACCTTCCGACCCTTATTTCAGCAGGCTGGGGTCTACTCAGGTTCGCTCTCTTCACATGATTTTTCTTTGGCTGGGCCATCTTCACTTTTGGCCTCACCGAGACTTCATCTTCCTGAGCTGGACCTTCATCAAACAGCCACGCTATATCTACGTCGATATCTTCTACCGGCTGAATAGACACTGTCTCATCTTCTCCAGCGTCTTCCTCGTCGGCCACCTCTGTCTTCATCACTACCGAGACAGGGTACTCAATGGCTTGGCGGTCTCCTGACTCATCTCCTCGGATGTCAGTCAGGTTCACACTCTCAGGTGTCCCACCCGTGCCGTGGCCTTCTGGGCACTCCTCTGGCACAGTCTCCGCTATGACTCTTGGCAACACCTTTGTCCCGCACAAGTCATTCCCCAGGATCACTTGGACTCCTGGAACAGGTATGTCGGGGCACACTCCCAACATCACCTCCGCCGACACATATTCCGACCTTAGCTGGACAGTACAAACGGGCATGTCACTCTCAGACAATAACCCATATACTTTCATCTTTCTCCTGCCAGCTAACCGTCGATCATTCCCAATCAGGCTTCTCGCAATCACGCTCTGATTAGCTCCGGTATCTCTTAAGATACCAACTTCTACCTCAGGTTGGCCTCCTATACTGATCCAACCTTTACTTATGAACGGCCTATACCTCTCGTTCACTAAGTTCACCATCTGTGGTTTGTCTCGGAACACATTAGTATATTTACTTCGGGGGTCACACATGGCCAGGGTCACAATTCTCTTGCCCTGCCGACAATCTCGCATCACGTGACCCAATCCGTTACAGTTGTAACATCTCACCTGGGAAAAGTTTCTTCTATATGTACCAGAGTGGTTCTGACTTTGTCCACTCGCATGAGAGTTCCTCGGGCCAGGTACACTACTTGCACTCTGTGGGGCTTTACTGGACTCTTGATTTCCTGGATAATGATTTGTTTCTCGTTTAGCTCCTTCATCTTCACTTTCAGACGAAGTGCGCGACCTACTCTTCTGAGTTTTAGGGTACTTACGTTTATCCGCCCATTTATCAAAATTCTCACCCCAGACTCTTCTGGGTCTTTCGTAATTTCTTCCTCCCCAGACTCCACTGGATCTGCCATTGCTGCGTCTCACCTCATTCTTCACTCTGTTCTCCCTCAAGCTCTTATATGCTTCCGTAATCATATCCGCCCTATCTGCGGCATCTCTCACCTCCTTTATCCCTGCTTCTTGGATCTTGAACTTTGTTTCGGGATGCATCATCTCCAAGAACTTCTCCATGACCATCAATTGCTTCAGGTCAGCGTAAGATCCAACTCCAGCAGCTTCAATCCACTTCTGGAATCGTCTTTCCAGATCCCTTGCTGTCTCAGCAAACGTACATGCTCCAACTTTGATCATCTCTCTGAAACGCTTCCTATAAGCTTCTGGGGTTAACTGGAACGAGCGCAATATGCTGCTCTTTACTGTGGCATAATCCTGGCACTCTTCTAGAGACAATTGGGTGTAAGCCTCTCTGGCTGCACCGGTCAATCTTAACTGGACCAGCTGGGCCCATTCCTCCTGTGGCCATTCCTTGATGCTGGCCACCTTTTCAAAGTGCTCGAAAAAGCTCTCTGCCTCTTCTGGAACAAACAAGGGAATGTCCTTCTCCCTAACCCTAACATCTGGTGAGCGTGATACCTGGGTGGTGCTCTCTGGCAACCCATGTTCGATCCTTTGCTCAGCCAAGGTTCTATTCGCTTCTATTTCCATTTGTTTTGTTCTCTCCTTTTCTTTTTCCACCTCTAGTTCCAACTCCAGTTCCCTTATTCTGGTTTTCTCTTTTCTTTTTCCCTTCCAGCCTGGTTTTCTCTGCCTCATTTTTCATCTGGAGTTCTAATTTCATCTTTTCCAGCTGGAACTGTCTCTCCTCACGCTGCATCTGGAGCTCTAACTGGAATCTCTCCAAGCTCCTATTCCGGCTACTCCTGCTACTGCGGCTACTCTTGCTGCTCCTACTCGATCCCTGGGATCTCACTTCATCCTGCCCATCATCCTCCTTTCCACTTTCAGCTCCTCTCTGGGCTCCTTGCTCTGCCGCTTCGCTTTTGGCTCTTAACTGCCTAAGGATCTCATCCTTCATCCCAGCCACTTTAGATGCTTTCAACCTAAAGCCACATTTTTCTGCTATTTGTTTCAATTGATCCCTCGTGCAACCTTCCAAGTCCTCAGGCTTGCCTGATTCCACAAATGCTTGCACCTTATCCATCTTGTCCTGTGAGTCTTCCCAAGAGAGAGAATATACACCTGCGGTCACACAGTTTATCTATTTCAGCAAGGGTGTACAAATCCACTCTTGGACAGGGTGTGGGTGTGTCAGTTCACTCTCCCGGACACAGGCCCCCAATTTTGTTGCGGTGGTGGATTTGGTGGTGTTACCGCTGACGGACCACCCAACCCACAACTCGACAAATGCTCATATTTCACTAGGAGATCACACTAGGCACTTCTGGCTCTTGGAGAGGGGCTCAACGTCACACGTTTAGGGGATGCGGCTCCAACACGCAGCCTTGTTGTCACGTGCACACACCCACTCGAGCCGCTGTGACTCCCCACTCTCTCCTTATGGAATATGACCTCCTCAATCCCCTTTGTCTTACTAGACTTCTGTCTTACCCTGTCCACAGCAGTGGTTCCTGTTTCTTGCTCTCTCTCTCCTTCTTTACTATTTCCTGGGAAGCCTCACTGGGACAAGTGCAAACACCAGCAAATTTGGATACATTTACTGGACGAAGTACATAACAATACACGCATACATATAATAATGATGAATCCTATACTCTGTACTATTATAATCAGGTTGCACTCCAACACCATCAGAACTCTATCCTCAGCTTGCTAAGTGGTATCCTATCTCTTGGTATTACCTAATATTATCAACCTCCTCAAGTAGATTAAGTCTTACAATATAATGTTACACTACCATCAAGAGAATGTATACATATATATATACCTATAAACACATATAAGGCAAATCAGCATTTGAATGCAATAACATACATATATATATATATCAGTATAAATGATCCGTGCCACACAACGAATCAATCGACCATTCTATCAGTCTTAGAATACATATATATCTGTAGGTACTCCTGCCTACGTCTGTAGCTCTAAACTTCAATATACACTTCTTGGCACATAAATGGCAAACGATCACTCACCTCTCACTGCGTCGTTCACGCTAATGACAAACACTCTCACCTCCATACAAGTGATCATTTAGAACTATTTCACTACCCTGACAACTTCAGGTTCCTCAGGGCTTAAACACCAGGATCCTCTGCAGCTCCTCCAGGCTGCTACCATGAAGATTCCTTGAACAACTATGGTGCTTCCCTACTCCTATTAGGATCATCCACAGCTCTCCTGGCTGCTGCACCATAAAGTTTCCTCGAATAACTGTGGCACTTCACCACCTCTGCAGAAGCACGTGACACTCCTCCTCACTGCTTCTTCATAGCTCGGGGTCCTCTCCTCCCCTGCCTTGGAGTCTCATCAACCACTCCCTCTGTGCTGGCTTCCAAGTCCTCAGCAACTTCTTCCCCAAAGGACAAACCTGCAACCCATTTGCACTCCAATAAATTGTTTCCCTTTTTAACACATAAACAAAATTAATCACACAACATCTTTGTCTCCAATCTCTATCTGTCTTCTACATTTAATGAGAGTGGACTCCCCCGTGGGCGAGTCCATGCGCCACCTCGCTGGGCGAGCCTCACTCACGCTGGGAGGGGCCTCCTCCCTCAGGAGCCGGGCTCCTTCAGTTGCCCGCCAGCGCTCAGAGAAGACGGACGTCGCTCCGCGCTCCTCCCACTTCACTCTCTTATTTTAGGCTTTCTGCCATACCAAAACATTTCTAACTTGAAAATAAACATCGCTACTGTCGCTGGGCACACGACCAACTACAAGCAAACACTATGAACTGGCTTAAATCGGGCTTACCACAGATTATCTGGTCGAGGGCGCTTCTCCCTCTGACAACGTCTGACCAGGGCGCTTGTCACAGCCCACAAAACTGTCACTGGGCGGCTTAATACTCTCTCCTCGCCGTCCAGGACTTGAGACCGCAACGTCTTCAGCTCGATTCAACAGCTGGAACGTCTGCACCTTCTCTTCTCTTGGAGATAATATCACTAGGGGTTCCCTCCTGGCGGGAGCTCGTCAAAGCGCGGCTCCTCCCCTGCGATGTCTGGCCTCAAGTGAGGTCATCGCCCTCCACAAGCGAGCCTCACGCCTCCAGTAACTTGTCCACATCTCCTAACAAGTCATTTATCTGTTTTCTAGTTCATTGCCCATAATCTCAAACTTTTATATAAATTCAACACACTATTTTACATCTGTGTTATCGCCTCTATAATTCCTGGACCTTCCAGTTAGGTCAGGCTTGCTGAATAACTCTCAAAGGGTGAGACTCGTTTCTCCTGCAGGCTGAGATCATAACAACATTTAGGAGGTAAGTTAGGTTACATGGAGTTAATTAGGCAGTACTTGGTTTAACTCTTAAACTGGTTGAGAGAGGTACAGCCTTTAACATGATTCGGGAGGACATTCCACATTCTGGGTCCCTTGATTTGTAGAGCACTTCTAGTTTGGTTACACACAGCCAAATTGTGTAACAGGAAGAGGTCTTGGACCCCTACTTCCCTCTCTCTTTTTAATAGTCCATATAGTCATAATTATAGCTTTAAGTATTCAATGAATAAAGTTTTTGACATTTTTACCCTTTTCCTTACCTAACATCATTTGTGCAGCATATTTTATGTCTCACCCAGATTTAATTTCAAAATAAAACCAAACTAAATAAATTAGAAATGGGTATGTATAGCTAAGGTACACCCTTACTACTAGGTGAACAGGGGCATTTGGTGATAGTAAATGATCCCATCAGGCAGGGCTCATCACCTTCTCTCATATTTCATGTTTACCAGTGTTTATTTACTTAATAATTACGGGTATAATATGTTGCTATTATAAAACTAATTCTACTATCATAAAAGACATATTTACTTTAAGTTTCAAGCAGAGAATGCATATATAACTAACACGAAGGACTCCTCTTCACTAGATTCAATTCTTATAATCTTTTGTTTATGTTCCAAAATCTTAAAATCTATCCCAGTGTTATGTAGTAGAGAAAAATTGAGTTATATCCAGTTTACGTAAAGCAACGAGTGGTCGAAACCACACTTAAATCCCGGAATGAACTTACGAAGGTTTTTCCACTTAGTGTAGCTACTTGAATACCGACGTAGCCGCCACGAAGGCGCTAAGAAGGAAACATTCTTAGCTAAGAGGAAAAACCTTCGTAAGTACCTTCCTGAATCCGGCCCCTGGCGTCCTACCAACATATCAACTAAGCATCCACATAAACTATTGTGAAAACTCTACTAGCAAAATGTAGTACTAATAATCAAATCATCATTAATTTTAAGAGCATATAATATTGTTACAGTACTCAATAGAATTTAATGGCAAACAATAATGAGAATTAATCAAGGTTGAAATATAGACACTCGCTTGACAACAAGTTCCCACACTGGCCACATCCAAATATGGTCACCCCCCCACACGGAAGAGCACCACTCCCTTCAACAGGAATTAACTTGCAAAAGCCTCATACAATATAATGCAACTCAGGCACACTACAGCATGCTACAATATATGACATACATAGTCTATAATTATACAACTGGATACTATACTAATTATAGAACAAGACAATAAAGTATAAAGCATCAGGAGTATGTTACAATCCTTGTAAGATTCGTAACAGTAACCTACCTAACTTCTAAATGTCAACCCATGTCTTAATATAAAAAAAAAATGCTGTTGACCAACTTGTATATTGGCTATTTCTATCTACCATGTTCCCCTTTTTTATCTTTTATTATTT
>WNGS01160430.1:13039038-13122884 GCA_020271785.1 Procambarus virginalis | reverse complement strand
AGATATTTTGAAAACTGCAGGGGGGGTTTGGGCAAAATATGACCCATCGCAGTTTTCAGTAATTGGCATATTTTTGGTATAAAAATTCGTAATTTGAAATAAAATAGGTGCAGAGAGTCAGAATTCGGCTCAAAAATCACGCTCAGGAGTCAATTTTGACATTTCAGATATTTTGAAAACTGCAGGGGGGTTTGGGCAAAATATGACCCATCGCGTTTCAGTAATTGGCAATTTTTGGTATAAAAAGTCGTAATTTGAAAATGAAAATAGGTGCAGAGAGTCAGAATTCGGCTCAAAAATCACGCTCAGGAGTCAATTTCCGACATTTCAGATATTTTGAAAACTGCGGGGGGTTTGGGCAAAATATGACCCATCGCCGTTTTCAGTAATTGGCATATTTTGGTATAAAAAGTCGTAATTTGAAAATGAAAATAGGTGCAGAGAGTCAGAATTCGGCTCAAAAATCACGCTCAGGAGTCAAATTTCCGAATTTCAGATATTTTGAAAACTGCAGGGGGGTTTGGGCAAAATATGACCCATCGCCGTTTTCAGTAATGGCATATTTTTGGTATAAAAGTCGTAATTTGAAAATGAAAATAGGTGCAGAGAGTCAGAATTCGGCTCAAAAATCACGCTCAGGAGTCAAATTTCCGACATTTCAGATATTTTGAAAACTGCAGGGGGGTTTGGGCAAAATATGACCCATCGCCGTTTTCAGTAATTGGCATATTTTCTTTTAAAAAGTCGTAATTTGAAAATGAAAATAGGTGCAGAGAGTCAGAATTCGGCTCAAAAATCACGCTCAGGAGTCAAATTTCCGACATTTCAGATATTTTGAAAACTGCAGGGGGTTTGGGCAAATATGACCCATCGCAGTTTTCAGTAATTGGCATATTTTGGTATAAAAAGTCGTAATTTGAAATGAAAATAGGTGCAGAGAGTCAGAATTCGGCTCAAAAATCACGCTCAGGAGTCAATTTCCGACATTTCAGATATTTTGAAAACTGCAGGGGGGTTTGGGCAAAATATGACCCATCGCCGTTTTCAGTAATTGGCATATTTTTGGTATAAAAAGTCGTAATTTGAAAATGAAAATAGGTGCAGAGAGTCAGAATTCGGCTCAAAAATCACGCTCAGGAGTCAAATTTCCGACATTTCAGATATTTTGAAAACTGCAGGGGGGTTTGGGCAAAATATGACCCATCGCCGTTTTCAGTAATTGGCATATTTTCTTTATAAAATTCGTAATTTGAAAATGAAAATAGGTGCAGAGAGTCAGAATTCGGCTCAAAAATCACGCTCAGGAGTCAAATTTCCGACATTTCAGATATTTTGAAAACTGCAGGGGGGTTTGGGCAAAATATGACCCATCGCCGTTTTCAGTAATTGGCATATTTTCGGTATAAAAAGTCGTAATTTGAAAATGAAAATAGGTGCAGAGAGTCAGAATTCGGCTCAAAATCACGCTCAGGAGTCAAATTTCCGACATTTCAGATATTTTGAAAACTGCAGGGGGTTTGGGCAAAATATGACCCATCGCCGTTTTCAGTAATTGGCATATTTTGGTATAAAAAGTCGTAATTTGAAAATGAAAATAGGTGCAGAGAGTCAGAATTCGGCTCAAAAATCACGCTCAGGAGTCAAATTTCCGACATTTCAGATATTTTGAAAACTGCAGGGGGGTTTGGGCAAAATATGACCCATCGCCGTTTTCAGTAATTGGCATATTTTTTTATAAAAAGTCGTAATTTGAAAATGAAAATAGGTGCAGAGAGTCAGAATTCGGCTCAAAATCACGCTCAGGAGTCAAATTTCCGACATTTCAGATATTTTGAAAACTGCAGGGGGTTTGGGCAAAATATGACCCATCGCCGTTTTCAGTAATTGGCATATTTTTTGTATAAAAAGTCGTAATTTGAAAATGAAAATAGGTGCAGAGAGTCAGAATTCGGCTCAAAAATCACGCTCAGGAGTCAAATTTCCGACATTTCAGATATTTTGAAAACTGCAGGGGGTTTGGGCAAAATATGACCCATCGCCGTTTTCAGTAATTGGCATATTTTTGGTATAAAAAGTCGTAATTTGAAAATTGAAAATAGGTGCAGAGAGTCAGAATTCGGCTCAAAAATCACGCTCAGGAGTCAAATTTCCGACATTTCAGATATTTTGAAAACTGCAGGGGGGTTTGGGCAAAATATGACCCATCGCAGTTTTCAGTAATTGGCATATTTTCTTTATAAAAAGTCGTAATTTGAAAATGAAAATAGGTGCAGAGAGTCAGAATTCGGCTCAAAAATCACGCTCAGGAGTCAAATTTCCGACATTTCAGATATTTTGAAAACTGCAGGGGGTTTGGGCAAAATATGACCCATCGCCGTTTTCAGTAATTGGCATATTTCTTTATAAAAAGTCGTAATTTGAAAATGAAAATAGGTGCAGAGAGTCAGAATTCGGCTCAAAAATCACGCTCAGGAGTCAAATTTCCGACATTTCAGATATTTTGAAAACTGCAGGGGGGTTTGGGCAAAATATGACCCATCGCCGTTTTCAGTAATTGGCATATTTTTTTATAAAAAGTCGTAATTTGAAAATGAAAATAGGTGCAGAGAGTCAGAATTCGGCTCAAAAATCACGCTCAGGAGTCAAATTTCCGACATTTCAGATATTTTGAAAACTGCAGGGGGTTTGGGCAAAATATGACCCATCGCCGTTTTCAGTAATTGGCATATTTTTTTATAAAAATTCGTAATTTGAAAATGAAAATAGGTGCAGAGAGTCAGAATTCGGCTCAAAAATCACGCTCAGGAGTCAAATTTCCGACATTTCAGATATTTTGAAAACTGCAGGGGGGTTTGGGCAAAATATGACCCATCGCCGTTTTCAGTAATTGGCATATTTTCTTTATAAAAAGTCGTAATTTGAAATTGAAAATAGGTGCAGAGAGTCAGAATTCGGCTCAAAAATCACGCTCAGGAGTCAAATTTCCGACATTTCAGATATTTTGAAAACTGCAGGGGGGTTTGGGCAAAATATGACCCATCGCCGTTTTCAGTAATTGGCATATTTTCTTTATAAAAAGTCGTAATTTGAAATTGAAAATAGGTGCAGAGAGTCAGAATTCGGCTCAAAAATCACGCTCAGGAGTCAAATTTCCGACATTTCAGATATTTTGAAAACTGCAGGGGGGTTTGGGCAAAATATGACCCATCGCCGTTTTCAGTAATTGGCATATTTTCTTTATAAAAAGTCGTAATTTGAAAATGAAAATAGGTGCAGAGAGTCAGAATTCGGCTCAAAAATCACGCTCAGGAGTCAAATTTCCGACATTTCAGATATTTTGAAAACTGCAGGGGGTTTGGGCAAAATGTGACCCATCGCAATTTTCAGTAATTGGCATATTTTCTTTTAAAAAAGTCGTAATTTGAAATTGAAAATAGGTGCAGAGAGTCAGAATTCGGCTCAAAAATCACGCTCAGGAGTCAAATTTCCGACATTTCAGATATTTTGAAAACTGCAGGGGGGTTTGGGCAAAATATGACCCATCGCCGTTTTCAGTAATTGGCATAGTTTTGTTATAAAAAGTCGTAATTTGAAAATGAAAATAGGTGCAGAGAGTAAGAATTCGGCTCAAAAATCACGCTCAGGAGTCAAATTTCCGACATTTCAGATATTTTGAAAACTGCAGGGGGGGTTTGGGCAAAATATGACCCATCGCAGTTTTCAGTAATTGGCATATTTTCTTTATAAAAAGTTGTAATTTGAAATTGAAAATAGGTGCAGAGAGTCAGAATTCGCCTCAAAAATCACGTTCAGGAGTAAAATTTCAGATATTTTGAAAACTGCAGGGGTGTTTGGGCAAAATATGACCCATCGCAGTTTTCAGTAATTGGCATATTTTCTTTATAAAAAGTCGTAATTTGAAATTGAAAATAGGTGCAGAGAGTCAGAATTCGGCACTTGGAAGGGGTCAGGATAAGGATTAGGGATGGGACGGTGGGGATGGAATGGTACTCAACCGCTTGGACGGTAGGGAATTGAACACCGACCTGCATGGAGCGAGACCAACACTCTACCATCCAGCCCAAGTGGTTGGGCCTGAGAAACGATGTATGTTACAACCAAAATTTTGGTTTTTAATACACCTAAACATAAATTGGGTCTTTCCTTCACCTTCATATATTTACATTGATATTATATTTCAAATATTTATATTAACAATTATAATAAATAATAATAATAATAAATAATAATAATAATAATAATAATAATAATAATAATAATAATAATAATAATAATAATAATAATAATAATAATAATAATAATAATAATAATAATATTTTATAATCAGGGTCCCTTTGGAGTAGTCACCTCCGTCCAAACGTTTTCAGAAATAACGCCGCTCGACCAATCACAACGCGGCCTTTCCTCAAGCTGCCCTTTTCATTGGCCGGAGCCAGCGTGCGGCGTGTGGAGGCGTCGGCGGAGCCTCAGTGTTTGTGTTGTGGCGTGATGGTGAGCCAGTGGGCGACGGGACTTAAACCCTGTGAACACCTGACGATGAACAGGGCTCGACGGGGGTTTGAGGCGCCCTCGGGAGCTGAGTGGAGTATCTGAGTGTCACCCGAGGAGGCCAGTGTCACCCGAGGAGGCCGGTGTCACCCTGGGAGCCGGGTGTCACCCTCTCCACACACACACTTGTCACGCTGCCCCCTCGCCTCTATCACTAACTATACGAACTCGGCGTAAGAGCCGAGTGTCACCTGGGATTTAAATGTCACCTGGGAGCCGAGTGTCACCTGGGAGCCAAGTGTCACCTGGGAACTAACTGGGAGGCTGAGTGTCGGGTGCTGCGGTAGCCGTCGTCAGCGCTACACAAGCTGATTCTCGAGGGTGTTGGGTTCTTCCTCCTCCTCGCTGACCTCGCGTTGCTGACCTCGCGATGCTGACCCTCTCCTAACACTTGCCCAACCCATATCGGTAAGTTATTTTGGCTTGGTAAAGTGGCCATTATCTGGCAACCGGCGCCAGTGCAGGCCAATGGCAATGGCTTCTGTCCGGGACCTCGAATATGGTTTCTTATATATTATTTTAGGAAGAGGAAGCCTCTTTAAAGCTCATGAACCCCCCCCCACAGGCCACCTTGTCCAGCATGCAACCCACAACAGTTTCCTAACTCCTGGGTGAACAGAATCTTCAGGTAAAAGGAAGCTTGTTAAAACTTTTGTCCTGCTGCAGGACTCTTAACCAAGGAGCTTTTGGTCGTGAACTGATTGTACTGATCGTTGTGCTACACGACTCTTAATACTGGTATCGTGGTAAGCATTATTGGTATCTAAAGTGAAACTTAAAGAAATAATATATCATTTGTGTTTTTTAGCTCTGTGCAAAGGGAGCCGGTGGCTGAGCGGACACAACATTGGACACGTGATCCTGTGGTCCCGGGTTTGATCACGGGCACCGGCGAGAAACGATGGGCAGAGTTTTTCACCCTGATGCCCCCTGTTACCTAGCAGTAAATAAGCACCTGGGAGTTAGTCAGCTGTCACGGGATGCTTCCTGGGGGTGGAGGCCTGATCGAGGACCGGGCCGCAGGGACGCTAAGCCCTGAAATCATCTCAAGATAACCTTAAGATGCTTCTTAAAAAAGAATTGTATTTTTTTTATCAGTTTAATGGTTACATTCATTTTAATTTTATTTGTATTTTATTTTCATACAGATGTATAGTCCTTAAGTTGTGTGAGTATTCTGGTCGATGCCTAGAACGGTGCTTTGCATTATGGATATTGAGTAATATGTTCAGTACAGTGTATGTAGCCAGAGTAGCCAGATTACAGCACCACAGTTGATTAGTTTTTGATTGGTTGCTAAGTGACATGTCTCTAAATCAATTTAAGATGTCACCAATGTATGCCAACCTTGCCTTGCTATGTTGCATATAATCAGACCTGCTTGATACCTGCTTGATGGGGTTCTGGGAGTTCTACTCTCCAAGCCCGGCCCGAGGCCAGGCTTGACTTGTGAGAGTTTGGTCCACCAGGATCGGCCCGCAGGCCCACATACCGTAAGTTTCAAATGCTTGGGGTAGGAAGTTTGTTAATCAAATGTTATGAAAATACCACCCAAGAGTACTGACCCTCTTATACCATGTCAAGGAATATCAGATCTTGATGTTCAGTGGTATCTAATAAATGAGCAACCAATCACTGGGGTACCTGGTGCATCCAGCAGTCGGGTAGATTATTATAGGAGTGTTGCCCGATCAATACTGACTTGTTGAGGCGACGAGGAAAATGCCTGCCTTTTGACACTGTCAAGGGCAGGCATTGTGTATTTTCAAATGGTAATTTTTTAATGATCAAATTTTCTTTTTCCCCCTTGCCACTTCCTGGTCAGTGGGTCCCAGGAAAATATGTATGTTTAATCCCCATTATTTTTGTGCCTACTCACCCAGCTACATGGTAGTGTTTAACTTGATTGAACAGGTGTTGTTAATGTATTAGGGGTAGCTGCAGTACAGGGCCATATGTTCTCTATCATTCATTCATGCCCACCCACTTGGGTTGGACGGTAGAGCGACGGTCTTGCTTCATGCAGGTCAGCGTTCAATTCCCGACCGTCCAAGTGGTTGGGCACCATTCCTTCACCCCTGTCCCATCCCAAATCCTTATCCTGACCTCTTCCCAGTGCTATATAGTCGTAATAGCTTGGCGCTTCCACCTGATAATTCCCTTCCCTCTCTATCATTCATGTGTTGGAAAAAAAAACTTGAAGCCTCAAGGTTGGTAGTCACTAGCTGGTGGAAAAAACTACTGTACCTTACTGCAACTAAAAAGTGAATCAAATGCTTGATCATCTCATCGTGGCTTGGTCTCATCACATGAGACCAGGAGGCATGGCAGGATGTGTAGAATACCCTCATTGAAAAGCAAAGGTGCAATAGGTACTCTGAGACTACCTATTGTAATTATGACTTTCCTAAATTTACTTAAATATTTTTCTCTTATCAACATCAGAGGCCCGAGACTGTTCAACATGCTTCCATTACACATAAGGGAAATAACTGGCCGACCCCCTCCTCACAGTGATCAAGAGAGAACTTGATAAACACCTCCAAAGGATACCTGATCAACCGGGCTATGATTTATACGTCAGGCGTCAGGCTGTTAGCAGCTGTGTCCAACAGCCTGGTTGACCAGTCCAGCAACCAGGAGGCTTGATTGGGGACTGGACTGCGAGGATATTGTGCCCCGAAATCATCGCAAGGTAGCTGCAAGGTGAACCATTGCATTTCCCAAAAGCCAGACCCTAGACAGATATGCGAATGAAAATGGTTTGGTCTCGGAAGGATTTACCTTACATGGGTTATTTAACTTAGGCTTATTATTATTTAACTAAGTTATTATTAACTTAGGCTTATTGCAGTGTTATGTTTTAAGCTTTTCTGTCTATTATCATCTTAGGTAACTAAGCTGTTATCTTGTGTGTTACTCGAGTCATGTATTACTTTTATTTCTGTAGTAATTATGACTTTCCTAAGTTTATTTGAATATTATTTTCTTTCAGTAAAGGATTAAGTGACTAACGATGTCTGCCTTTGAGAATTTTGGCGGAGAAAAGAACCCTGAAGATATTCAAAGGGAAGGAATTGCCTCTGATAATCAAGATTGCAACAACTGTAAAATACTTAATAAGGTTAGACTGTGTTCTGTTGATCTGTATAAAATATTTGATTATGGTATCTGTTTTTTGGGGGGAGCCCCTTGTAGCTCCTTAAAGCCATCTCGCCGAGATGGCTCCCAATTACTAGGTCACATCAGCCACGAAGTTCCGTTTGGCCTACCGGGGACCAGAGCCAAAACTGTGCCTCCCATCATTAAGGCACAGAGAGCTGCTGACATTCCGCCACCCCACCAGAAATGCATCCAGTAAGTCTGCAAATCAATACAGGCCACTGCTGGGTTCAAAGAAGCTGAAGCCTCGAAACTGGCAAATGAATTTCCCCCAAACAATGTAAACAAATGATCGAATATCTTGAAACTAGAGTGAGCGCTTTAGCACTAACCTATCCTTCTGCCAGTTGGGGGGTGCCCTAGAGCTGTAGATCTTCCCTGGACTCCCATGCTGGTTGTGTCACAGAAGTGAACACAATTTGTAGTCTATTGTAGGGCTCCCGGGTCCTCTACAGGCTAGGTGGGTCCTGCTGCGTTTAAACTAAGTGCCAGCCATCCTGCTGGGGACCATTTACTTTCTATATTTTAGTTAACGTCATGTGCATGTTTTATGTGCGGCTTGTGTCGTGTGTACTTGGTTCATAGAGCACTTGGAGCTGCATGTGCTCAGGGTAACCTTCTCTGTGTTCTCCCTAGTACTGCCCCTGCACTGACAGTTTCCTTCTCTGGTGTGTTTAGGGGTTCACTCTTTGGAAAATTTAGAGGCCAAACCCCCTGGGTAGGGGCTTTACCTTGGGTGTGTCAGGGGTCTTTTGCCCCCTTTGTTGAATGTTTTGGCTGGTTGGGGTGCACTGTAGGTTCGTGCGCTTGGGTTACATACCACAAGATGATCAGCCTTTCACAGCCACATTGATTAGGCTGTGTCGATATACTACTCTTTGGGCCTATACAGGCGCTGAACTTTGCGTGTGTGGTTTTCCTGCTAAGCAAGGTGTGGCTTCAGGGGCTGTTCTGGTTTCTCTGGATCTGCCCCATACGCCATTGTTGTAACCCTTGGGTTTGGGCCCCTGATAGTCTTTTGTCGACTGCTACCTTGCCGGCTTCCTCCTTGGGCTTTTTGGGGTTTGGTTCCTTCACTGTTGTTTGATGTTGTCATGCCATGCCAACTTTGGGCACCCCTAACAAGTTCTTGGCTGTCCAGTATTTAGTTAATGTCCCCAGCCCCATGGTACCTGTGATGCCTTGGATTATCTCTTGACCAATCAACTTTTATTTGTCTTGAATGCCTATTATATTTCCTCCTCCCTGGCGAGTCTTCTTTTTCTTTCTCTGTGGGTAGTTAGCTTCAAGGAGCCACAAGAGGCTCCTCCAGAAAACCAGTGTTCAATGTTTTTTTAGCCCCAGTAGCTCCCTGATTCCCTCCCCCTCCCTTCCTTCCAGGATTGTCGGTGGGTGTCTCTTCACATCTGCTCCAGAACTGGCTTGAATGGCTGGGTGGAGACCTAAAGCTTCAGGCCTCCCTTCCCCCCCCCCATCCCAATTGGTTGGGCAGGGAAGCGGTAGTGCTAAGGAGCTTGCGTTAGTTTTGAGAGTTGATCCACTGTTTACATTGGGAGAGTTCATTTGTTAGTTTCAAGACTTTGGTCTATTTGAACCTAACAAGGGTTTGTATTGGTTTTCTGACTTTCTGGATGCTTTCCTGGTGAGGCGACAGAATGTCACCTGGTCTCTGTTACTCTGTGAAGGGACCAGGAACTGGATTTGGTCCCCATTGAGTCAAACAGAACTCTGCAGCTAATGAAACTTAATAGTTTGGGAGTCATCTAAGTGAGACAACTTCAGGGAGCCAATGAGGTTCATCCAGAAATAGGTATTTCATTACATTCAATGCTTTTTTTTTTGTAATTGTTATAGCTTAATATTTGTTAATGAAAACATTAGATTTAATTATAATTTTAGCCCTCATATGTTGAGGAATTGGAAACTGCACAGAAACATCTCTACAGATTTTAATAAAACTTGAAAGGTGATTTATTTACATGTGTGTAAACTACTTTGTGTGTGTACTGTATTGTATAATAATGAATTTTCATTGGCTTGCAGAAGCTCAGTGCAAGCCGGGATTGGAACAAGTTCTATCAGCAAAAACTTGAAAATACAGAGTAAGTATCTTGATAACTCGAATTGTATACAAGGGGAATTGCTTACAGGGCTAAAGTATTGTTTGGAAAATATTTATTTTATAAAATATCTGGCAATCCATTAAAATTATGTAGATAAGAGTACAAAAAATAATACATTGTGGAAGGGTACTTGCCCAGGGTCAAGATTTGGCCGTACATGTGATTAAGAAGAATGATGTTAAGGTGAGTATGACAGAATTAAATTGGGAAGAGGTATTTTTAGGGACGTTATGACTTGAGCAGACAAGTTGAGACGAGATGCTGAGGCATCTAGGGATGCTTGGAAGGGAAACACAAGAGTGTTCAATGCTATAGGTCTGTTGGCAACCTTTTGCAAAAACACACCTTGAATATAATGGTTTCATGCTTGTTGTGGCTCGCAAGAAAAGGACATTTCATTACATTTAATGTTTGATTTTTGGTCAAAATTTGCTCAATATTGTTGGGCAAATACAGTAAAGAATGAATATGCCTAGGAAGGATGTGGATCGAAAATATAGATAAACCGCAAGATTATGAAGTGTGCAGTTAGATGGGTTGGTCATATTAACCCTTGGACGGTGGCTGTGGAAAATGGTCATATCCTTCTATGTGCAAAAAAAATAAAAAAAATCATTCGATATAAAAATAATTTGCAAGCAAAATGTATGAAAAATATTAAAAAGTCAATATTTGGGGAAAGGTGCTTTGAAAAGTTGCATGGTGGCTGTGTCTGGCACCTGTCAATGCCACATGCTTAACTTGGCTGACACTTCCTGTGTTATCTTCTCAGGTTTCACTGATTGTTTATCACTTGTTTCTCTTTTATTTACAAGAGTGTGTGTGTTGAATAACTTGATAAATCACATAACTCGGATAACACATGGTTTCAGTTGATGACTGGTTTACCTGGTAATCTCCTTTACAACCAGTATAGAGTAGTGAATATTATGAACATAATATTCAATGGTGTTGGGCTCTGGGCAATGGCATAAGGCCTAATTGGCACCATATGGGCGAGAGTATAGATTGAAACATAGGTGTACCAATTTGGCACCCACAGATGATAGTCATATGACAATAATTGCATTCACCTAATGCATCAACATTAGACCTATTTTATCCTTATTTATATCATGCATGTAAAATCCAGACAATAATTTAGATTGTCATAATGACGATAACTGCATTAACCTGGGAATTAACATATGACGATGCCCACTGTCTAAAGGTTAAATAAATGTATATCTGGTGAAGTGTGTGTGAGTGAGTGAATTTAAGGATAAAAAGGAGTAAATCAGGCCAAAAAAAATGGGTAGATGTTTTGTGTAGGTAAGGATGGAGTGCATGTGTATAACATATGGGATGTGGTAAAAGAATAAGGCCAGGTGACAGCAGTTTTGATGGGAATAAGCACATTATTTTGTTTATATACTGTGTAAGAAATTTAGATCAATTAGTGCACCTAATCTCGTGAAGCGATTGGGTGCTAGCATGGGTGATTTGTTGGAATGATGGTGTTTGTTCACTGATAGGCAGTGTGTGGAATATGGGTAAGAAACTTGTTAATTGTAATATAAACCTGCTTTTCTTGTACTGCTGCTCTTTTTCATTGTCTGGTCTTTCTATACTATGAAAGTAGGAAGTGGGTTAGGCTGATCATCAGAAAGTTCTAATATTAAATGTAGTTAAAGTATAACTTTGTAGTATGATTAGTATATTTTTAGTTTTTTTCTGTGGGAAGCCCCTGTTAGCTCCCTGAAGCTACCACACTGATTAACTGCCATACTACTAGGTGTCATCAGTCGCAGAGTTCTATTGGCCTACTGAGGAGGCCAGAATCTGGCCTCCTCAGAGGCACAGGGTGCGATGGTCTATGAATACTTCAAATGTAAAGTTTATCATCTTTGCCACCATCCAAGGAAAGTCACCCAGTAAGATTGACAACTCAAAACAGATTACTGCACGGTTAAAATGAAACCCCAGCGTCATAATTATCAAAAGAACTCCCACACAATGAAAACAAAATTTTGTGACTAGTTTGCCTCCACCTCCTTCCCCACACCAGGGGAGGAGGGAGCCAACCTGCGTCAGCCGGGCTGTTCACAGTTCAGTTCTATAATGTCATTTATCTGTTTCCCTCGGTCCGGCTGTTACTCGGTGCTAGCGGGGCTCGAGTCTTGCAAGGGAAGAGTGATTCTTCTGGCTCCTTGGTGGCCAGCCCAGCTTTGATTTCAGGTCCTGCTTTGTCGGGCGTCTTTCCACAGTTCCGCCTCTTTCAAAAGGTTGGGCAGGTGATGTACTATGCTTGTTTGACCTTCTCTTTTGCTTTATGCATCTGCACTTTTTTTATGCGTGTTTATTGCTATTTGTATGATGATCAGGTGGGTGGTTTGATGGTGTCCTGCCTACGGTCTTCTTCTTGGCGACAGTATGAAGTTTCTTGGTCTTTTGACAATTTTCTTTCCTTTGTCATTGTTCTTCCATCTCGAACCGGGTTGTTTTGTCCTTTCTTTCCTGGATGTTCCTCGATCAGCGTCTTGTGCTAAATACTGTAGTGTCGCTTCTTATGTGCCGTTGGTGGAGCTGCTTCAGCTTGTGTTCAGAGTTGACATTTCTTCCGCCTCGATTTGTAAGCTTTCTTGTGCTTTTTCACCTCCATCCTGTTTGTGCCACCTGAGCCTGCCTGGTCTTTGGACCAGGTTCTTTGTTTTCTCTCCTGCTTGTTTTACGGTGGCCCCATCGGTCCAGGATTGTTATTTGGAAAGCAGCATTTTTGCTTGCCTTGGCCTCAGGTTGTCAGGTGGGTGAGCTTCATGTTGTCCTCTGCTGAACAAAACACCTGGGTGTTTTGTTCTTATGGTGGTCATTTTGTTAGGTTGCAGCTGGCTCATTTTTTTTCTGGCTAAGAATGTGTTGGCAGGCTTCAGGAGGGGTCCTTTAGTTGTGGATTCTTGGTTGGTTTGGCTGCGGGTGCAAGATGTGCTTTGTCCAGTAGCGACTTAACATCGCTAACTTCGGCCACCGGATCCGTTTTGGTTAACTTGTTGTGGGTTGCTCCAGTTTCCTGTTTCAGGGCTTGTATTTCTCAGGTTGTCCGCAGTGTTATTAAAGCTAGCCAGCCTGCAGTCTATCCTTGTGCTCATGATGTCCGTAAGTATGCTGCTCTGTTGGCCGTGTAATGTTTTAGTAATGTTTTGGCCCAAAATTTGGGCGCGCAGGTTTTGGAGGTCTAACAGTTTTGGCTGCCAGCTATCTAGTTAATATCACTGGTCCTCTGCGGCCATGTGTTGCATTGGTTCGTGTGTTGCAGAGATCAATCACGTCTTTGCCTCGATACCTATGGTGCTGCCATCTCCCTGGTGAATGACCCTTTTTGTTCTTCTCTGTAGGTAGTTAGCTTCAGGGAGCTGATGGGGCTCTCCATAGAAAATCAGTGTTGGTTGTAATGAAACTACAGTTTCTGGGTGAGCCCTGGAGGCTCCCTGACACCCTCCCTTTCCCCAGGTCATCAGCTGATTTTATCATTATAGAACTAGTCTGTGAGCGGCCCGGATGACCCAGGCCGGCTTCCTCCTCCTGCAATTTTGAGGCTGGGGTTTCATTTTAATCATGCAGTAGTCAGTTTTGATTCTCCTATACCCGACCTTTATTGGTGGCGAAGATGATAAAACTTTAAATGTAATTTGGAGGTCGAACAGTTTATAGGCCATTGCTGTGTGTACCTCTGAGGGAAGACCATGAGCCAGGTTCTGGCTCATGGTCCCCAGTAGGCTAATAGAACTCTACAACTGATGCCTAGTAGTATGGCACTCGGTGTGATAGCTTCAGAGAACCTCTGGGGTTCACCCAGAAACTGGCATTTCATTACATTCAACTTTTTTTTTTTTTTTTTTATATATACCGTACTGTACATGTTTTGCCTATATATGACTCATTGCTCTAATGTTAACCACACATTATTTCACCAATATATATATATATCCTCTTGCAAATTGTAAGCTTGATGTTATTCAATTTATGCCCCAAAAATTTATGATTTTTGACTGCTGTACACCTGTTAAGTCCACCCACTAGTTGAGTGACTGGACTCAAGACTCTAGAAATGAAGTTTCTTGTTGATTTCAAATAATAAGGTTACGTGACGAGAGAGAGAGTTCTAGTTAACGATGATTTTTTGTTACCAGCAAATTTCTACATATTGTTGCTGACTATGAAAGAGAAAGGCAGCATAATGTGGAACTACAGCTGGCATATGATCAGCGGAGTCGGGAGACTTCCTACCTCCGAGATTCGATGGCTAGCTTGCTACTTGAAGTGGAGCCACTTAGGTAAGCTATCTACCAGTTACTGTGTCCGCTACGGGTCTCCTAAGTTCACAGTGATGTTAGTTTGATAAACTATGACGATACTGTTGATTTATTTATGTTATGTAACTAGGTCACCAGTGCTGTAAATTGCCTAGCTAAACAAATATTACGCCTCTATAACCTTTTCTACTACTGCTCACAGGAGGGGGGTAATAGGGTGCATAATAAAGTATACTAAACTGCTACTAGAGCAAGTATATAGCAGACCATAGTATAAAAACACTGCAGTAGGCTTACAGGAGCAGCTCATACTTGGGATAAAAAGTTTCTGCACCCTCCAACCCTGTCTCAGTGATCCTTGCACTGTACTCTATTTTTTTCTGCTTCCAGTGTTGTCACACATTAATCACAGACCTTCAAATGGCCACTGTTACTGCTGGTGGCGTAGTGGTGATACACTTGTCCCATGCACCACGCAAGTGATTTGATCTGGACTCAAATCCTGACCTGGGAATATTGACTTTGCACCAATCTGTGTTTGTTAGCTTCTGCTCACCCAGCTGTAATTGGGTACTGGGTTTGTAACTGATTGGTGGGTCGTGTTCCAGAGAAAATTAGGAGGGCAAGGCTTACCATGAGCTGTGGGAAGAGGAAAGCTCTCTACCTGCTTCCAGGGGTCAGAAGTCGTGTGCTGCTGTAACGCACCTGTGTATTCTTCACTATGTCAAATACCTCCTGTGTTGCTATTGCATTGTTACATTGTTGTTACTCAAAACAACTAGTGACTCTTGGTCACTTTACAAACACTATTGCTCTCTAAGTAATTGAAAGGGCTGTTTATGTCGAGACTAATTCCAATCCCGCTGCTCTCTTTTTACTTGCAGTGGATGACAGGTAACAACACACACATGGCGTTTTGTCATTATATTTGTTTTATTTAGTAATAAGATTGAGCCTGAAGAACATTGAACATGATCATTGCCATAATATAGATTTAAGTTAGTCTAATTGGTCCGGGGTCATTAGCAAATTATTGCTAATGGTTTGCAATTTTTTCCTGAAGGACTTTTCATATAAACTTTACCAAGAGTCAAGTTATTAAAATGCAGGATTTTACCATAGATATGTCCTGTAATATAGTTTTTCTTATCTTGAACACTATTTTTCTTGGGGGAGCCCCAGTGGTTCCCTGAAGCTTGGATGGCTCCCAACTACTAGGTCACATCATCCCTGGAGTTCTGTTTGGCCTTCCGAAAACCATCACCAGAATCTGGCCTCCTCCCCTCAGAGGTGCAGAGAGCAAGTGACACTTCGCTTTCACACTTGGAAAGCTATAGAAACTCGGTGAGCCAATACAGATCAGTGTTGGGTTCCAAAAGACCGAAGTCTCTCAACTGCCAAATGAACCCCCCAACAATGTAAACAAACGATTAAATTTCTCTAAACAAGTGCATGCTCGGTAGGACTACCCCCCTTACTGCATGGGGGAAAGGGGGCTAGAGCTACCAGTGCACACTGGACTATGAGGTCAGTTCTGTTGCTGATGCGAATAGTAGTGGACATCGCTGTAGGGTTCCCGGGTCCTACTGCTTCTCCGGTTAAGTGCTAACCATCCTTAGACTTAGACCTGCAGGGGACTATTTGCTTCATATTGTTTTAATTTTGGTTTTTGCTTCTCAAGCATGTTTTTGTCTGGTTTCGTGTTACATGGATGTGACTTATTGTGTGCTTGCGGCTGCATGTGCTCAGGGTTCCATTCTGTGTTCTTTCTAATGCTGCCCCTGCATTGACTGTTTCCTGTTGTGTTCAGGAGCTCGCTCTTTTTACAGGTCTCTCCAGTAGGGTAGGGCCTTGTCTTGGGTGAGTCAAGGGTCTTATTGCCTCCTTTGTGACTGCCCTGGGTTGGCAGCAAGCATTGACAGGATGCGGTGCACTGATGGTTTGTGAATGTGCCCACACAGCATGCCAAGGTCATCCTTGACCTTGCATCACAACCACATCCTTGACCACAAGGTCATCCTTCACTGCTGCGTAGCCCAGGCTGTGTCGACTACTATTTTATACTGGGTAAGTGTCCCCAGTGCCAGGATACTCTGCTTGGTTTGTCCTTCAGGCCCTCAGAATCTCGTACAGGTACATTGTGGCCTATGGATATCCCCTCCGAACCAGGTCTTGTATGAATTTGAGGGCTATTCATTGTCCATGCCAAGAAATGATTATTGGGTGTGTGACTCCTATGACTGACCCTTGTGGGGTTTACTCTCCTCATGTGCTCTTCTATCTGACCCATCTGACTAATTACAAGCTTATCAGGCAGCTACCACATTATTTCCATTTATTGGAGGCAGGGTTCTGGATGATTTTCCAGGACCTCCAGGATGATTATTGGTATGTCCCTATCTATTCAGGGTTCTTTTTTGGTCTTTTTTTTGACCGGCATCTTGTGCTGATTACTGTTGCCTCTTATCATTTGGTGCTGGTGGAGCTGGTGCTGCTTGCATTCAGCATAAATACTTCCTTAGTGCTGTTTTGGAAGCAATTGTTTCACCTTTGGCCTGTTCATGCGTGGCCTAAACCTGCTTAGTCCTTGGACCGTGTTCTACCCTTTCTTTTTAGTTTATGGTGTCCCCCTTCAAGGGGACACAAGGGGCTTCCTCCAGAAACCCACCATTGAGTAACGAATGGTTTTTGGGTGGCTCCCCGATTCTCCCTGCCCTTACAGGTTGTCGGTTGGGGTGGTTTTATGTGCACATCTGCTCCAGAACTGGCTTCGTATCCCAGTGGGTACATAGATATTCGATCATTTGCTTACATTGTTGGGGAGTTTGGCGGTTTTGAGGTTTTGGTCTCTTGGAATTCAGCAGTGGTCTGTATTGGTTCACTGGCTTTCTGAATGCTCTCCCAGTGGGGTGGCATAGTGTCACCTGCTCTCTGCTTCTCTGAGGGGACCAGATTCTGGCTCGGGTTTTGGTCCCCAGTAGACTAAACAAAACTCTGCGACTGATGTGACCTAGTAGTTGGGAGCTACTATCTCTGCTTCAGGGAACCACCAGAGCTCATCCAGAAAGTTGCATTTCATTACATTTGATGCTGGGTTTTCACAATTATGTTTGGATTAGGATGGCATATAAGAGTAATTTGATTTCAAGACACCACATCCTGAAAACTAAAGTGGTTAAAAACTTTCTTCCTGCCTTGTGTCAGGATGAACTCCTTGAGGAAATCACTACAGTTCAGAATATATATTGTGGACATATGGTGACATAACTTAAGAGTTAAGGGTGCCATTTAGCAGTGCAGAACAGAGAGTTGTAATTATGCCTTGTTTCCAGAGTGAATCTAGGAAACAAAGTGGTCTTTTATTATTAGCACTTGGGATTTTAATAAGGACGTTTGCATTTAATGTTTAATTAAATGTCAAGTCGAGTATTATGGAAGGCGTAACTACAGTATACGAAATTTTAGGATTAACTCGGTAGTGATGTTGACTTCCATCCTCGTTGACTGGGTTGACAATTGGAAGGGACAGTTGTGGACCATACCACAGGGGTGGTGGAGCATTGGACATCCTTCTTCTTGGTGAAATTACATGATTTGTCTCGATGGTTGGCAATTTGGTGACTTTGCTATTGTCTGTGGTATACAGGGTTGCTATTCTACAAGGTTTTGGAAGATATCTGAGCTTTAAATTTACCTAGTGTCTCAACAAGTGTATCATTCAGACTGTTCTTATCCTGTTGTCAATAGAGAGAAATTGCGCAAAATGGAGAAACAGCTGGTGGATGAGAAGCAAAAAAGGGAGAATGCCGAGAATCAGGAACACAATCTATCCTTCACCATTGAGCAGCAGAAGCATCAGATCTCGTCCCTGAAGGAGAAGGTTGATACCAATCTCATTGAAATTCTTGAGAAGAAACTGGCTACAGCACGTAGCGAGATTAAGAGGTTGAAAAATTCTGTTGATGACAAGGCATGTAAGTAAGGAGAAAAGTAATTTTATACACATGTACTGTAATCACTAAAGCACATGATCTTCGATTATGCATAATAACTAGTGGAAATTATTAGTTTTGGTTCCAAGTATTTTGTTAGCAGGCAGCATTATCAGGGAGTAAAGTTGCAACGTAGCAAATGTTCTCGGGTTTGTTATTAAGGATTCCTAGTAGAGATACCACATGCTTCTCTAAAAGTTTTTTTTCATATGTATTATCCTTGTGATATCTTGAGAATGCCATCGTATATCAGCTTAGAATTAGAATATGTCGAGTTACGTTCAGGCATCCCCCAATCTGCAATATTACACGATTCATTTAGGAGTTAATGACGTTAAGCACCGTATGCCAAATTTATAAACACACTTGAGGGATGTTGGAGTAATGTGAGTTGAGAACGGATCAATGTGGACTTGGGCCAACACTGTGCAGTAACTTGAACCACATTCTCGGGAGTATGCTGGGCTTTTATCAGCATTGCATTTTAAAGCCTTTTTGAGTTGAGTATATATCACTGCACATCCCAAGCATTTTGGACTTAATTATGCTCTGAATTTGTGGGTGGTAAGTGGGGCAGCATTAAATATTAATGTTAAAATAACTTTCGAGTAAAGAGTAGTCTAAACAAACTGTCAGGCTGGACATACTGCCAGGCTTGACATGCTGGACAGGCTGTCAGGCTGGACAGGCTGTCAGGCTGGACAGGCTATGGAGGGACCGGGTGATGTATGATCAGTGAAATGTATAAAGGGAAAAACTGGAACGAGTGATGCAGATATGAAAACGTTTGAGGCGAGCAGGAGATGAGTTGATGTCATAATGAAAGGGGACTCCCCTTCCAAAAACTAACACCACATCACCTCCCCTCCCTCCTCACCGTCTTTAATACGCCAACAAGAGTCCTCAGTAAAGGTAAAGTGAAGCTAAATGTGCATTTATTTTATTTATTGTTTATATTTATTCCTGATTGTTTTGTGTAGGAAAATGTATGGGTAATATTCTGTATAAAATGTATTTTAAACTTAATATTTTTGGGGGTGTGGAATGGATCAATTCAATTTACATTACTTTTTATGGGAAAATTTGGTTCGGTGTACAAATATTCAGGTTAAGATACATTTTTTTGAACAGATTAGATTCGTACACTGAGGTTCCACTGTATTATGTTCCATTATTTACAATTAGTAACTAGCCCTCCAGGGTAAAATTAGAAAATATTTGATTAAGCAACACCTGCACCCCCTCTGTCTCCTACTCATGACCAATGCGCCCCCGACCCGTCCCAGGCTAGGGTTAACGTGTGCCAGTCCTGTTCATCTCTTAGTTCACCAAGGACCTGTAAGACCTGCCACTTTTCCAACAACACGACTCTCCCACACTCCCTACATGGCTGTGCCCACACACTAACATCAAAATGCAGGCACTCGCATGTCGATACTCACATGACAACACCCACATCCACTCCAGACACCCTTGGCGTACATTCCTCTTTTTCTGCCCATCCTTCTCTTCTTGTCCCTCCATAGTGACAAAGCCAGTGAGGGAGAGAGTAAATACTAGAAAAAAGTCAAAACCAAGTGGATAGAACACCTGGAGAGTAATGACATAATAAGACAATGTATTTTTGAACAGGAAAGTCCTGTGTAACAAATCTTCTTAGTTTTTATGATAGAGCCCAAGATTCTACAGGAAAGAGATGGTTGGATTGACTATGTGTATCTGGACCTTAAAAGGTTTTTGATAGTCTCATATGAGAGGTTGTTTTGGAAATTGGAACATGCTGGAGGGGTGACAGGGAGACTGGTGACAAATTTTCTAACAGAAAGATGAGGGCGGTAAAAATAGGCAGTGTATCTGACAGGAGTGTTACTAGCAGAGTACCACAGGGTTCAGTTCTTGCACCAGTATTGTTTGTGTAATAAACAATATCAGAAGGAATACTGAACTATATGAACATGTTTGCTAATGATACTAAGCTACTAGGGAAGATAGGAGACATAGATGATTGTAATGCCTTCAAATTGGCCTAGATAAAATAAGTTCTTGGAGAACATGTGACAAATGGAATTCAATGTGAATAAATGCCATGTTATGGAATAGGTGAAAATAGATCACACACAACTTAGATTGTGGAAAGGAATTAAAGAACTCTAACAAAGAAAGAGATCTAAGGGTGGTTTTGGATAGTAGACTGTTACCAGAGGAATAGTCTTGGAAGAATTCTAAAGAAACCATTCGTGTCTTTTGTGAGATCAAAATTGAAATATTCAGCAGTCGTATGGTGCCTATATCTCGAAAAACACATCTATAAACTAGAAAAGGTGCAAAGGCATTCTACTAAATGACTTCCAAAACTGAAAAACAAGAGTTACGAAGTGAGGCTAGGGGTGTTAAACATGCCAAAATTAGAAAATAGAAGAAAGAGGTGATATGATCACCACTTACAAAATAACAAGACTTGACCAAATTGACAAAGAGGAATTCCTGAAGCAAGCAACTTCATGAACAAGAGGACACAGATTCAAGCTGAGGAAACAACACATGATAATAACTGCTCTTCAAGGTTTATGAGGAATGCTTTTCCCAGGTCCAGCTGGTCTATAGTTCTGCAGGTATGGGATGTCATATGCAACTCGTGGATTGTAAAATAAAATTCTCCCACTACATGTACTGTAATTATATATATATATATATATACTGTGTATATAAATGTTTGTGTGTGTGCTAATGTATGTACAAATGTGGGGTTTAGCAGAGTAAGGTGAGTTTGTTATATTTTCTTAAATTTTATTAGTGTATTTATTTTGTTGACAGTATTATGACACCTTTTAGCATATTCCTGTTCTGATAATACAGTATGTGAATGTCAGGGAGTCTGTACCCCATGGCTTAGATACCCCTAACCTATGTATGTTTACTGCGAGGTACCCCTCGGTAGCTGTCTGAACTTAGGTCTGGTACCACCAAGCCTTGGCTAATCACACCAGGTTTCTGTGACTCGTCTCAGAATTCTGGACCAGAATTTGGCTATCTTATGAGGTAAAGAGCAGCTCGAGTTTTAGATGGACCCAAAACTGAAGAAACCCACACAAGAGCATTGGCACAACAACAAAGTGACTGCATGAAGGATGTTGGGCACTCCTAGGTAAAACAGAGCCAATGATTGATGCTGCAAGGCAAATATCTTAAACGTGGTGTGTCCAATCACAATCAGATGGAAACGCCAGGTCAACTGGAGTGTCGGCTAGTCTGTCCCCCTCTCACTCCTGCCTGGTGTCACTAGCCCAACATCGGCGTTCCTATCAGTGACTAAAGGGGAGTGAAATCTAGGTCTTTATGCCATGTCTCCTAGCCATTTAAACTTGACATGCTTATTACCCCTCTCAACATTGCTTTCATAATTTTTTTTTTTTTTAGTTGTGGATGGAATTAGCTTAAACAACCTCTTCAGTGCATTCCACTTGTTGACCACTCATACAAAGTATGAGAAATTCTTTGTCATTAGCTTCAACTAATGTTCCCCGTGTTATACTTCCTATTAATTTAAATAGGCTTCCTTTGTCCACTTTCTCTATTCCACTCAGAATTTTATATGTAGTGATTCCTATCACCCATGTTTCTTCTCTTTGCTAAGGTTGTGAAGGTAAGTTCCCTTAACTTGCCCTCATTATTGAGCCCTTTTATTTATAGTGCTAATCTAGCTGCAAACCTCTGAACTACATATTGTACTTCACAATGTACGGGTTCCATGCTGGTGCTGCATACTAGAGTACATTAATGGTGTCGCATAGGTAGTGTACATGGACTTCAAATTGAAAGCCTTCTTGTTCACATTCTTAGATGATCTTGTTTGCTATTTTCCCATCAGCTGATGATGATATCCTATTCACACGTGCTCATTGGTGTTAGTGTTGGGATTATGTATACTTTTTTTGCACTTTTGATGACCAAAGGATTTGGCAAGCTGGAGGGGGATGGGCAAAGATGCGTGAGGATAAGGTTGAAATCTCTGGAAATAGGATGAGGGCAACATGAGGATGGAAGAAAAGTTCAGTGGCTGTTCCACTTTGGATTTGTGAGTCATTGATACTGTAATCTTCATTTCTTCCATCTCTGAAGAGGCTGCTTGGTGGTCATGATGGCCTGAAGACTAACTAGCTTCGGGCAAGTAGTGACGGCTTGGTCTTATAGGTGATGGCTTGCTGCAGTTTCTTATGTTATCTTCGTACCTTTGAGGTGGATATTGTTGTCTTTATTTGACCTCTTGTAGTGATGCTTCTAGTGTCTTTGTGGTTGTACAGGCAGTAGTAATCTGGATGTATGGATCTCTCCATAAACGTCTTGAGGTCGTAGTATCTGGGGACTGACTCGGCTGGGATATGAAAGGGAAGGAGATTTCTCTCTATTCAGTGATGGTTAATTTTGTTGAAGGTTTGGCTGCATCTTCTGGTTTCTAGTGTTAATGCAAAGTCCAGTTGTATTTCCTCCAGTCAAATAAAGAAAAAGCGAGCTTTTTGCCCGCGTCTTCGAATTCGTGGGCAGGCTTGGTGTCGGTGTATCTTTGGTTTGGCAGGCGAGTCGGTGCTGACGAGAGAAATGTCAGAGTTGGTAGAAGAGTAGGAAGTCTCCCGAGTGAGAGGAACTGGAGCCGAAGTAGAGTGGGCCTCAGTAGCCAGTGCCTTAGCTGGAATGGTGACTGTTGAGGCTGGAGTCTTTGTGATTGGCGAGCCTTCTATAGGTGTGGCTGACACGGCTGCAGGTTGGAATGTTGATGGTGGAAGCTGGAGTCTTCTTCGAAGTAGCAGTGAACACATTGCCAGACCATTTGCAGTGTAGAAAGTGTTGATTGTGAAACAATCAGTGATCAGTCCCAGCAATTCAGTCCTCAAGATGTAGTAACTCTGGATTCACACCGGCACTTGCATCCAGTGAGGTGGATTTCAGAGGTGACTGTGGCAGAGTCCCTGATTGGGTGGTGCTCCCCGAATGGGATGGCATAGTGGTCCGAGAGGCTGCGCTTCCTCTCGTCAGGGCTGGGAAGACATCTTATTGGCTGATGGAAGGAGCTGTGGAGGTGCAGGGGCCGGTCGTGGTGGTGGATGTACTTGCCTAATTGTGCTTGTGGGGGTTGAGCTCTGGCTCTTTGAAGGAGAGCCAGAGAATGTGGAGACTGGTCAGGGTGCAGACGATTTCTTGACTTCGAGGGCAGAGATGGGAAATTGCAGAGTGGTTGCCATCACAGATGAGACATCGTTGTAAGTCGGCAGTATATTGCTTGTAACGGTGGTCCTGGGTGCAGAGGCTGCATTTAGCTATTTGCTTGCTTGGTATGTTTACTTCTGGGTGATGTAAGAGTACTGGTAGTACAGGAAGCACTGCTAGAGTTTGATATGCATGATGTTTGACGTGAAGAAAGCATGCTTTCTTCATTTGTGAGGAACTGTTATCAAAAGTTTTTTTGGCAGTCTAGAAAGATGCAGTCTTCCAATCCTTTTTTTTTGTCTTATTTTAGTGACCTTGTCATAGAATTCAGTGAAGTTTGTTCCATATGATTAACCCCTCTGAAGCTTTGTTGTGCCCCTCTTATAAAATTTCCTCTCCCCAAATGTTCTTCAATCCTTTTTTTTTTTTTTTGATGCTTTGTATAGAATCTTGCACATAGTGCATGTTAATGATACTAGTCTATAGTTCAGTACTTCATATCTGTTCTTGAATATTGGAACTACATTTGCCTTTTTCCAGGTTTTTGGAATATTCTCAGTTTGGGTTAGTCCCATTCCAGAAGGTGGTATTTGAAAGTGTCGCTCTCGCATTTCCCTGGTCTCTCTTCCTCGCCAGTGTGATTGGGCCCACTTTTATGTTGTGCTCGATTATCCTCCTCCTCCTGCCCTGATCTCGCTTCTTGTTCCCCCAATCTTTCTATCATTCTTCCTGTCCCTCTTTCCATTTTCCTTCAGTTTTCCTCTTATCTTGGCTTTCTATCTTTCTTCCTTACTCGTGTCGTGGTCAACAAACACCTGTTTGTTTCTCCGGGCAGTTCATCTCGGTGTCTTGTTTTTTGTTATTTGTTTATGTTACCTTGCTCTTTGTATCGTCTTGTTCACCTTTCTGGTCGAGTTATGTTGTTGCTAGGGATCTAATATTCTTTGCCCTTCATAGTTCTACAGAGGTGGCCAGGTTTTTTTACCCTCTGGTCCCTGATACATTTAGTCACTCACGAGCCTGGCATGGATTGATTTGGGTGGAGCTATCCAGATAGCTAGCATAAGGGAGCAACCTTAAAAGCAACCTTAGGAGCAACCTTAAAAGCAACCTTAGGAGCCCCTCCCAGAAAAGGCAATCAAGGACTCTCACTGAGAAAATCCACACACATCACACAGGCCTTGTAATGGTGTTCACAGTACTTTTCCAAGGTCTAGGCCTGAGACTTGAGTTCCATAAGGTGCTGTTGCCTTAGGATTGACCATGTCCACTTGCACCAGTTGTCATAGAAAGAGAGACCTCTAGGGCTCTTGGTACTGGAGTAATCAGTCCTGTGGATGGGAGCCCAGAAACAAAGCTGTCTTGTAAGAAAGGAATAGCTAGACAGTGGTGGTAACCATGCCATGACATGAGGCGAACAAAGCAATCAATAAACACCTTTCGCAGAGACTAAGTCTGAAAGGAAGGCCAGAAAACTCGACTGGAAACTGGACTTGTGTACCAACAGGCAAAATGTGATATTACCTGGCAGTTCCAGAAGTATTGTGTAATTAATACTGCCATATGGTAGTGGTCAGGATGTAACTCGGTAGAGGTAGTTTGCATAGTGATAATTGGCTGTCCATGTGCCTTTTAATTATCATTTGGAGGGAACAAGTAATGTGTTTCTTCTCATTTGTTTAACAGCAAGTGGCTACTCGGGGAGTATTTAGAGTTCTCTCTCCCGTCTATCCTCTCCAAATACATTGCCACAATGGTTTGAAAGGATTATATAGTGGGTCAAAGGTCACAGAGTCCTTGCACCTGGGTCATCCGGGGATGTTGACATGGAGAGCCACTGAAATGGCTTGTTCAGAAATTATTATCTGTCCACATAACATATTATGTCACATTGAAACAGTGCGTTGTGAATTTTCCTGGTAGCACATCAGTAACTTAATAATGTACAAGAATCACCAAACATTCAATTTGTACATACTGTATTATATACAAAAAAACAAAACAAAAATTGTACATATTTATATTAGTATATAATAAGTCACTTGCATTTCAGTAATTTAATGTGATAAATACAAAAATAAATAAGTTTTACAGTTTTAAACAATGTGTATTGCATTTGGAAGTTAAAAGTATTGCTGTCTTTATGTAGACTTGTTTATTGTCTGTTAAAAATCCTAGCTGTTCACCAAGGCCAGAACAGTGGAGACTCGGAAATATGTGCATTGAACGCATATATTTCTGGTTCACCCGTTTTTTTTTTCTTAAAACTCGACATACCCAGGTTGGGGTGGGTTAGGTTTTTATCTATTTAATCAACACATAAAAAAAAGCAAGTTTAAATGTAAATAGAAATAAGTGAGTTGGCCCATATTGAAGGGAAAATATATTTAAGCCCATTCAGGTCTTTTAAATTGAAAAACCCAGCCTGGGCAGGTGAGTGGGGTGGGTACTATGCCAACCCACTTTCGTGATGTTATAATAAATTAAAATATCTGTACACGTTTTTTTTAGAATATATTATGTTATTCTGCAAACTATAAATTTGTATTATAATTGTTGTGATGATTGAATGACATGCTATAATACTGTAAGAGCTCCATAATTCAGATTCTGGTAATTTGGGTACTGTATTTGACTTCTCGACTGAATAGAAATTCAGGTTACTGAGATTTCTGTGGAACAAAAACCCAAATAAATTTGAATTTATTTTTTAACTGTCTTGGTAAAAAATTTGGCCAGCTCTTAAGTCTGGGTAACTTGAAATATAGGAGTGGGCCTATATATTTAGGATTACCGAGCATAGACAGTACAGTACTAAGAATTTGATATATTTCACGAGTGTGTTTTATATATGCAAAATTCTTATGCACTCTTGAAATTGGCTATCATGTGCAGAGTGGCAATTCATCATTGCAAAATCTTTAGTTGGAATTCTGGTATGTATGAGCACATTTTTTAGTTGGTATATGCATTTTATTTTGAATATCAAGCTTTTACAAATCAATTGTACATGGATATATTTGGATAATCCAATTCTGTGTGTGGGGGGGGGGGCAGGTTTTGAAAATCTGATATGCAAAGGGTTAAACATGTGACATTAAATTATTTAATCCTTGGTATACGGAGAAAATACGAAAAACACACCCTGCAACACGATTATGAATCTTGTTTACGTAGTTGATAATGCTTCAATTGTAATATTAGTCTTGTTCATCAAAGTTGCTATCAAAACTGTCGGTATCCTGGTCATCAATTAATGGCATGTGGAGTACCGTCGATGGCCTGATCTCCTTGATCTGATCTTCGACTGTGATGTAATCATCATGGTGGCGTTGAAATAAAAAGCAGTTGACTGCGAGCACAAGGAGCAGGAGGCCTATAGTGATGGATCCTGCTATTGCCAGGTCAAGTGCATAGTTGGACATCCAGACTGTGATGTGCAGGATACGTTCTTGGTTCATAATGTGTTCATTACTGCTTAGACAGCAAGTTAATTCCACCTGTAGAGCGACACAATATGTATTAGTATATGACTAGCTTTGTATCTTGGAAATAGAAAAATATACTAGACAATGGGCAGTATAAGAAAGATGTCTTGGTGCCAAGAATGTTGACCATGATTACACTCCTAATATTAAAAACCTGTAGTACATATATACAGAGTACTGTATTTATATTATATAGGTATGTATAGTATTTATGTACCCATTTTGTGATGCCTTATTTCTTTTGAGGGGTTTTCTTGTCTCAAGTGGAGGCCTTGTGCACAGTGGTGTGCATGTGTTTCATTACAAATTTCTTCAAGAATTTTGAACTTTGGTGAACATTATTGAAATGTACAGAATTTGACATGTTTTTTTTTTTAATAGTGGTAATTATGTGAGAGAAGCGGCCATTGCTAGTTTATTTAAAGTGGTGTGAGGGAAGCAGCCTCGACTTGTTTACTTAATAGTCAATATGAGGGAAGCATTATAGTGTGATTAGAGTGGTACTTGAGTAGACAGTAATAGGAATCAAGTAGGACTGCGGTGTGAAGTGGTTTTCCAGTGAGTATAGGCAAAGTCAAGTTCATTATAGTAGGAAAATGGGGGGGGGGTCCATTTTGCTTTTGTTATGGTATGCCTTCCATGTTTTTTCCAGTAGCCAAGTGAAGTGTCTCGTCTCTCTTATGGGTGACGTGTATATTGGCAAAATGTGACTTTAGATACATATCTTTGACCTCGAAATAGGGTGGATCATGTGCTGTGTAAATTAGAATTAGAAAACAAGAATGGTTTTATAATTCATTGTGCAGTAGAAATCATTTTACATATGTAGTAGATTTATATTGTGTTTTCTACCTTTATTTTTTGTTTGTATTGCTGACAATATTTTGGGTAAAATTTACTGGTAAATTTTACATTTTATATGGGTCAAAACCCAGCGTTGAATGTAATGAAGTTTGGTTTGGCCTACCGGGGACCAGAGGCAGAACCTGCTTCCACCCCCTCACACAGGCAGTGGGCGACAATCCATCACCCCACCAGACAAATACTCCATAAAGTCACCAAAGCATTACAGACAACTGGAGGGTCCACCGAAAACAAAGCCTCGAAACTGGCAAAGAACTCCATAAATGATTCACACGGGATAAGGGGTTCACTCAAACTAGATCAAAACTCGCTAGTAATGATTATCCCCACCAGGTGGCCTGGCCCCATTCTGTGGTTGAATCACCACCTCAGTTCTGGAGCTGACTAGCAACCCTTGACAAACTGACAAACCTGAAGGGGAGAGGAGGAATCGGAGTAACCAGGGCTCTTCCAGAAAGAGGCATTTTATTATACTCAATACTGGGGTTCTCTAGGGAGGGCCCCCAGTGGCTCTCTTTAGCGAACTAACCACAGAGAACAGAAATGGGAATTACTAGGAAGGAGAAAAGGCAGCGGACACTTAGGGAAAAATAAAAATAAATCAGGCTGGGATACATGGCCCAAGGCAACACACAACCAGGAACATTGACTAGCTACTGGGCTGCCAAAACCATGTTAGAAATCAAAAGCTTCCCGCCCCCCCCCCCCCCACATGGTACCATGTCGTGGCATAGTTGTCTAGAGCGTGTGCCTGGGAACACCCAATGCATAGGTTTGAACCCCCATCACGGCTCCTACAGATTTTCTCATTGATACATCATGATAGTGTGATTACTCTGTGTTACACTTTATCTAGTGTGGTTTGCTCTCCAGTGAGGCTCGGAACATAAACATTAGTGCTACTGGAGTATTGGGGGGAGCTCATTCACCTCGTTCATCACTTCTATTTTGGTGATTCTACTTCTTAGTTTCAATTACTGTACTATATTGAAGCATACAAATTTATTTAGATTATTTATATGCTGCGTTGTTTCACAGGATAAGCAAGAATTGGATGCAATTGCATATATTATGTTCAAACTAAGACACACCTGACACATGTATTGTCCCGTATGGTTGGTCTGGAGGTTGCTCAGTGTGATGGTTTCTCTGAGGAAGGTATCGTTGCGATCGTCGGTGTTCGTGATAGACTGGAACCCATGACAAGAGGGAATGTACTCTTGCGTAGTGAGAGAACATTGGCCTTGAGGGCTGTTGTATGGGTGGAAGAGCCAGATGAGATTATCTGTGTAGATTGTTGTATTAAGCGGAAGCTCGCACGTCAGTGTCAAGTCTGATCCTTGGCTGAGTACTAAGTTGCCGTTGGAATATAGCTTTGTTGCACTTAGTGCTGCAAGACATGATTCGTGACAAGGAAGTGCCGTAGAAGCTGTCGAGATTGAATCGGGTAATGCTTGGGTGGGTTTTGTCGTGGTTGGTGGCACAGAGGGAATTTTTGTTGTTTGTGTGGGTTCTGTAGTTGTGGTTGTGGTTTTGGTGGTGGTTGGGAAGGAAGTGATGATTTGTGTCAACTCAAGGTTAGCCTCTACACCATGGCCTACTCTTTGGTTTTTGCTATAAACATCGTTGTTCTCTGTTGCTATGCCTGAATTTACTCGAGGCAGATATTCTGGCAAGTTATTAACACTGTTTGGTAAGGAACTTCCTTCTTCTATAATATCATTTCCATTTGCATGTTTATTCTCTGTTTTATTTAAATGTCCTTGAATTAAAGCTTCAGGGATGGGCAGCATGCTTTTGTCTATTGAGATGGTTGTACCATGATGTTCATGGTCATGCTTAAAGGGTTGTACCAATATGGGACGACTTGTTCTGCCATTTGCTAGCTTAACAAAAACCCTCTTTGGGTGGCTGATTGTACCCCCTACCAGAAGCAGTAAAATGTATACAGAATACATTTGTTTGATTTTGAGCCGATTCTTATCTTCCATTGTTTACTTATGATTTCTAGGCTCCTGCTCAACCAGTGTTTAGCTATGATTTCCAGCTGAATTTTGTATGCCAGCAGAGTTATAACATATATGGATTGTGTACTTCAGTGCATCTGTAATCACTTGCTGAGAAATTACTGGAGATTTTCAGAGAAAAATGCTTTAATGTCTAATCTTTCTTTAAAACACGGAGGAATTGGGTCAAGTGTTCACAGTATTTCTTCTGGATTTCACCTGACAAATGATGTTCTCTTGTGATTTGAAAATAACCCATTTATTGTCAAGCACCAAAAGTATTGGCTACTAGGACCAGGTTTACTAATATGCCGGAGAGCGCACAAGGTGGTGCATGTGCTCGTACTGATAAAGAAGTGGATAACTTGATAAGATTAGGTAATCTTATGTTAGGCTTGAAGACTTTATCCTCCTTGTTCTATTTTATTGGCTGCATATGACGCTTACATTTTACCTGAAGATGCCTGTCGAGGATTTCAATAGTTGTATTACAGCCTGGCCTGTGGCCAACTTTCCTTGATGAGTGTATGGTTTAAGAGTCTGTGTTTGTACTCTGCAGGGTTATATAGCCATCACAGCCAGGCTGATTCTGGTAACTCCAACAAAAACTTGATAAGCTTTCTCTTAAAAGCTGCTTCTGTTCTAGCTATATTTGTCTCGTTAGCAATAATAAAAGTATGGAACTTCTCATTTAGCTACTGAATTGAATTTTGCTAATCATGTTATACATTACATTACTTCAAGCACTGTCTATACAAAAATAGTTTCCCCTAATGCACAATGAAATGATAACATGATGTATCAAGAAAATGTTGAGGGAATACAATGGGATTGAACTTGCATTCTTGGACTTGACAGACAGACAGATAGACAATAATTTTTGGGTGTTTAGAAAAGGAAATTTCGTCTAGGATAGAGTAACAGCAGAAGAGGAAAATATAGATAAAATAGATTTAGAAGAAGCCCTCACGATAAAGGAAGTTGTCAGTGACTAGGATTAACAAATAGGAGAAAGATCAGAATCGCCCATTAAGGGGTGACATTTAATGGAGTGAAACAAATGACAGAAGTGCTTAGGAATGCCAGGAAACTGCAGAATGGTGAGGATGGGAAACTTTGGTCATTTAAGAAGAATCTTCTCGAAGGAAGACAAAGATAAAACTAAACCTCAATGAAGTGAAATGTCTAAATAGAAATAGAAATGAAGATTTTTTTTCTACAAGGTGACAGGAACTGGGAAACCTGTGAAGTGATACATAAAAACAAACCTCTAGTAGGCTTCCTACTAGAGAAGGAGGAAGCCTAGATGATTGTCATGTCCTTCAAATTGACCTAGATAAAATAAGTGCTTGGAATGCTATGTGTCAAATGGAATTCAATGTGAATAAATGCCATGTTATAGAATGTGGAATGGGAGAAACTACTTACACTTTACACTTCCAAACACACTTCCTTGATCATCTCTCTCTCTTTTTCAACTTGCACACGTCTCTGTAATTTCCTCTTTGTACTTTTCTAATTCTTTATTAACCTCCTCCTATGTGAGTTGTCAATGAAGTTTATCCATTCATATCCTTGTCTAGCTCTGTTGGCCTTTAGGGCTTCTTGAAGTTGTTCACCATAGGAGTATTTTGTTAATTTTGTCAAATTCACCACTCTTCATTTTCCATACCTCATTTTCTTTCATTAGTTCCTTGATTTGGTCTTCCTGAAACATTACCTTGTCCATTAAGGCAACAATTTTCTTGAACTTGCAGAAGAATACTTTGTTTTAAAGTGCAAAACTCACTCCTGAAAGCTCCATTTTCTTCTAATTCGAGTACTTTTTCTTCATATTTCTTTAGCATATCCTTAATTATCTCTAACCTGCCAAAAAAAACTCTTTTCAGTATATCTTGTGGCAAGAATCCTTTGAAACAATCATCTGTTGGTGTGTTAACCTTCCTCCGTGGTGGCGGCCATCTTTGTTATTAACGAACGTTTGTTGTGGAATGTAAACTTTTCCAACACACAATTTTCAATCGCTTATTTCTTGTATCTTATTTACTTTTAAACTTCTCTATACCTTTATGTAACTTGAGACACCACTTACAGACCTCAACTTGTTCCCATTACTGTACTTGGGCAATTTGCAGTATGTGTGTGTGTTTGAGGAGTCTGGGGATGCGAGTTATATCCCATCGTATTGCACCAATATTTTTTCATAGATTACGTTGTTTTAGAATTATTCAAATCCACTAAGAATTTTCAATTACGTGCTTCGACAACTAACACCAAGCACAGTTACTGTAATGTGTTGCACCAGCAAGCATCGGTGACAGTCACTTGTAACATGCTACGACAACTAACACCAGGGACAGTCACTTGTAACATGCTACAGCCACTAACACCAGGGACAGTCACTTGTAACATACTACGACAACTAACACCAGGGACAGTCACTTGTAACATGCTACAGCCACTAACACCAGGGACAGTCACTTGTAACATACTACGACAACTAACACCAGGGACAGTCACTTGTAACATGCTACGACAACTAACACCAGGGACAGTCACTTGTAACATGCTACAGCCACTAACACCTGGGACAGTCACTTGTAACATGCTACAGCCACTAACACCAGAGACAGTCACTTGTAACATGCTACGACAACTAACACCAGGGACAGTCACTTGTAACATGCTACAGCCACTAACACCAGGGACAGTCACTTGTAACATGCTACAGCCACTAACACCAGGGACAGTCACTTGTAACATGCTACAGCCACTAACACCAGGGACAGTCACTTGTAACATGCTACAGCCACTAACACCAGGGACAGTCACTTGTAACATGCTACGACAACTAACACCAGGGACAGTCACTTGTAACATGCTACAGCCACTAACACGAGGACAGTCACCTGTACCATACCACAACAGCTACCGATTTTTATGCAAAAAATTCTTGCACTTACTAAATTGAAAGTTACAAGGAAAGGTAATTTTCCATACTGTCTTTTCAATTTAATGATTAATTTCTGCCCAAACAATGATGCCATGTTCACTGCAGGTGAAATAAGTGAGCTGAAGGAATTCATCAGTGACCGACGGCAGCACTTTGAGCGCAACAGCAAGAAGGTCCTTTGGGGTCTGAAGTTGGCAGAAACATATGGACTACTGCTAGATGAAAGAGGTCAGCTTAAAATGTGTTCAAAAAAACCTACCTTGTCTAAAGCCTTTTATAACTTGTTTCTTAAATTTTTTCATTATAGAATTATTTACATATTCTGGGCTGTTAATTGTTGACCAGACCACACACTAGAAGGTGAAGGGACGACGACGTTTCGGTCCGTCCTGGACCATTCTCAAGTCGATTGTGTTTTGACAATCGACTTGAGAATGGTCCAGGACAGACCGAAACGTCGTCGTCCCTTCACCTTCTAGTGTGTGGTCTGGTCAACATACTTTATCCATGTTATTGTGACTCATCGCCTGCGTTTGGGCTGTTAATTTTGCATTAAAACTACCTGGTGCTTAGACTGTGGGGCTGTCAGTATTACATATTCAAAGTGCATTTACTGCAGGAAGCACAATATGTAATGCTTCCACATGGTAGCCAGCAAAGCAGCCTGTTATGAAGTACTGTACTTACTATTGGAAGTCCAAAGTCCGAAAGTCCAATCTCTTTGGATTATTTTAGCTTATGGATTATTATACAGTATTAAATCACGCAAACATCAACTTTGTCAATGTGTAAACTAAACAATGTTAGTGTTTCATAAGTGGTAAGGAAATATAGTAGTATCTAGTATCATATAAATTTGTAGTATCTACTAATATTTGGGAAACGACTAGGTTTATAATGCATGTTAATTCCTGTGCATTAGTAGGTATAAATAGTGTAAGTGTACATCGAGTCACACTCTTGGCCACATGTGGACGATGGTGACAATATGGCCTCTTAGCATGACTTTGTGTCTCGTGAACCAGACCAGTACTATGGCAACGAGAATTTTTGTCCTACTGTATTTTTCAGTCTACCTTATAATTTTCTATAATACACGAAGAAAAAATATTTATATTGTTTGGGGTCACTGGTGAATATCTTGCTAAAAATATTGCAGCAGTGCAGGGGTTAACAGTTATATAGTACTATGGTCTTCTATACAATATATTTTAGAATTAGAAGTGCATAGGCTCTCATACTATAGATGGTTTTGTTCTTGGCTCTCACTTGTTTGACTCCCAAGCAGAACAGAAATAGTTGGGCATGTTTTCCCCTCGCATAATGCCTCTGTTCACCCAGCAGTAAATATGTACCTGGGAGTTAGGCAACTGTTATGGGGTTGCATCCTCTAGAGAGTCGGTAGTTTGACCTTGGAGGGACCTTGATACAAACCTAAAATATAAATAAATATACATTCATACATACACACACAAGTTTGTTATCCCTGTGAAAACAATTATAAAATCGACTACAGTATTTATCATTGAAGCAAGTCATTTGGGTTACTTGAGTGTGTAGTGCAGGTAATATGATGTTAATAGATGTAATGAGGCATGTCTAGCTTGCAGGCTCTTCTCTTAGCCACACCTACTTGCTAGGTGCTTTGTGAGAGCAGAGGCATCAGGTGCAGATGAGGAGTCACAATAACATGGCTGAAATATGTTGACCAGACTACACACTAAAAAATGAAGGGACGACGACGTTTTGGTCCGTCCTGGACCATTCTAAAGTCGATTGTCTTTCTCGCAATTCTCAAATTCGGCTTGAGAATGGTACAGGACGGACCTAAACGTCGTCGTCCCTTCATTTTCTGGTGTGTAGTCTGGGCAACAAAAGCATCAGGTATCAGTACATAGATATATTCTTTACAATCTTCTTGGGCCAAGATTCATCAAACATTTATGCAACCACTTACAGAACTTGTTCATCTTTTCCTCAATCATGGTGACTTTGTTTACATTTATTAAATATTTTGGGGGACAGAAGTAATGTTGTTGTTCATAACAATAATATCCTTAGGTTGTGAAGTTTCGAAGTTCATTTACTGTCTGCTAAATGCAGTATAAACAAAACCATCGTGATTGAATAAAGATGTACAGGTATCGTAAGTGGCTGTGTAAATGCTCGATGAATTCTGGCCCTGTCCTCTGTCACACTTACTTGTTCGTGTGACATGCTGTCTTATATTTCAGGTGTATGCATCATGAATATTGTCTAACAGTTCTAACTTTCACAACAGATTGGTTACCAGGAGGCACAACATCTGTTGAATGGAATCGACTAACGTCACTTTTGGAAGTGAGTGAAAGTGTTCTCTGCTCTCAATACGAAGAATTTCGCAAGAAGGAAGAGAAAAGGTTAAGGAAAAATCTAGTTGAAATTGCTTCTTTGCCTTCCTTAGAAAGTTGGCTAGATGATTTTGATGCTGGCCTAAATGAATTGTATGAAGATTATGACATGAAAACTTTTTCCAAAAGTGTTTTGGCCAAGGAAGCTTTACAGCTTGATAAATTGATACAAGACAGTGATGAGGACAAGGAGGTTAATAAAGAAATAGGAGACCTGCAGAAAAATCTGGCAAATTCCGAAGGTGTCATCACAAGGAAGATGGCTGCTGTTAAAGGGCCAGAAAAGAAGGTTGCTGTTAAAGCTCCATTGGAGGTTAAAATACCTGCACTTCCAGAAGAGAAAACCAAAGCAAAGCCTCGTGTGCAAATTCAGGGAAAAAACAAAAATGAAGAAATGATAAAGAGATTACCATCAATTATGGATTCTGAGGATGACGACGACGACCACGACATAAGTTATAATAAAGCTGTCGTACAAAAGAGTGGGAATGTATTGAACTCGAAAACTCCTGAAAAGAAGTCTTTTTCAGTCTCGTCAAAACGCCATGACACCACTTGCCTTAATAAAACAAAAAATAGCTCAACTAAAATGAACACTTTACATAAAGTTAAAAAATTAAATCTGATACTGATGACAGTGTGCCTGAGACTAAACAAATTTTGTCAGTCAGTCCAACCCAAAGTTCTCCTCGGGCCCATGGTGTAGAACAAACATTGGAGAACAAGAAGCATAACCACAACGTTTCATGTGTGCCTCAAGACGGTGACTACGTAATTAACCAGATTTTAGCCGACATGAAACCACTTGCCAAGTTAGATTGTTTGGAAAGTTCATTTGTTTTGCAAGACTCGGACAGATCATTGCCTTCAGAAGAAAGCAAAAATCAACCGATAGGAAATATAAATAAAAAACATAACACACAGGTTGATATATTGAATGATGATATATTTGGCCCCATTAGTGATTCTGATGACGAGTGTGAGCCACCGCCCAAGAAAATAGCATCGCAGGTATCTGAAGGATTTTCAGTTACTGCCATAACTCGGGAGGGAGCAGACAGTATGCTAGACGATTTGGGAATTTCAGATTCTGACGAATCCAACGAAGAAGAAACATTGGAAACTAATAAGAGCACGCATTTACTTCAAAGATTTCGAGGTTCACAAAGCTTTTCCATTGATAATGAAGATGGTCAAGACTGGCACAGCAGCACTACAGATGATCGTGATGACGGTAAAGACAAGAGATTAGATTTGGTGGAACCTTTGACTAAGAGTCTGAATAAGTCTTCTAGGGACCTGTTGGTTGTCCCAGCTGGGAAGGATTTCTCAAGTGCTCAGTCTGAAGTCTTTTCTGACAGCAATAAAAAGATTGCTGAATCAGAAAGCACTTGCATGAACACACACTCCAGTAAGGACCAATGTGCAGCGCACTCTAGTGGTGGTGGTGATATATCACTCACTAGTGATGATCACATATCACACACTAGTAGTGATGATCACATATCACACACTAGTAGTGATGATCACATATCACACACTAGTAGTGATGATCATCACACAACACAAACTAGTCAAGATCAAAGTATAACACATTCTAGTGACAACCAAAGTTTAGCACACACTAGTAATTACCCAAGTACAACACATTCTAGCAGTGATGAAAGTATATCTCGCAGCGCTAATGACCAAAGTACGTCACACACTACTAATGACACAAGTATGTCGGACAATATTAATGATCAAGGTTCATCTTGCTCTAGTAATACTCAAAGAATAACACACACTAGAAGTAACCAGAGTAGATCGCAGGAGCTCAGTCATTCTGAAAATAGTCACCCAAACACCAACGAGTGTAATCTTCAAGACTTAGGCCATGTGTACAATGCTGTGAATGACACAAGTGACGTTGATGATGCAGCCGAAACACCTACTAAGGAAACTAAAGTTATAGTTGAGGAACACGATCAACACTTGAACTCTTTCAATTCTGCCGATGAAGTTTCGACACAAAAAGAGAAATCTGTTGATAATTTAGAAACTGATCAGAAATTAGTGTGTGAAAATAGTGGCAGTTCATACCGTAGCATTGAGAACATTAAATTGGCCTATAAACAACTGCTTGATCAAAATAGACAAGTAATGAGTAAAACAGAAACTCGGGAAGAAATGAGTGACCTGAGAAACAACCTGGGAGGTCGTGGTCTAACCGGCAGTAAAAATAATGTAATGAATACATCTGAGCATCAAGTTAGTGTGACCAGTACAGAGATTGTTCCGTCAAATACACAAGTTGAAAAAATTTATGAAAATGGTATAGCACCTTTATCTAGCACAGGAGACAATGATAGCCATGACACTATTATGGTAAAGCAAGACAAAATTAAAGTGGGAGATATTGTGTTAAATACCAATGGCAAAGACAGTAAGCATTCTATTCAAGACACAGATACTGTTAATAAAAATAAGTGGAGCCATGAGGAAAAAATGGCATTTGTCAAGAAAAGCCCTATCACTATTCCCGTTCCTTACTCGGATAGTCGTGGTCACCAGGTGAATGGTCAACGTGCAGAGGTGAACAGTCAAGGAGAGGATACAAACAGATTGTGTGTAGATGTAAACAACCAGAATGTAAATATTCTTCAGCAACTGATTTCACCTTTATCACCTGTCTCACCGTCAAAGCGACCTAAGTCTTGGCTTTCGTCACTGCCTGCAAAAGCAGATAAATTGCCTCGTAAATCTCTGTTTTCTGAAGATGCAGTCAATTGTGATGATGTAAGTAGAGTAGATTCCAGCGATCAGGTGAGGATGGATTGTGACGCCAGCAATCGGGTGAGGATGGATTGCGACGCCAGCAATCTGTTGAAGATGGACCATGAAGTAAGAGACCAGATGAGGATTAAGCATAACAATAGAGATGAAGCCAGACTGGATCTTCCGACTTTAGTTGAAGACCCATCTATACCCCCAGCCACTCAAGTGGACAGTGTATCCAATACCCAAAAAGATGGAACAAATGTCATGCATAGTGGTGGTGTTAGACCTAGTGCAAAGGAAAAACAAAAGCCAGAGCAAAATAAACCACAAAATGTATCTGGCAGTGAAGAAACCTTTGATGTTTTGCATAAAGCTTGCATCTTTGAAGCAGGTATAAGTAGACATGAAAAAGAAGAAAGGGACAGTATAAGTAAAGAAAACAGCACTGAAGAAACCAAATTGAATGGCATGAAAACTAGCAACACTATAGTGAAGGACAAAGGTAACCCAAAGGTTAACTGTACTGTCAACCTCTGTAATGATGATAACACAACAGAAAATGATAGCACTAACAAGGCAACAGAAAATAATAGCACTAATGAGGCAACAGATGATGATAGCACTAACAAGGCAGCAGAAGATGACTGCACTAACAAGGCAGCAGAAGATGACTGCACTAACAAGGCAGCAGAAGATGACTGCACTAACAAGGCAGCAGAAGATGACTGCACTAACAAGGCAGCAGAAGATGACTGCACTAACAAGGCAGCAGAAGATGACTGCACTAACAAGGCAGCAGAAGATGACTGCACTAACAAGGCAGCAGAAGACGACTGCACTAACAAGGCAGCAGAAGACGACTGCACTAACAAGGCAGCAGAAGACGACTGCACTAACAAGGCAGCAGAAGACGACTGCACTAACAAGGCAGCAGAAGACGACTGCACTAACAAGGCAACAGAAGACGACTGCACTAACAAGGCAACAGAAGACGACTGCACTAACAAGGCAACAGAAGACGACTGCACTAACAAGGCAACAGAAGACGACTGCACTAACAAGGCAACAGAAGACGACTGCACTAACAAGGCAACAGAAGACGACTGCACTAACAAGGCAACAGAAAACGACTGCACTAACAAGGCAACAGAAAACGACTGCACTAACAAGGCAACAGAAAACGACTGCACTAACAAGGCAACAGAAAACGACTGCACTAACAAGGCAACAGAAAATAACAGCAAATACCGGTCAACAAACGAGGTAAACTTACAGAATGGTATACCTGACACAGCGCCTGGAAGTGACAAGAAAAGTTCAATTTGTTTGGCAAGGAAAACGATTAATTATAACTCGAATGATACTGCTAATGGTCATGAGGAGATTAAGGATGGTTCTGCAGCTGAATTGGCATGTGTCTCTAGTGACCTAAGTATAGATAAGAAAACTAAATGTTTAAGATCCATGTCTTTGAGTCTCATTTCCGAGAGAAAATATGGTCTCAGAAGTTGTGCAAGTGCTGACAGAGAAAATAAATCTTCCTCTCTCATAAAGCCCAAATCTTCCTCTCTCATAAAGAACAAATCTTCCTCTCTCATAAAGAACAAATCTTCCTCTCCCATAAAACCCAGATCTTCCTCTCCCATAAAGCCCAGATCTTCCTCTCCCATAAAGCCCAGATCTTCCTCTACCATAAAGCCCAAATCGTCCTCTCCCATAAAGCCCAAATCGTCCTCTCCCATAAAGCCCAAATCGTCCTCTCCCGTAAAGAACACGTTAAAACGGGAGCTCTTGGCCAGTGACACAAATGACTGTAACAACAAGAAAATGCCAAGCAAGTCGACAAATGTTGCAAAGAAATCTAAAACATTTGAGGCTGAACATGATGAATCATTTTCTGGGAGTGTTGAAGCCATTACCGAGAATGAGAGTGAAGTGGATGACGCGTCAGAAAGGCAGTGGCGCCGAAGGAGCAGCTGCAGAATTGCAGAATTAGAGAAGAAGAAGTTAATTAATCAAGAAAAGATGAATGAAATATTCCAAACTGGTAAAAGGAAGAGTGGAAAACTTTGTGTAAATCATAATGTTGTTGAATCTTCTGCACCAAGTACTGAAAATGGTTATGAAGCCATGTCCCTTTGTGATGAAGATCAGCTTGTTGAAGATCAGCTTGTTGAAGACAATTCTCAACCCAAGCAGAATAATACTGAAGAAATGTCGCTGGCAATAGACTTGGCCAAGACCGAAGATCAGAAACTTGAGGAACCTTCACAGACAACCACTATTCAGTCAAAGAAGGTAACGTTTTGTTGGGGACCAAAATTACAAGCTCCTGCTATAGTTCCTGTAAGGAAAAAAGTTAAATTCATTTTGAAAAAGAAACTCAGAAATTTTATTCCTGATTTGTATGGCAGCCATACTCTTGCTGTGTTTTCGCTAGAAAATAGAATTTGGAAACAGAAAAGAATAAAGTATTCAGAGGTGGAAAATGAAGAGGCAGAGAAGACAGATGATAAAGTATCAGGGGACTCCTTTGTAGATGATTGCAGTGGCACAAAAACAGAACTCGGTAATTATAGAAGCATAAAGAGAGAAGTTGATGATAGACTCGTGGAAAGACCGTGTAATAATTTTGAAGCCATGAGTAACGAAGTTGTTGATAGAATCATGAAAGGACTGCATAATAATTCTGAAGCCATTAGTAGAGAAGTTGGTGATAGAATCATGAAAAGACCGTGTAATAATTCTGAAGACATGAATAACGAAGTTGATGATAGAATCATGAAAGGGCTGCACAATAATTCTGAAGCCATTAGTAGAGAAGTTGATGATAGAATCATGAAAAGACCGTGTAGTAATTCTGAAGCCACGAGTAGAGAAGTTGGTGATAGAATCATGAAAAGACCGTGTAATAATTCTGAAGACATGAATAACGAAGTTGATGATAGAATCATGAAAGGGCTGCACAATAATTCTGAAGCCATTAGTAGAGAAGTTGATGATAGAATCATGAAAAGACCGTGTAGTAATTCTGAAGCCACGAGTAGAGAAGTTGGTGATAGAATCATGAAAAGACCGTGTAATAATTCTGAAGACATGAATAACGAAGTTGATGATAGAATCATGAAAGGGCTGCACAATAATTCTGAAGCCATTAGTAGAGAAGTTGATGATAGAATCATGAAAAGACCGTGTAGTAATTCTGAAGCCACGAGTAGAAAAGTTGATGATAGAATCATGAAAAGACCGTGTAATAATTCTGAAGCCATGAGGAGAGAAGATAAAGAAATGAGTTGTTCTGTTGCAGATAAAAACAGTCAACATATGTTAAGCCATACGTCAGTAAAAAAAATTGTAGACAAAGAGTTGATACTTGCTTCCAATGATGAATCACACAAGAGAACTATAAGGAGTAATAAAATTCCAGATTTATTTAAATCAAAAAAAGGGTTCTCACGAACATCCTTATTTGGAAGTGACAGTAGTTGTAGCTCAAGTTCTAGTAGTTGTGTGGAAGAGTCATCGCCAGTTGAAAAACGAAAATGCAAGAGAAGAAAAAGAGTAAATGCAACCTCAAGCATTAAAGTGAAAAATAATCGGATGTCTGATGAATCAAGTAACAGGAAAAATGATAGCCAGTCAGAAATAAGCTCTCTAGAAATGTTTTCCAGTGACTCGGACACGTGCAAAAAAGTAAAGAATTTACAACCCAAAAGTAGTAACCAGACAGTTGTTAAGAAGTCTAACATTAATAGACGAAAAAGATGTGAAATCGCCAAGAACATTGCTACTAAGTTGGTTCCAAGTGCTTCTGAAGAGGATACCGATGACGAAAAATTAACCCTAGAGGAATGGAAGTATCATTTAGGGTTTTCTGATAATGATTCATTCTCATCATTTGAAGGTTTTAATAAAACACAAGTTAAACATGTGGCAAGTGACTCCGATGATTCAGAAAGAGAGTCATCTCGTGTTTTCTCCAAAAGGAGAAAATTGACTGCTTTAAAGAAGACTGAACCCTGTAGAATTTCAAATAATGTAACGCCTAAAACTGGACAAAGCAAAAACACGGGAATAAAGGTGTGTTCTGAAGAATTAAGTAATGTTCATTCCAAACAAAACAGTCACGTAGGGACTATGTCCCTAAGGCGCAAGCGCCCGTCGAGTTCTGGTGATGGTCTAGACACTGCTCCCGAATCCAATATTTCTGTAGGAAGTGGAGAAGGAAGCAATGGTGACACTACAGGAAAGCTTGTAAAGTACCGTAGAACATGTGACAGGAGTCCTGTTCAAATTAACAATAATAGTACTAAGGGTCTTCCTGCTCATTTAAAAGAAAGTGCATTTCAAATTGCATCAAGGTTAAAGGCAGCTCATATGAGGACACAGGTAAAGAAACGTACAACGATCCTTCTAAATGAATTTCCAGAAAGCTCGGAAAAACAAAGAAAGAAGAGTTTGACAAATGTGTCAAAACTCCCTAAAAAACACAAGTGGGCTCATGATGCTTCTCCTGAGAAACACAGAGAGGAAGTTATGGCAACGTCTGAGGAGCATGAATGGGATCACAATTCAATTTTGGAGGAACGTGGAAGTCACGTTTCAATTTCTGAGGAACATAATGATCAGGTTTTAACTCCCAAGGAACATGGAGATCACATTTCATCTCCTGAGGAACATGAACACACAGCATTACCTGGGAAGCATGAAGTAGATAACGAAACGTCTGAGAAACGGGTGGACCAAGGAGAAGCACTTGAAAGACCTGCTTATTCTTTAGAGAAGAGACACAAGGACAGTGTGTTGCCTAAGCTACGTACTAGTGATAGTGACGACAGTGAAGGGACACTACAGATCGATGACCTCAATGATAAATGTTTTTCTAATAATGAGAGTACGCAACATAAAAATAAGTTGAGGTGGAGTTCCCAGGATAGAAACAAAGTTGTTGAGGAAGGCACTACTCTTATTAAGAAGGAAACAGTAAATGCATCACACCCTGGTATATTGGGTTCACTTGCGAGACTGGGAACTCTGGATAGACCAAGAGTCGTACCAAAGCCTAAACCAGCACCGACACCTCAACCCCCACCCCCCCGTAAACCCATACCAGCATCTTCTGGGTTTGTCGATGGCCTTTTCTCAAAGAAAAGCGATTGTTTTAAATTGGATGTCTCAAATGATATACCCAAAGAAGGTAACAAAAGTGATAATGTTAGGACATCAAACTATCAAAATAAGCCCATACTTAATACTTTTAATTGTTCAACAAGAGCAGTCAGTTACGCAGAAAGAAAAGAATATCCTAGGCCGTCTGATTCCAACACATTTCAGACCTCATTAAGTGGACCATCTTGTAGTTGGTATACAAACAGAGCCGGTAGTGTAGATGAAAATTATGTTCAGCCACCTAGATTCTATAGCAGTTTAAATATTTCGAAAAGTGAACCTTCTAGCACACTTGGCAGTCAAAAATGCTTGCCAAACTGTCAAGTTGAAGAGCAGTCGACACCCTCACCACAGCAAGCATCATTTTCAACTGGCAAGTTTGAAGAAACAGAAAGTGCAGCTGAACAGCAAGAGCAGTGTGCACGGGTTGAATCAACCACAGCTGTGCCGGTACCACCGCTGCTTGAAGAACAAGGTTAGCACACAGAGCAGAGTTGCATATTTTTGATAAAGCTCTCAATTTATGAATCTCTCATTATGTTTCCCAGCACATAAAAATAATATACGAATTATAAATTAGAGAAGCCTTGGTGTTAAACTTATAAGTTGTGTGATATTGTTGTCCTGTGCATATAGTAATTCTAGTTATTAGTTATAAATATTAGAAGTTCTACAAAATTTGATTTTGTTATTTTGGTGTTAAAGAAGAGGGGGTAGTAGAGCCTTATAAAAATATTAGTTTATATATTCTCATGTTTAAATATAAATCGGTTGCATAAATGTAAATTTAATTATGTATGTTCAGTTAGTTCAATACCATGAATGTGCGCACCAGCCTATGCACACAAAGATGGATACATGAGCATATACACATGCTCTATAAACAAATTTGACTTCTAATTACACATAGCTGCGAGCACATATGGCTTGTTACACAATCATGCATATGTAATGTTCTGAATAATTTTCCTTTTGCCTTTCAGATGGCAACTATTTGGAAGATCTTAAAGACCTGATTTCTTGCAATATATATAGTAAACTGTGGCGTACACAAATGAATAATCTTTGTCATTCACTCAAAGCTACTCAACTTGTGGCTTTACTAAGGTAAGTCTAAAGTGTCATGACATTTATCACGGTATTGATGTGTGTTATGATGTAGTTGTATGGTTTCCTATTGTCAGGAAGCCAGTGAGACGCACCAAGATGCCCCAGACAGCAGCAAGTCTCTCAATCACCTTTCGTAGCACAATAGTGAGACAGACAATAGGCACTTGCACTGTATAGTACTTGGATAGCTCTATAGACAGTAAGTCAGATTATTAGTGATTGAATGATAAATTTACGTGATGGTATGCCATCAGATAACTAGTTCCAGAGCTGCAAGGTATGAGTTATGAGAAGAGGTTACCAGAATTAAACTTTACGTTGCTGGAAAACCAGTTAGGGGGAGTCATGATTAGCACATATAAAATTCTCATGGGAATTGATAGGTAAATAAGGACATTATTTAGCATGGGTGGACTCGTATAAGAGGACACAGGTGGAAACTTAATACCCAAATGAGCCACAGAGATATTGGAAAGAATTTTTTTTCAGTGTCAGAGTAGTTAACAAATGGAATGCATTAGGAAGTGATGTGGTTGAGGCAGACTCCGTACGCAGTTTCAAATATATAGATACAGTATGATGAAAGCCCAGCAGGCTCGGGAACCTGTACACCAGATTCCTGAGCCTGGTGATTTTCCACAGTTTGTGGAAAATCTTTAAAGACTTCTGGCAAAGAAAGAGATCTAGGGGTGGTTCTAGATAGAAAACTATCATCTGAGGACCACATAAAGAATGTTGTGTGAGGAGCCTATGCCACACTTTCTAACTTCAGAATTGCTTTTAAGTACATGGATGGCGAAATATTAAAGAAATTGTTCACGACTTTTGTTAGGCCAAAGCTAGAATATGCAGCGATTGTATGGTGCCCTTATCTTAAGAAGCACATCAAACAAACTGGAAAAGGTGCAAAGACATGCCACTAAGTGGCTCCCAGAACTGAAGGGCAAAAGCTACAAAGAGAGGTTAGTCATTAAATATGCCAAAACTAGAAGATAAAAGAAAAAGAGGAGATATGATCACTACGTACAAAATAGTAACAGGAATTCATAAAATTGATTGGGAAGATTTCCTGAGGCCTGGAACCTCGAGAACACGAGGTCATAGATTTAAGCTTGACTAAACAAAGATGCCGAATAAATATAAGAAAATTCACTTTTGCAAACAGAGTGGTAGATGGTTGGAACAAGTTAGGTGAGGGGGTGGTGGAGGCCAAAACCGTCAGTAGTTTCAAAGCATTATGACAAGAGTGCTGGGAAGACGGGACACCACGAGCGTAGCTCTCATCCTGTAACTACACTTGGGTAATTACCAGTAATTGACAGTTGAGAGGTCGGACCAAAGAGCCAAGACTCGACATCCACAATTGCAATTAGGCGAGTACAATTGGGTGAGTACGCACCGTCATCTAGTGAAATGTAGTTATCGTGTTATCAATGTTGCCCATACGGTTTCAATAGCTTGATGGCGTCTCCAAGCAGACTTGCGACACCAAAAAATAATTAAAGAGTCAGACGTGCTTCAGCTTCTGGTCTTCCACCACATGATGGCATCTACCTAGGCCATCATTACGGTCTTTATTCTATAAGATATTTTTGGTATTCTTTTTATTCTATTACAAACCGATTCCTTACTTTCAAATATGCTGTATTTCAAAGTGAAAAATTTGGTCCTGGTTTCCATAACAAAAAGTGATGCCGACCAAATCCAGAATAAATGTTGCCCACTGCCCGGGCCAAAGTTTAATTTTGTTGCAGATTTACCATTTCATTAGAAAAAATATAAAAAATATAATATATAATATATATATATATATAATATATATATATATATATATATATATATATATATATATATATATATATATATATATATATTATAATAACACACACACACACACACACACACACACACACACACACAAACACACACACACACACACAGGCATACCTCAGTTTAAGAGTTTAATTGGTTCCTGGAGACGCCTCGTATTCCGAAAACTCGTATTCTGAAGCGAATTTCCCCATAAGAAATAATGGGAAATGAATTAATCTGTTCCTGACTACCCCAGAAACCCCATATCAAACTAAATTTTTATACCTAATTCATCTAAATAAACCTACAAAACTATGTTCAAGTTATTACTTACCTTGCTGATGAATGCTGTAGGCGTATGGAAGATGGTGAGGAGGGGGGAGGAGGAGAGGAGTTACTGTTTGGAAGGGGAGTCCCTTTCCATTATCACATCAGGCAGTGAGGACTTCACTGGTATGCACACACTGGCACATTTTGCCTGCATACCACTAGGACTTGCTTGTCTTACTAAGAATTTCTCTAAAGACACTTGTTTTCCCTACATTTTAATACTTGTCTGTAGTAAGACATCACATTATCATTTAAAAGGTCAATGCAACGGCCTGCTACAGCTTTATCTAGGTGAGTTTTTTTCAACAAAACTTTGCAGTTCTTCCCATACTTCACACATTTTCTTAATCAAGGAGGGACATCCTCTACTGCCTCTACTCACAGCTATTTTCTTAGGTTGAACCTTATCAATGGCTTTCTTGAGACCCATGGTGAGATATATAATAACAAACTGTTTAGTCAAATGACCAAAAATCCAACAAAACACTGAAAATCCAGGTGAAGAATTGATGTGGGATAGTCACTGGGCACGAGACAATGGTAAACTGAGGGGCAGAGGGGTGGAGGGGCGACGATCGCCGATCGAGCACGCGCTAGGTCGGCCTGTACGCGTATCAACAAACTCGTGTCCCGAGGTAACCCTCGCATTCCGAGACACATTTTCCGAGGAAATCCTTCTCGTATTCCGAAAAACTCGTATACAGGGACACTCGTATTCCGAGGTACCACTGTATATATATATATGGCTTAGGTTTGTAATTTTGATGATGGGAGGGGTTTAACCTTAAGCACTATGGATGGTTAAGGAAAATCTGAGTAAAATAACTCGAGAGGTTTTAAGTTTTGCAAATATAACCACACTCGTATATTTTCAGGAATGTAGTAGAGTGTATCCTTGAAGGTGATCCGGAGGAGTACACTGACAGACCAATGGGCCTTACCCCAACACTCTTCAAGTTGTTTCAAGTGGTGTGTGTTCTGGAAGTGCGGCTGGAGCTTCCCCAGTTCTATCTTAGGCAAATGATTAAAAGGATCATTCACAACCTATTAGTAAACCATCTGTTGATCTCCAGGTAAGTTTGGCTAATGTAGAGCTTTCACCTACATACCAGTATGTCTTAAGTGAAATTCAAATAAATTAAAAAAAAAAAGGGTAAATTACTAAGATACTTTACAAAATGAAAATCAGTTAAATAGTAGTTAAATCTAGGTTGGATAGTGTTTTAAGTAATTCTTTTAATAAATTTATTCATTATTATGATCTGTTTGAATTCACTTGATCCAGTAAAATTGAACACACGTTTCCCCATTTTGCTTTTTATTAACCAGTTGAGCTTTTGTAAACTGATCAGTAGTATATACTGTATGAACTGTACAGCCGAACTTCAATTATGAGCAGCTGTCGGAACAAGAGGCTTCACGTTATTGTATTGAGAATTTGCGGTAGACCTAATATTCATCTTGAGGCTTGATACTCGCACTAACATTCGGACAGTAGTAGACTAAGTTATTGTGGTTTCAAGTTTGCATCAGTAGTGTTGCATGGCTCTTTACCGAGCCTGGCCTGAGGCAGGGCTCGAGGAGTAGAAGAACTCCCGAAACTCTCTCCAGGTATGCACCATCTTGTTTTCTGGAGGGGGCCAAATGGTGGCTCCATGAAACTAGCCTCGCAGATAGCTTCTCCCTTTGAGTCATCAGCCTACCAGAGACCAGAGGCAAAAAGGGACCCTTTCACAGAGGGCAGGGAGCAGGGGATTCATGATCACCCTCCGACCGAAAAAAAAAAAATCCCAGCAGAAAAGAAGTATTTGTACATTAGGGGTAGTTCAGTATCAAAATGTAAGTATTATTCGAGACGACAGGTTCCTGGTAATTGGTAGGCTTTTATGACCAGCAATGAGCTGGTATGAATAGAACATCAAAGTGCCCTCCAGAAGAGCAGTTCATCAATTCCATGATAGCTTGTTAAAATAAATTTAAATTTTTTCATGGTATGCATCATGTATATAGACGCACTCACTTTATAAATGCAATAAAACAATGACAAAATAAATATTTGCAATTCTAATTTATTGCATTTTTAATATTATTTGTCTTGAAACACCTACATCTGGTACAAAGTTACTTGAAATATATTGTTTTTGATATTGTCTCCTATATACAATTATATACAGTACCTCAATAGAGGTACATGGTATCAAGACACCAAAACATTTTCAAGTTATGTAGTAAATAGAATAGGTGGTCAAATGGGATTATTATTATTATTAAATATGCTGCCAAGGTTGGATGGTAGCCCTATTAATAATTAACTAATCTAATTTAATTAATATTTAGCCCTATTAATAATTAAAACAAAAATCAACATTTACTAGTATCTTGCTTTGTTTATATGGTATTTATTCATGCCACATGATTATTTACTCATTTAAATGTACATTCATGGAGCATTATTAAAAATTAGATGAGGCAATGAGATACGATTATTAAGGCTGTGAACTTTGTTGTATGTACAAAATGAGGTGAAGAGGGATATGAGGCTTTGGGTGCCCAACAGGTTCCACCTGCATTGAACTTGCTGTTGTGGTATTACAACATGGCGGTTATATTTGCACTTAAAGGGGCACACACTAAGATTGACTTCTTACATTTAAGGGCTCAATATAAAAGTGACACATGAACAAAATGTACAAATTCCAAAGAAGCTTAGAAATCTAGAAAATAGCTGAGATGTGCAGTATGTATACAAGTTTTGTTGGGCCAGTGCATGAGGCTTTGTGTACGTGCGTGTATGAGAAAAAAAAATAGTGAACGGTGATTCGTGGAACAGTGAAGTGGAACGGGTACCACAACAACATATAAGTTGGAAGTGAAGGAAAATCGTGCATAGAATATTATAAATATAGAATGCTAGAAATATAGAATAGTGGCAAGAGGCGGCATCAGTAGGCTGTTTCCACAAGCCACGCGAGGCCTACCCCAGGGCACGTCCCACAGGGATAAAATACGGAAATCATATAGTGTACTATGGAAATGTGAATCTAATAATTAGCAATAAAGTGAGTGAATACCATTGCAAGCCGGAAATTAGGCGGAAAATCCCTTGTAAGAATACAAGCAAAGAAAAATCAGTGTTATAAATCGAGTAGCTGGAAACTGGTGACATCAACCTGGGACGACAAGAGGTCACCTGTACCGCACCGGGGACCAGCTTCGCTACCCTACGCTAAGTACCTGCCATAAAGTTTGAACAAAATAACATACATAATATTACAAATATACGGTATACATATAGTATTATAAATATTAAATATATAAAAATATACATATAACTTTATAAAGAGTTAAAAGGACTGACATCAACAAGTGATCCACACAGTAAACCACAAATACAACAATACATCAGACAATGGAGAGGTGTGGCGAGTGCTCGGGAGTACTGGGAAAACGTAATGTAGGCGTAACGTGTTGCATCTGTAACATGAGATTTCACCTGGGCTGTACAGAAGTATCTCCAGGATGCACAAAAAGGCAAGGAATTTACTGGGTCTGCAAAGATGACAGATTAATGTTAGAGAACATAACTAAACTGATGAAAAACATTCCCGAGTCACAGAGATTACCATTCACAGACAAGCTACCAGTGATATATGCAGACTGGGAAAAGACAACATTGGTTAACGACCAAAACCCAGGAACAGATAGTTTAGAGAACCGCAGCAGTAATGTGGAGGAAGAGGGTATTGTAGTACATAATAGCAGCAATATTGCAGAGTCAGGTAATATAAACGATGTGAGCAACAGTGAGACAGAGTGCATAAATGAAGGAATTGGGACGAAAAGCGGAGATGGCTCCAATAAAGAGGTAGACAAGACAGACACAGATATAAATACCTTGAAAAACGCAAAACCGGAACACATTTGCAAATTCTACGCTAAAGGAATATGCAAATATGGAAAATTAGGAACAAAATGCCATTTTCTGCATCCTCGAAAATGCAGGAACATGTTGGCGAGGGGTACATGCCGTTTTGGAACAGGGTGTAGATACTTCCACCCCAAATTATGTCAATTTTCAATTAGGGACAAAAAATGCTACAATCTTCAGTGTCCGGAATTCCACGTGAGAGGTACACAACGTTATAGACGGGAAAATCAGTATGACACTACTGGCAATTTTTAGAGGAAGGCAGAAACAGAGCAGAAAATATAAGAGAGAGGAACAGTCAGATGGAACCACCACAGGATTACAGAGGGGAAGGGAGATACCCACAAGTCTGGAATACACATTACCAACAAACACACAGGTACTACACCACACAACACTCGCCCACTACCGAAACTGGACGAATCACTTCGAAAACAACACACCCTGGACGCAAACACAGTGGCCCCCTTACCAGAGCCTCAGATATTAACACCAAGTAAGGCATCCAGCACTTCCACTACCACGATAACATCATTTATATTTGCCAACATTCAAGGTATAAAAACACGCAAATCCAACAAAGTTCACTTTATAGATGGTCTCCTTCATGAGGCAAATGCAGTGTTTGCAGCCCTAACAGAAACCCACACAAAGGACTACCATGATGGTGAAATATGGATCTCAGAGTACAATCTTTTCAGATGTGATAGGAAACACCGGCTTCAGGGTGGGGTCAGCCTATACATCAAAGACACACTCATCTGTACTGAGCTGCTAAACACCTCAAATGATATGGTGGAAGTGCTGATAATCAAAATAGAGATTATAAATGTAGTTATTGTCCTTGTATATAAGTCACCGGAGGCAAACCCTCAGCAGTTTAAAGACCAACTAATGAAAGTAGAACACTGCTTGGAAAACCTCACAAATCCAGCTCCGAACATCATCTGCTTGGGGACTTCAACCTACGGCACCTGAAATGGAAGCACCTGGCTAATACAGTAATATCAGAAAGAATACCAGGAAGTAGCCTTAATGAACAGGCACATGCAAATGACCTGCTACGGATGTGCGACAGGTTTGCCTTAAACCAGCAAATAGTAGAACCAACCAGGAAGGAGAACACGCTGGACCTCATTTTCACTAATAATGATGAATTGATCAGGAACATAATGATTACAAATACCTGTTACTCAGATCACAACTTAATTGAAGTTATGACAACCATGGGGAATAGACCTTCAAAACCAGTCCAGATTCCCGGTGGAGGAGATTTCAGCAAATTCAACTTCAATAATAAACAGATAAACTGGGAGCAAATAAACCAGGACTTCACAGAAATAAACTGGGAAGAACAGCTAGGAAATGCGAACCTGAACCAGTGCCTGGAAAAAATAAGCTCAGTAGCACTAGAAATATGTACAAACCGCATCCCCCTAAGAAAAAAGAGGAAGAGATGCAGATTGGAACGAGAACGTCGTTCCCTATATAGGCGAAGAAAACGAATCGCGGTACAACTTGAGAGTCGCACCCTATCTCAGGAACGGCGAAGAAGGTTAGGTAGCGAAATAGGAAAAATTGAACTCAAGCTACAAGAATCATACAAAACGCAGGAGAGGGAAAGAGAGCAAAAGGCCATCAGTGAAATAGAGAGAAACCCGAAATATTTTTTCTCCTATGCAAAATCAAGATCAAAAACCACATCTAGTATCGGGCCCCTGCGAAAGGAAGATGGAACTTTCACCGATGACAACAAAGAAATGAGCGAGCTACTGAGGAAGCAATACGACTCTGTCTTCAGCGAGCCATTAAACGCACTAAAGATCGATAACCCAAATGAATTTTTCATGGATATGATACCAACATCAAATCATATATCAGACGTCACCCTATCCCCACTGGATTTTGAAGAAGCCATAAACAGTATGCCTATGCACTCCGCACCAGGCCCGGATTCTTGGAACTCCATATTCATCAAGAACTGTAAAAACCACTATCGCAGGCCCTTCACATTCTGTGGAGACAAAGCCTAGATACTGGCGTTATTCCTGATATACTAAAAACAGCAGAGATAGCACCACTTCATAAAGGAGGAAATAAGGCAGAGGCAAAAAATTACAGACCGATAGCACTAACATCGCACATCATAAAAATTTTGAGAGAGTGCTAAGAAGTAAGATCACAAAATACATGGAATCACAGCATCTCCATAACCCGGACAACATGGTTTCAGAACAGGGCGCTCTTGCCTGTCGCAGTTGCTGGACCACTATGATATGGCATTAGATGCTATGGAAGACAAACAAAACGCTGATGTAATTTACACAGATTTCGCAAAAGCTTTTGATAAATGTGACCATGGTGTTATTGCCCATAAAATGCGCTCAAAAGGAATTACCGGAAAAGTAGGCAGATGGATCTACAATTTCCTGACCAACAGAACCCAATGTGTAATAGTCAACAAAATAAAATCCAACCCGTCAACCGTTAAGAGCTCAGTCCCCCAGGGTACTGTGCTTGCTCCAGTACTTTTTCTCATCCTCATATCGGACATAGACAAGAACACAACCTATAGCACTGTATCATCCTTTGCAGATGACACTAGGATCTTCATGAGAGTAGGCAACATAGAGGACACGGCGAACCTCCAGTCAGATGTAGATCAGGTCTTTCTATGGGCTACAGAAAATAATATGGTGTTTAACGAAGACAAGTTCCAGCTCATGCGCTATGGAAAAAATGAAAATATAAAAACGGAAACCACGTACAAAACTCAGGCAAATCATAACATAGAACGAAAAGGCAATGTAAAGGATCTGGGTGTACTCATGTCGGAAGACCTTACCTTTAAAGAACACAATAAAGTAGCCGTCACAACTGCAAGAAAAATGACAGGTTGGATAACAAGAACTTTTCACACTAGAGATGCTATACCGATGATGACACTTTTCAAAACGCTTGTGCTCTCTAGAGTGGAGTACTGCTGCACAATGACAGCCCCTTTCACTGCTGGTGAAATTGCTGACCTGGAGAGCGTGCAGAGATCCTTTACTGCTAGAATCCACTCGGTAAAACATCTAAACTATTGGGACCGACTTAAGAGCCTAAATCTGTATTCCCTTGAGCGCAGGCGGGAGAGATACATAATAATTTACACGTGGAAAATATTAGAGGGGCTGGTCCCAAACCTGCACACAGAAATAACATCACATGAGACCAGAAGACATGGCAGGATGTGCAGAATACCCCCGTTGAAAAGCAGAGGTGCAACTGGTACTCTGAGAGAGAACTCTATCAACATCAGAGGCCCGAGACTGTTCAACACGCTTCCACTACACATAAGGGGCATAACTGGCAAACCCCTCACAGTGTTCAAGAGAGAACTGGATAAACACCTCCAAAGGATACCTGATCAACCAGGCTGTGACTCATACGTCGGGCTGCGAGCAGCCGCGTCCAACAGCCTGGTTGATCAGTCCAGCAACCAGGAGGCCTGGTCGATGACCGGGCCGCGGGGACGATAAGCCCCGGAAGCACCTCAAGGTATCCTCAAGGTATCCACCCACCCGCGGCCTGGTCGACGACCGGGCCGCGGGGTCGCTGAGCCCCGAAGTCGCCTCCAAGGTAGCCCTGTTCTGCAGTGCTAGTCTGTTGGTGGAAAAAGTGTCTGTGATAAACACAGATGCACTCTTCTTGCGTTATTTTGATTTTGCTGGTACCCCACCAAGTCATGATTTGTAAAAGCTAGCCAAGTTAGGGCAAGCAGTTAAATGACATCCGACTAAAATATAAATGTAGGTGTTTTATGAATTGAAGGCAACTCCTTGTTTACATGTTTATACGTTATTAGTACATGTTGGTAAGCATCCTTATTATTCCCTTACCCTATCCCTAGGGTAAGCATCCCTATTGCCCGAAATGCTACGAGTGCTAGTGGCTGTACAGGAATGTACGAACTCTTGTATATACATAAAAAAAAATATAGTTCTCCATCTTCCAATATTTTTTTAATGTGATGCTTGTTGTCCCCAACAGCCACGGAGCTTAGCATGTTTGTCTGCGTGGTATGCAGCAACTGTGACAGTACCAGATGGGAATGGAGTTCAGCAGTGGGAGTTGGTTCGCACGTTTTTGTTAGATCTGCTCTTCCACCACCCTGGGAAAGTCCATCTTGCTCTTCTGTCAGCAGCTCACATCAGCCGAAAATTGTTTTATTATGGGATCAAGCACAGAGGTAAGACTCATTATGTCATTGTTAAATGATTTGTGAAATAACTAATTAGAGGAATTAAGACCTAATTGAATTATGTATTTTTTTTATTGTAATCCTCCTGCACTTGATCATACCTGCCAGGCTGCATTTTCCCTCTGACAAACTCTTAAAAATAAAGTATTAGTTATATTGTCTGCATAATGGCTAAATTAATTTTTAGTCCCGTTTTCTTTACTGTGCGTGATATTGGCAGGGTAATTAATTCCTCAGTCGTGTAATCTCTAAGCATGACAGCAGCTCTTGTACACAAGAATATGTAGTAATGATGACCAAGTCACACACACACCATAAGATGAGGAGGATACAACGTTTCGGTCCATCCGGGACCATTGTCAAGTAGATTGTGATAATCGACTCGATAATGGTCCCGGACGGACCAAAATGTCGTCGTCTTCTCATCTTTTGATGTGTATTTTGGTCATCATATCTTCAACCATGTTATTGTGGTTCATCGTCTGCGACATGTAGTAACATAAGACTACAGTTTCGCCAGGCCCTACATTCACTACATGTATAATACCCAGTAGGTTCTTGAATTTAATATACACTTCCCATCATATGGCTTCAGTATTTTCCCCAAAATATATCATGCTAATGTGATTTCATAGTACATGCTATAAATAACCTTGAAGCAATAAATGTTATAATGTAAAATGATGCAAGATGATTGTCAATAGATCATGCGTAAATGTAACCAAATGTTCACTGGCATAATAAACTTTGTTAGGTTAGACTAATATGGTAAATATATCAGTCTGTCACTTGCTACAATGTATCCCTAACTTAACACTATCGGTCACCGGGCAGGCGCGCGGTCAACTTAGGGGTTGTTCACCCGACGTGCGGGCGAGCGTGCGGGTAAGTGCACGGTGACACCTAAATGTGTATTCTTGTTTCGGCTTTCTCACCTTAATTCTCGTGCTACGTCGCTCGTTTTGGTATCATTGTGTTCGCAATTAAATTCCCTACATGTGTGTATAAATATAATGTCCAAAAGCCTGGCGTGACTCCCAACAGCAAAGCCTAAGTCGGCAAAAGTTACCCGTGAGCGCACAAAATCAGTAAAATGTGCATTCTCGTTCCATTTTTCTCACCTTAATTCTCGTGCTACGTCGCTCGTTTTGGTATCATTGTGTTCGCAATTAAATTCCCTACAGATGTGTATGAATATAATGTACAAAAGCCTGGAGTGCCTCCCCCGCAGAAAAGCCTAAAGTTACCCGTGAACGAGCACCAATTTGTACACTGCAACCTAATGTGTATACACGTTCAGTTTGATAACTTCATTGATAACTTCAATTTTCGTGTTACGTCTTTCATTTTGGTATCAAATTGTTCGCAATAAAGAGGTGCATATTTTAAAGCTAGTTCCATAATAATAGAGCAATAACTGGAATTTTAACAAATATTTTATTCTGGAAGCTCATCATCACAAAATTATTTATATCTTTCCAGTGTTCTGACATAAATTTTTGTGTTACATCTTTCATTTTGGTATCAAATTGTTCGCGACATAAAGGCGCGCATTTTAAAACTAGTCCCAACATAATAGCACAATAGAATTTTAACAAATATTTTAAAATTTTGACCAAAAACCTATTTATAATCATATAAGTGTTCGGACATCAAGTTTCATGTTACATCTTTCATTTTGGTATCAAATTGTGCGCATTCTAAAGGCGCTTATTTTGATACTATCCCGAGGTCGATTGGATAAAAAATGAATTTTATACAAATATTTTTGTAGTGGATGCAAGTCCGGTCCACAGGATTCAAGATAAAAATAATGGACGAGAGTCCGGTCCAAAGTTACCGATAGTGTTAACAGTTACCGTATGTGTAAGTCAACAAGTGAAGGTAATTGTCTAAATAACACTTATCGGTATATCCTCCTGGGCCAGAGCCTTCAGAGGTCTCGGCTCCATCTGGAACCAAGGTTTTAGGGTTATATCTTTACATACAATGTCAGCCATACTATATATATCCACTACAGTCTTTGGCCCTTCCCTAAATGAACTACAAAGATCTTCACTACATATTACTCTATCTCAAACAAATCCACAAGGGCCGTGATGAGGATTCGAACCTACGTCTGGGAGCATCCCAGACGCTGCCTTAATCGACTGAGCTACGACATTCGATTCAGTCGATTAAGGCAGCGTCTGGGATGCTCCCGGACGCAGGTTTGAATCCTCGTCACGGCCCTTGTGGATTTGTTCATTTGATGCATCACACCATTGTGATTTCTGTGTGTATTACTGTATCTTTACTGCACATGCTCTTCTCCCAGGTATAGCCCAGGTGAAGATCGACATAGCTATAGAACTTGGTGATACCGTTTTTCAAAAACTAATGCAGTATTTAGAATAGAGTATAAAGTATATAGGCTGCTTATTAGTACATTGTTTCTTGTGGCTATCTGGTTTTTCTTTTGTCATACTTTAGATCATAAAGTTGACAGTACTGTAGTATTTAAAAAAAAAATGAATATTTGAAAAATTACTTTTTCTATACATTCCATCAGATTATACTGGTATAGAGAAAGTTATCTTGTGGGTGTCCTATCATGGGGAGTGGATTGGTTGCGATAATGTCCGGCGGAAGCTTATCGAATGGATGGAACAGCACTGTAGTATTCGAAAACATCCGCCGAAACAACCTTCACGTTTGGCTCATGAACTACTGACACAACTAGCAGGTACGTATTTGGTTGACTCTAATTGGTGATTGTCTGGTGATTCTTGCCTGGTGGTGTGTATATCGGCCGTGTGTGGTGATGTTCACATGCTGGTGTATTAGTTACATGTGTGATTATATTTCTTTGATTTTAAATGGCAGTTGTGTTTGTGTGGTGGTGCTTGTCTGGTGGAGTGTATATCAATACAGTACTGTATATCATTAGGGGGATGTTATTACACAACTAGCGGGTACAGTGTGTGTGTATGTATGTATGTGTATATGTATGTATGTGTGTGTGTGTATACACACACACAGTATTTTACACTTGAATGTGTATCTTTGTCATGGCAGCCATATGAGCTTCCTGGTGCTCTTATCATCATGTCTCTTATGTCTATTCCTGTGGTTGTGTTTATTCTTGCCTTGATTGTTTATAGGTAGGCATTGTATGTCTATTACTGTTTGCTTCTTGTCACTTGGTTTTTGTGGAGCCACTTTTGTTGGCCTTTGGCATTGATGTCTTCTTAGTGCCATTTTTCATGTTTTGAGCTTTCTTGTGCCTCCGGCTGGCTCGTGTTCCTCCTCGGTTGTTTTGGTCTCTTGGGAGGGTGTTGGTGTCTCGTTCCTTCCTCGCTTTAGTGCTTGCCTCCTGTTGTCAGGCTGGGGAGCTTCATGCTCTTCTGGAGGTGTGGGTTCTGTTTCTTTGGCCCAGGTGAATGGTTTCTTCATTTGCAGCCTTCTTATCTGGGAGCATTTTCTGCGCATTGAACTAAAGTCCTAATGCCAGCCTTTGTGGTGTTGGTCATGTCTGGAGTTCCTTGCGGCAGGGGGTTCTTAGCCTAGGGTCCATAGACCCCCCGAAGGGCCCATGCATGAGCTTCCGGGGGGTCCATGAAAGTCAAATGAAACTGTGTGATGCAATCAATTTTGTATAAAATAAAGTATATTCATTGCATGCTAAGTTGTACTTAAGCATTTTCTAGGGAAGGGGTCTTTAGCTTTCACTAGATTTTCAAAGGGGCCCCGTGGCTCACAAAAGGGTAAGAACCACTGCCTTTGGATTACCAGGACTATCTTCATTTCCCTCCTAAAGACAGGCTTTAGCTCTGCTTGCTTCATTTTTTGGCTTTTCCTTGAGAAGTGTCACTTCTCTGAAGATTGTGAACAGATTTCTTCACTTGTTACATGCTTGGGGATCAGTATGTGACAACCCTTTTGGCTTTGAGGATTCTCCTTTGGATATTCCTCTGGAAGTGTTAGAATCTGGAGGCCTCCAGATCCCAGATCTCTGGTAAACCCTTCCCTACACAGAGGCAGTGTGACGGGGACAATTGGAGAGCACCAACGATTGTATTTGTTTTGCTGTCAAACTTGGCCTTTTTCTCGGACTTGATGAATCCTTTTTGTTAATTTTATAGATTATTTAAATGATTTTAATATGTCCCAACTGTTTTCCTTACAAAAAAAATGGGTTTAAGTACAAATGACATCATTACTTATTACTGTACTTGCCTGGCTACATGTATCAAACTTGATTACTGTACTTACTGTATTTTAAGAGCAATATGTTAATAGAGTTTGATGATGACTGCAGACACTAGTGACAAGGCTCTGATGATAAACTCGGTGACCAGCATTGTTGTGCTGGCCAGGTGGCTCGGAAGGGTGGACACACGCAAGTGTCTCCTGATTCCTCTCAAGAAAATCATATCTAACAAAACTCAACATGACAAAAAATCTGTCAATCAAGATGCCGACGAATACATGAGGGGAGACACTGAAGACTCTGAAAGTCTAACACAAGAAATCATCCAAGAAATTGCTCTCTTGTTCAGTAAGTGTTGTTGTTCTTTTTATGTTTATAAATATATTTTATGGTAAAATATATATTAGAAGTTGGTATATGTATAGGAAGTTGAAATGTACAAAGTTAGAATCATGTATGCAACAGGTTCTGTACATCCATGACTTTGTGGTGTAAAAAACACCACCACAAACACCACAAAGTGCAGCTCCACAAGGTGTAGCTACACAAGGGGTAGCTCATTGTTCCCAGTACACACACAACGTTCGAACCCTTTCGTGATACTGTAGGCTAAAGTAGGCTCCATATTTCATGTGATTTATTCCTGAGGATAATGTTCAAAATGATATTGCATAGATTTTTGTTAGGGCTTACATGGATAAATTAGAATGCATTCTCAATTTAAAATTTAACATTTTAAATGTTGTAGAAAACTTTGTATGAACTGTAAAAATAAAACTTTTATTGATGCAGTAAGGCAAATATGCAGTGAACATAACTGCTTGAACTTGCCTTTAAAAATGAAACAAAATTAAAATATTCCTGTAACAAATAAAATGTTTTCTGAGCTGGTTAGTATGTACATGGAGGTTGGAAAATGACTTGAAGGTAGCAAACGAGACTGCAATCGTGACGGTAGCCATCAACTGAATGTGATGCCAATTTTAAACAAGACTTTGCCAAGTAGTAAAAGTCTCTTTCTTGGGGGTGAAGTTATCTATTCATGCATTAAATGTGGGTACATGTTTTACAAATAATTCGGAGATCAATATGAAGTTAAGTAAGGTATAACTCTTAAAGACTTGAGTGAAGTACTGTATGCTACGTTATAACTATTTAAATAAACGTAACCCCCAATCCAACCTAACCCATCCTAACCTAATGAAAATAATAGATAAAATGTTTTATCTTGTATATGATGTGCACTAGGTGTACGAGGTCATAATTTCCATGCTGGTACAGGTTTTGGATCCTACTGACGAAGAGAGACTTGACTCGACGACTTAATCGTATACAAAAGTGATTGCATTTGCAATAATTTTGCACTTATTTCAGGTCATCTGGGTAAGGCTTTGAAGACTGAATGTAAAGTAGAGCCAAGTGCTAAAGGCCAAGACAGTCAACAAGGTTAGTACAGTTTACTTTACTTTTATTTGCATTGGTGCGAGATTGCAGCTGGCAATGTACTGTAGCCGTGTTCATTGTATTATTATAGCAATGTACGGTAGCTGTGTTCATTGTATTATTATTTATACCTTGTAGGGATAGATTATGGTTCATTGTTTCTGAAATTTACATGTTATTTGTTACCTTAAAGAAGGTTCTGCTGGTCCCATGGACAGTGTCATTTAATCAGGGCAGTCACCACTCGGAACTAAGGCAATGGGGATTTTTGTCAAAGTTTCTTATTCGTGTATACTTGTGCCCGGGATGTAATGTTTTGTGGATAGTTTATCCAGTCTGCAATAACCTCTAGAAGGCTCTTTTCATGTGGCTTTCAAGCCTTTACAAGTCTTGGCATTAGAGTTTGTAAACCTACTAATTGCTAGTTGGTTTACCCAACTGCTGTCTCAAAGAGCTACCAAATTGTACCAGCTACTAGTAAACAACAGTCACTGACTTTCCACCTGTCATTTTCTCTGATCACACACATGCCGTTCAGGCTGGCGGAGGCCATTGCATTTGTTAACTCTTTTGGCTGCTCTTGGCAATAATGAAAGATGCAAAGAAATCACTCTTACGACATACTAAGCAATACTTGTCTATTTGCCTAAAAAAATCTCTAAATCGTGTAATGTTTTGTGTCCTCGGAACTACTCTGAACAGGCCCCCCTGAACATGTAGATGCTGCCATCATTTGGCAACATTTGTTCAAAATGATATTGCATAGATTTTTGTTAGGGTTCACATGGATAAAGTAGAATGCATTCTCAATTTAAAATTTAACATTTTAAATGTTGAGGAAAATGTTGTATGGACTGTAAAGTTAAAACTTTTATTGATGCAATAAGGCAATCACATCCACCCAGGGTTCAGGGATTGGCTGGAGGTTCATAGAGGGGGCAACTCTTACCGTTTGGGCGCTGCCATTTTGTTTGACCCTGGCACTAACTAGTACTGGCACTAACTAGTATTGTCCTTTTAAATATTCCTCTTTTGGGGATGATGATGATGTGGTTTACCTCAACAGCTGGCTGGTTCTAACCCCAGACTTTTGGCTTGTCTGCTGGCCACAGAGCTGGTTTTGCATTTATGTGGACATATGGTCTTAAAACTGTAGAATGACATGGTAGGCACCTAGGGAAGTGCCTGTATGTCTAAATAATGTTACCAAAATGGTACCAATATGGGCCTTGTTTCACATCTCTGGACATATACAGTACTGTATTTATCCCAATACAGTACTGTATCTATTCCAATACAGTACTGTATCTCTCGAGTCAGTTGTAAAAGGCCACCTAGGCATGTCAAACACACACTATGTTACCTTAACGGACCTCAATGATGATTGGTTCCCTTAGATTCTGTCGTGGTTGAGTGGCCTTTATATAACTCCTTTTATTTGGTAATCATTAGCTTCATTTTGTTCATTCTAAATTGCCTTTATAAGCCTCAGTTTTGCACTGCTTTTTTATATTTTGTCAATTATTCATGTAATTTGTCCAACAGTATGAAAGGATTTCTTCTCATTATTCATAAATGTTTCTCTTTACTATTTCTGAATATTCATAAAGTGTCAGTTTACTTAACTCTTCCTTATTTTTCTAAAGCTCTTACATTGTGTGTATTGCTGTATATAAACACTAAAGACTTGAGGAAAGTGCAGAAGGCCCCTTGGCCCATGTTTATGTTCATTGTTGGTATCATTGTCTTCTCAAAAAAGACTTTATTGAAAGATCTAAATATTCATAATTTACCTCAACATTATTTTCCCACTACTGACCTGAATGGATTAACAGGTTTACAGCTTTTCCTTAAGCGACCATACAAGTCATAAATACTTTTCCTCTCCTAGTGCACGCCCTGATCACGATCTTCTGGTAATTTATACATTTCAAGCCTGGCCTCGGGCCGGGCTTGGGAGTAGAAGAACTCCCAGAACCCCATCAACCAGGTATCATTACCACATGGTCTCCATCATCAAATCAACCACCATCTAATTTGTCTAATATTCTCTTTGCACTTATAATATGAGCTTCAACAACCCAAAACAATGGAAGTAAGTTAGGCTCAAATGTGGAGAGATCAGCAACACAGCCATCATCCATTATAGCCGAATACAATAGCTTCCTTCGTTGGAAGAGTATGGGTACAGGACTTCCAGAGTTGGCTAAAGTTACAATTTGACTTGAATGAGCAAGTTAGACGAGAGTTAGCTTTTTAAACTACAGTATTTCACTTGCCCAAATTTCACAATTTGGTCATACTTGGGACATTATAACTGCCAAAATAAAACAATAATATTCTCAAGATAACAAAATCAGGAAGTAGATGCCCTTGCTGCTATGCAAATGTAATCCAATTTAACTCTCAAGTATTTCATCAGTGTACACTCAATCCCAACTCATAATAAAAATAATACATTGCCCTATCATCTTTCCTTAAACAGCACTCAGTTTAGCATAAATAAAACCATGTTTCATGGCTGTGTTGTACAATGTGTATATTTGTGAGAGCATTCTCCCAGGACATGGTAGCATGGTAATCTAAACCCCCCCCCCCTCCCCCCTTCATTGACAAGAGACTATATTCTCTTTTATGGCCCATTATGGGTTAATTACAAATTATTTGATATCCTCCTGCCAACACAACATTGGTATTCGGTTATAACTCCAAGTACCCTACTGCCAGGATGCACCTGGATGGGTTTCTGGGAGTTTTTCTACTCTCCAAGCCTGGCCTGAGGCCAGGCTGGACTTGAGAGCTTGATCCAACAGGCTGTTGCTTCAAGTGGCCTGCAGGCTCACATATCCACCACAGCCCGGTTGGTCTGGCACTTCTTGCAGAAAACTATCTACCGGTAGTTTTCTCTTGAAGATTTCTACGCTTGTTCCAGCAATATTTCTTATGCTCGCTGGGAGGATGTTGAAGAACCATGGACCTCTGATGTTTATACAGTGTTGTCCGATTGTGCCTATGGCACCCCAGCTCATCATTGTTTCTGTTCTGCATTTTCTTCCATATCGTTCTCTCCTGTATGTTGTTATTTTACCCGAGTAGATTTGGGACCTGGCCCTCAGGACCTGGGTATTTTCCACGTGAATATTATTTGGTATCTCTCTCCTCTCCTTCCTAGGGAGTACATTTGGGGAGCTTTGAGACGATCCCAATAATTTAGATGCTTGATGTACCTGGGTGCATCGACATCGTACATGACAGATGACTATCTCCTCTATGCTGGGTTTGCATATGAGAGCAGCTTGCTCATACACTCACTAAACAAGATTTCCTACACACATACTAACCACCACAGCCTCCTACCACCAACACTGTTGTGGTTACCACCACCCTCCACTACCCTCCACTACCAACCTGATAGTGATGGTCACTTAATTGATTAAAAAACATTAATATGGATGAGTGAACAGTTTCAATAGATGCAGAGGATAACCCATAAGCTAACTGCAGTCATTCAATATACTGTATATATGTAGTTATGTAGTAATGTATTGTTGTCCCTTGCCAGGTGACGTTGTTGTGGCGTTGAACGAAGGTGTGTTGCAGCTGCTGCGAGTCACCTATAAGCCTTCACCCACTATACAATAAATGTTTGCTTAAGGGTGCATTTTCTAGTTCATTAAATTAAGAACAGATTGCCTTCTTTATAGCAATCATAGTAGATGCCAAATTGTTTCATACAACACTTGTGTGTGTTAAGTATGGTAATACAGTACCATTTTTTATTCTTACAAAAGTTGTGTAAATAGAGTAATGAGAGAGAAGTCCCTAGTGGTTAAAATCCTGCTGTGATACACCACCTTTAACATTTGCAGTAATAGTAATATTTTCCTAGTGGTAAGAAGTGCAATGGAAAAAGCCACATACTCCCTTTTTTTAATACATGCGTAAATGAGTGAAAGCCAGTAATACCTCTACTGCCTTTAGGTGGTCATTTTTATCCCATCGCTGCCATTTTTTATATGAAGAAATGCCATAGAGCATGTTCCATGGGCTGCTGGCAAGTCTTGACTCGGGAATTGCCATATGATAGAATGTGCACGTGGTGTGTGTGTGTGTACACGTCAGTCTTAAGTTTATAGTGTATGCTATTCAGAAAAATGCCAAGGATGTACAAATCTGTTAGGTATGACCTCGGGTTCTCCTTGATTTAATCACTTAAATTGAAACTTAAATTGCACTTTTTGACTTATCTGTGATATTTTAAACTTAAGAATATTTTACTTATTTTAATTATAGTACTACAGTACTGTAATAAAATTCTATGATCAAGTCATTTATACAATGATCGGACTGTTAATACCTTGTCTTTTAATTTTTTTTTTTAATGTTTTAATTAATGTAACTAATAAAACTACATTTAGAGATGCCAGGGTTCTTTCTGTGAGTATTGCATATCTGCCATTTCCATGTAAGTGACAGATGACACATCAATGCCCCATCAGTTCTCAAAATTGTCATTTGTCAGTCGTATGGGGAATTAAAGATAGTGACGATGTATAGGCCTAAGATGAGGACAAGGATTGCCTTCAACAGGTATGCAGACAATTACCATTTTCAATTTTTTAAAGTAGCTGAAATAAAAAAAAAGGCAAATTGAGGTAATTTATACATTTTATTGTAAAAGCTTCACCATTGACCTATTTTATAGTCAACACTAGTTGTGTGTCAGTGCTGACCTTCTGTATTTGATGGTAGAGTGCTGACAGTTCAGCATTGATGGTATTCAGGGAGTACAGTGGTAAATTATAAGTAAAAATTTAGTTCGGAAATTCTTGGAGCAATAGTATTGGAAATTTGGGTAGCAATATGTCGGCACCGATGTGTTAAGCTAGTGCAAGTTCTACCTCATGGCAAAATGCGAGTTTTGTTGGCGATACGGTGCAAAAAATTTGAATGATTTTGTTGTGGGGAAATTCAAATAGTTTGAATGTATTTGATATGGTGCCCTCTGCTATCTCCAAAGGATTAAGTTTTCCCAAGTTTTATGCTATACATAAATGTTCCCCTTATGTTAGCTTCTCGGAGTATTTCACATTATGGTTTTTCTACATCTCGAAATAAATTCCCACCAAGATGGCCACTTTATGTGCCTAACATTTTGCGCAAGTGATTAACCATTTAATTCGCTTTAGTTTTCCCGGACAATTTTTGCTCAAATATGGGAAAGAAGGGGGAGAAATAACCCATCACTACTGCAACATACTCATACACGTTACAATTGGGTTAGCGTGGTGCATCTGCATTTGTTTTATTTTATAGTATCTTCTTTATACATAAATGTTTGCATTTTGCTTGCACACAAGCATTTGTATGCCTGTTAAGTCATTGTTCCTGTTCCAATATCTTAACAGATAAGTGAGGATCTTCATTTTACTGTATGTCCAAAATAGTTGAGTTTTATAATTAAATTCCCTTCGGCAGGTAAGACTTGAGAATTTACCCTTTCAGTACAATTAATGGAGCAAGCTTATATGAAGGAATATTTGTAAATACTGTACCTATATATGTGTATATATTTTTATGATGTAGGAATGAAGTGTTGATGGTGAGAATGTAATCCTTGTTACCTATGGCCTTAATGGAGTCTTACTACATCTTGCCTTCTCTATTGAATAGCAAGAAAACTACCAAATAGGATACTGTATGTATTAGATATGTACTAAATTTTATAATTTTATTCAACAAATTTCAGAATATAGGCCCCCAGCTTCAGTTGTCATTACAGTGCTATGTGGTTAATTATTTTTGTCTCCTTTTTGATTTTATAATAAAGATTTGATGTTCTGAAAGGTATTGTGTTTTGAAAATTGACCATCTAGTATTTAAGACAATTAGGAAGGAAGGTATCTATGGTTTTTATTAGGAAAATAAATTATCTTTTTGTATGTCTGTTTCTTTTGCATGGGAGCAGATAAGGTAAGTCCCCAGACTACTGTGCAGCTATGTTGACGTGTTGGCTCCATCCTGCACACGCTTCGACCAACTCGACAACTTGGGCTGAACGGTAGAGCGATGGTCTCACTTTATTCAGGTCGGCATTCAATCCCCGTCCATCCAGGTGGTTGTGCACCTTTCCTGTTTCCCTGTCTCATCCCAAATACTTATCCTGATCTCTTCCAAGTGCTATATAGTTTTAATGGCATAGTGTTTTCTCCTGATAGTTCTTTCCCTTACCTTCTAACAATTCTGTCTAGCTCATGGAATTTGGCCCTCCATATGGAAGAAGGCAGATCTTCCAGTACACATAGAGCTACTCAGTGGTTGGTAGCTACAAACCAGTGTTACTGCTTTCAATTAACTGGTAACGTACTTTAAATAATAATCTCTCGGCAAATGACAATTTTTTTTTTTTTATATATACCATCAGCCACTATGGGGTTGTATTATTACTACCACACTATTAATAAAATTATTCATAGATTTATAACCACATCAATCAGAAGGTTAAGTTGAGCTTGATAAAAGGGGTGACACACGCACACTGGGATTGCAAAACCTTGTATGAACCACAAGTTATGTGAACCATCTTGAGTATATGATGGTTCATATACTTGTATGAACCATCTTGAGTATGCACTGCTCTACTGGATTACCTGCCCTCCATCTTTCATCGGAATTTTGGACATGGTGGAGAACCATACAAGAAGGCTCGTCTCTAGTCTTGACTTAAGTCTGGTTGGACTGGTCTGAACATCAGAGCCACTTAACACAGTTGAGATGTTGGGGGACTTACTGTTATGTACAAGGCCAGCATTCTCAAAACTCTGCACCTGACCCAACTCCATGGACAGACAATAGTTTGCACCCATAACACAAGGCTCACGGACATCAACACCCTCATGCTGGAAATTCCTCTCTCAAGCATCACTCCATCAGCGATTATTCGTTCGTAGACTGACTCCCATCTTGAACTTTTTCACTCGACAGGAAATAAAGTCCTGGAAGGACTTTAAAGTATGTCCTGAAAAGAAAAAATCACATGAAGGCTCTGGCATACAGTAGGCTACGGGCTCATACTGTTCCTTATACAAGTTACTTAAACACTAAACCTAGTTTATACATAATGGATACAAATAATAATCTAATGAAATATACGAGTCTAGGGGCAGGCAGGAGGCTATCCACACTTGTCCTGTTAATTGCAAAAGCATTCCTTTTTCCAACTTCTACCTAATCACTCATTCCTCAATCTGTGCCCATTGCCAAGGTCACTGGTCTTCTGTTATGCGTAGCAAACTGTGCTCTTAAGGGTAGCGTGTCCCCAGTGTGTAACAGCTCTGGCGAGGTTACTTATTGGCCATACACGCTTCACTCGCAGGCACTTAATGGAGCACCACCCCTGCTCCTTAAAGTCCGAACTGCATTCTCTCTCTCTTACGGTGGTGCCTATCCTTGTTGAATGTCGAGATTTTCCAGGACATGGGCGTGTCTTGTTTCCCGACTGTCTCGATAGAATCCTTGGTGAATCGGATACCTTTGATATCGTTTGCCTTGTGCACTTTTCTTCTCGTATTGACATCCTTAGTGATATTTAACGCCTTTTGAATATCCTACACCTTTGATGGTGCTACATAGTCTCCCAGGCTTGGCGCTTTCTTTCGATAATTACTTGGTTGTAGTTTCACTAGGAACCTCGATAACATACCTAACATATCTTGGTTAAAGCTTCTTACTTAAAATAAAACCTATGCAAGGCCTGGAGCCAAGAGCAGAGAGCTTGAGCGAGGCTTGAAGGAGGGCAAGAGTGGAGAGATTGAATGAGGGCAGGAGTGAAGAGCTCGAATGTGGCTGATAAGTACTGTCAGCTCTCGAGCTGACAGTATGTATCATAAGGGCTTGTGTTGAAATACTGTAGTGAAGATTCAGCACTGGCAATCAAAACTGAATTTGCTGAGCACCTGTATAGTAATTTGAGTGTTGAAATTGATTAAGCTGCTAATTACATGAATATTTCTTATATCTTCATGTAAATTATACAGAATAGTATTAAAATCTTTCTGTTCAAATGTGTACAGTATTATGTTTTTGCTTTTATGCTGAAGCAGGAGTTTTATCTCTTCATGATGGTGTGACCAGTATTGTCTTTGGCACATTTTGAAGCTCCATTTACCTCATGTACATTCATACAGATGTCTGGCCAATATCAATGTTTTCGACTTGTATCCCTGTCAGTCTCCGAAATATATTGCCTGTCATTCGTGGATTCCACAGCAAAAATTTCCAACAACCCTCTCTAATTGTTTTAACATTTCATTATGTGATGTTTGAGACTGGCCTTCGTGTCATCAGAACTGATAATGGTAACCTTTATTAGCACGCTTGAATATTAGCCATACTGTACTATGGAAATCTTGAGATTATCTCGAGTTGATTTCGGGGCTTTTTAGTGTCCCCGCGGCCCAGTCCTCGACCAGGTCTCCACCCCCAAGCAGCAGCCCGTGACAGCTGATTAACACCCAGGTACCTATTTTTCTGCTAGGTAACAGGGGTATAGGGTGAAAGAAACTCTGCGCATTGTTTCTCGCCGGCGCCCGGGATCGAACCCAGGATCACAAGTCCAGCGTGCTGTCCGCTCGGCCGACTGGCTCCCGACCGAAAAGGAACTCGTATTTTCTTATTGTCCAAATTACCTCATTAAATGACCAGATGATTATAAATTTTGTTACGTGTCAATCCCCTTAGTTTATACTGTACATCATTACACCCAATCCTAATACAGTATATTTAATCAGGTCTCTCTGATGTATAAATTCCCATTGTCATGGGCAGGAAGCTGTATTTAGGCTTATTGATATCCCCCCAAACAGACCTTCCCATAATGGAACAATTCATCTAGCTCCCGGGTACCTGTTTACTGCTAGGTGAATAGAGGCATCAGGTAAAAGGAAACGTGCCAAACTGTTTCTACGCCTGCCTGGCATCGAACCCAGTATCCGCGATTGTGAATCAAGAAGGCAGAAGTGTAATACAGGACCTTATGGTTATATCTTTCTACTCTGGTGATGGCATCTTGAGTGACAGAAACATATACCTTGTTTTTACCTACAATTTGAATGGTGTTATATAGTCATGCTGGCATCTGATAATTACTTATTTATTAATGCTAAGCCTTCAGTTTGTGCATCAAATTTTGAATGTCAGACTAAAGACTACAAGAGTGAGTGGCTTTAATTCCTTGCCACATAAATGTTCAGTGTTCACTTATATCTCTCTATATAATGACAGGGAGGAGTCACGTCTAGTTGCCGGAAGTGTGCAGCAAGTGGTGCTGCAAGACCAGCGCTCAAGGTCGAGCCTTCACCCGCTACACACCCACAAACACCCCACGACTGACAATGTTCACAGTTTTACTGTTTTACGCCCAGAAAGCTGTGCGTAATTGTATATAGTGGCTTTTTGTAAGAAACAATTACTTATTATGTAACCACTGTAATTTGTCCAATGTATTCTCTGTTGTATACAACATATAAATAATAGTAATTTAATAATAAAGTAATAGAATTGATTGGAAATAAAGAAGTCATGTGAGTGTAATGCTCAGTGAACCATGAATTGTGACTGTGCACAGTGTTAAGAATTTATGATATAAGATAGTTGATAAAAATTATACCTGACCAGCTGATGCTTGTATAGGTTGGGTGGGTGCCATGAGGGCTGTCTCCTCCCTCCCTTCATGCTCCCCCCTTCTTCATCCACTGCTTCCCTCCCTTCTTCCTTCCTGTTCTCCCTACCTTCCTCCCCCTCAGTGCCCTCCAGGAGTCGCAGAATCATATTCCTAAGAATGAACTAGTACAGTAAAAACAAAACTACCGACACTGGTTTATAAGATTATTAACAACCTCAAATCAACACACACAATTTGTACTCTAGTTGATTGACAGTTGAGAGGCGGGACCAAAGAACCAAAAGATGAGAAGGAAAGAATAAGCAGCCTTCATGGCAAGCCTAGTGGTAAGGTAGGAGATAGAAAGTCTCAGAATCCTACTCTGTACCAGATAACCCCCCCCCCTCCCCAAGAAGGTGGAAATAAAACATTAGAAGGGAATTCTACAATTGAAGTCACATATGCAGAACTGCTAAGAGCCCAGAAGCAATGTCCACAGTGAAGGAAGTTGTCGTGAAAGCAACCACTTCACAGGAAGCAGCAAGATGCACTAGTCAGCAGTTGGAAAGGGAATGAGCTGCAGTTGTAGCAAGAATTAAGGAACAGAAAAAGACAGGAAGGAAGTTAGGAAAAGTGGAAAGTTAAGGACAAGATCTGCATTGACAGATCTTGAAGGGGTCCAAATGAAGGAGGCTGAATGAAGAATAGATATTTTCAGGCTAGGCTGGTACAACAAGGACAGAGATTGATTCAGTATTCACGAATAAATAGAAATTCTAGTAAACAACTATTAAATGTGATAGATGGAAAAGGATATCCCTTCAGAGGAACAAGAGACATAGCAGACAAAAGAAAGAAGAACTGGGGGAACACGGCCTGCAACCCAACAATTCCAGAGGAGAGTGAAGAGCAGTTCAGCAGCCCCAGAGAGGAGTGCAACACAAACACACATTCGACCCCATAGAGACCTGCCTCACTCCAAGTCCTCCCTGGCCCCCTTTCAATGCCCACCTTCCCTTGGCCTCCCTTCTCCCTATGTTAGCCTAGGAAAGGCCCAAGCCTTCCATCCCCACTGCAGTACCCTCCAAACCCCTGTTAACTACCTCGCAGAACAAATAGCCCCACTTACAGAACCACTTCATACACCAGTGAAATTGCTGTCGAGGTGAATGGAGAATGGACAGGACAGCGAGCTTCTTGGTAACGTACTCGTAGATGGATTACAAATTAACCTAGTGAACTTTGAAGAATCACAAGAAACATCCAGATGAAATAGCACTTGCAGAAACAAAAATTTCTGGCAACATGATACATGTAGTTACCGCAGGACTACTAGATGGTAAGAAAGGAAGGGAAGGAGGCGGCATGGCTCTGTGATAAGGACTGGAGTTTAGAAGAGATGGTAATCCCAGACTGTGAAGGGTTCAGGGACTACATCCACATTACAGACACTATGACAATGAGAGGAGCAAAGATAACGGCAGTAGTAAGATGTATAGCCCTCCACTAAATGACACAAGATTCCTGACAGGAGTATGACAAAAACAACATGGGGGGGGGGGGCCATTGATATAAGAGATCAGCTTCTCTCGCCTGCAGAGATTGATCCAAAGACTTTGGCCACGGAAAGATAGACTAGAAGAACAGAGAACTACATGGATGTAGAGATACAGGTAGAACTAAGCTATTGGATATGGCAACGAGAAACTACGTCAACATGTCAAGAGGCCCATTCTGAACAAAGACAATGTAAGTCAATTTAGAAGCACTCCATGGAATTAGTGACCACAGTGTACTGTCATTTGAATATTTGGTGGAAGTAGGAATAACCTACCCAAGGAAGGCACCAGAAAGAAAATGGCTGATATACCGAAGGGGAACTATAATGAGATGAGAAAATTTCTAAGAGGACTACCATGGGGAAAGAAAACATTCTGTACAAGACATGATAGACTACGTCATCCAGAAGTATAAGTAAGCAGTAGACAAGTTCATCTCGGCCCAAAAGGGGAAAAAAATTAAAAGTATAAGAGGAATCTGATTTAATCGGGCACATAAGGAAGGAAAGCAATTAAGTAAAAGGATATAGAGAAGCTACAGATATTCAATGCAAGAGAGCTGAAGGTGATACTACAGGCCCAGAAATGAGTACATCAGTGTGAGAAGAGAAGCAGAAAGCATAAAAATCAAGTTAACAGATGGAATGCATTAGGCAGTGATGTGGTGGAAGCTGACTCCATACACAGTTTCAAGTGTAGATATGATAGAGCCCAGTTGGCTCAGGAATCTGTACACGAGTCGATTGACAGTTGAGAGGCGGTACCAAGGAGCCAGAGCTCGACTCCCGCAGGCACGACTAAGTGAGTACACTTCTCGGGAGACTTGAAGGTTACCTCAAGTAGTGATCCAGCGGGCGGTGCTGCTCTTGTGTCACAGATTGTTCTCCTGCCTCGCTTCTTCGTGTTGTGGAATGTTGGTGTTGTTGCTTGTGGTGTGTGTGTGTTATTGTTGTTGCTTGTGGTGTTACAGACGTGGCCATACAGTTACACAGATGTAACCAGCATATATACACCACCTGCTGGCCTCTGTGACCAGAGTTAGAGGTCTGTTAGACAACATGAAGTGCAGCTAGTTATTGAGCACTAACCCGCATGTTGTGGTGATGCTAAGGTTAATGGTGGTGGTGATCCACCACACCTGCGCGCACACTACACACCGACACACAACAGCAAAGTCAACTGTGCCAGACGCAATATCACCAAGACTGCTGAAGAAGGCCTGAGAGGTGGCGTCACCCGCTGACTAATGTTTTCAATAAAACACACTAAACGTCTCCCAGAGTTCTGGCAGCGGGTAAATGTAGTCCCAGTACCCTAAGGAGCATCAGACACGAGGCACTCAGTTATAGACCAGTGTCACTGACAAGTATTCCGTGCGAAGTGCTGGGGAGAGTAATCGGGTCGAGAATTGGGTTTGTCCTGGAGAGGACAAACTTTGTAACAGATGGTGAGCATAATTTTAGAAAAGGGAAATCGTGCCTGATAAAATTCTATGATAAGGTTACTAAAATACGACAGGAAAAAGTTAGCTGGTAGATTGCAAATTCCTGGACTGTCACAAGATATTTGATACTGTTCCTCACGATGATTGGTGTACAAGATAGAGAAGCAAGCTGGGAGCCTTGAGATGACACTAAACTGGGTAAGGGAGTACCTGAAGGGCAGAAGACACAGAGACAGTCAGAGGCAAAATCTCCAGCTGTTGGAATGTAACAAGTGGGGTTATCTTGAGATGATTTCGGGGCTTTTAGTGTCCCCGCGGCCCGGTCCTCGACCAGGCCTCCACCCCCAGGAAGCAGCCCGTGACAGCTGACTAACACCCAGGTACTTATTTTACTGCTAGGTAACAGGGGCATAGGGTGAAAGAAACTCTGCCCATTGTTTCTCGGCGGCGCCCAGGATCGAACCCGGGACCACAGGATCACAAGTCCAGTGTGCTGTCCGCTCGGCCGACCGGCTCCCAAAGGCTCAGTCCTAGGACCACTACAGTTCCTAATTTATGTTAATGATCTACTTGAGGGCGTGAGCTCGTACATGTCGATGTTTGCAGACGAGGAATGATGAGGACTGTAAAAATTGAGGACAGAATGAAACTGGACCTTGACAAACTCCAGCGGTGTAAACAAAAAAATGGTTGCTGGAGTTCAATCCTCAAAATTGCAAGGTAATAAATGAGGGGAAGGTAGAAAGAAGACCAGAAGGTGACTACACCATAAATGGAAGCAATTAAAGGAATCGGTGAAAGAACGAGAGCTTGGAGGAAAGGGAGGGGGGTATAGTTCCAACACAGAGACACACACATGGGCAGGTAAACACCGCCCAGCACATGGCACACAAGTCCACTACGGGCTCACCATAGCCCGTGCTATTTGCAACTTTTTGTTCCCAGTAGCTGAATCTTGAACAACAACATGGCAGACTAGCTGGGACACATTAGGACATCGTTTAGAAACCACTACCAAGACGCTTTCAAGGCAATCTACACACTTTCTAGGAGACCAGTACTGGAATATACAGCTCCGGCCTGGAACCCGCACCTTGTGAACACGAAACTATAATTGAAAAAGTGAAGAAGTTGGCGATTAGATTAGTCTCAGCAAAGAGGGTTAGGCTATGAGGATAAGTTGAAAGAACTGGACTTCACAACAGTGGAGGATAGAAGAAACAGATGAGATATATTCGCAAGATACAAAGGGAGAATAGACAACGTGGACAAGAACAGCCTCTTTAAATTAAGAAAAAGGCAGGACCAGAGAACACAAGTGGAAACTAGAAACAAATGAGTAAGGAATGTAAGGAAATACTCGCACCCCGTAACGGGCGGTCAACAACCACTGAGAGAAGTTGTGGAAGCCACCTCCATCCACAACTTTAAGGCCACATTAGACAAAGAATGTGAGCGTCACAGGAGCTAAGCTGTAACGCAACAGATACAACACAGCTGATATAGGGCGAGGCATAAAGAAGTAGACCACACCCCCCCCCTCCACTCACCGATAGGTAAGGACATACCAGTACGTCAGACTGGTACTGTCTGAAGTCTGAAGTACATACCAGTACTTACTGCTTACGATTTTTTTTTTATTTATTTCATCAAATGAGAACGCAAGCAGTGTTGCCAACAGGGGAGAGGGCGTGTGAAGGGCGACTTACGGTGTGCGGTCGGCTGAAGGTTTGGCAATACTGGAACCTTTTGTTTGTTTCTCTCTCTCCAGAACCAAGTTGTGTGTATTCACCTATTTGTGCTTGCGGGGGGTTGAGTTTCGGCTCTTTGGTTCCGCCTGTCAACCGTCAATCAACTGGTGTACAGGTTCCGTAGCCTATTGGACTGTATAATATCTCAGCCCATCCTCCAAAAATGGGGAGGTAAATGTAACAGCCCCATAAGTGCAATTATGTACTATGTATGTTAGTCAGGAATTGTACTTATTTTCATTTAGTATTACACCTTACTGTCAAATATATTGTAAATATTTGAGTTTACCTGAAAAGCTGAATAGAAAGCCACGACCTAATCTAACCGTCTTAGTTTCTACAGATAAGTATTTTATTGCTTCTTAATTACAATTAGTACTTAATCTATAGCAATATTGATATTACAGTTTTATAAAACAATAAAAGAAAATTAAAATATTTCAATAAATAGTAAAGTAACTCAGGATATTTTCAAATTTTGCATAAAATTTCTATAGTTTAATAAAACTGAAAAAGAAATTCTTGATATGTAAAACTTGTGTACAGCTGTGCAATCTGTTTAACTTTATCTTAAAATTTTGAGTATCTTTAACAGGAAACGAGGAGAATAAGTGCAATTATTTACTATATATGACAGTAAGGAAATGTACTGGTGATTCGGAGGATGGGTTGCGGCATCTACATTTGAAACTGTGTATGGAGTCAGCCTCCACCACATCACTGCCTAATGCATTCCATTTGTTAACTACTCTGACACTGAACAAAGTTCTTCTAATATCTCTGTGGCTCATTTGAGTACTCAGTTTCCACCTGTGTTCCCTTGTGCGTGTACCCGTGTTCAATTAACTGCCTTTATCTATCCTATCAATCCCTGAGAATCTTGTATGTGGTGATCATGTCTCCCTTAACTCTTCTGCCTTCCAGCGACGTGAAGTTTAGTTCTCGTAGTTCACACCCTTCAGGTCGGGTACTAGTTTGGTGGCAAACCTTTGAACCTTCTCCAATTTAGTCTTGTGCTTAACTTGATGCGGGCTGCATACTCCAGGATTGGTCTGACATATGTGATATACAAGGTTCTGAATGCCTTACACAAGTTTCTATAGGCAGTTCTTATGTTGCCTACCCTAGCATATGGCGCTGATGATAGTCTTTTGGTGTGGGTTTCAGGAGACAGGTCAACCCTCAGGTCTTTCTCCCTGTTTCTTGAAAGATTTCATCTGCCAAATGGTAACTTGTATCTGGCCTCCTGTTCCCTACACCTTTATTCATTACCCTACATTTGCTTGGGTTAAATTCTATCAACCATTTGTTCGACCATTCCTTCAGTTTGTCCAGGTCTTCTTGAAGCCTCATGCTGTCCTCCTCTGTCTTAATCTTTCTCAAAATTTTGTCATCGTCAGCAAACATTGAGAGGAATGAGTCTATACCCTCCTGGAGATCATTTACATATATCAGAAACAGGATAGGTCCGAGTACAGAGCCCTGTGGGACTCCACTGGTGACTTCACGCCAGTCTGAGGTCTCACCCCTCACTGTAACTCTCTGCGTCCTATTGCTTAGGTACTCCCTTATCCACTGGAGCGCCCTACCAGTTACTCCTGCCTGTTTCTCCAGCTTATGCATCAACCTTTTATGGGGTACTGTGTCAAAGGCTTTCTGACAGTCCAAGAAAATACAGTCTGCTCGCCTTTCTCTTTCTTGGTTAATCATTGTCACCTGATCGTAGAATTCTATTAAACCTGTGAGGCAAAATTTGTCAGCCCTGAACCCCTTGCTGGTGGGGCTTCACGAACTCCCTTCTCTCAAGATGTGCTACTAGGTTCTTTCTATATTCCTACCAGAATATAGGAGTCCCACTGAGGGGAAAAATACCAGAATTATTTCATAAGAAAGTAGATATCCTTAGGTGCGGGGCCTTCCTACACAGTATTCAAAGTGTAGGATATCAACAGCTCTACGATATACCTTCATTGTCGTCAGGATGTAGGATATCCAAACGAATGCTCTTGAAGAAAACAATAATTGTGTAAATAACTTGTTTAAATGAATAAATAAATAAATAAATATAGCGGCTCTCTATGATACATCACACAGCTAGCCAGTCAATTTTCTGCAAAAACGTATTTTAATTTTTGCAAACAAATTACCTTATTTTTTTTATAGATCTAGAAAATACTCAGTGACTAAATCAAGTAATAAAAATGGGATCAAAAGATAAAAACCAGCATGGAGCCTCGGGACATGACGGCCACACAGCTCAGCCCTCAGGGAAGTGAGTAAGTAATTATCAAAAGATGGAGCCAAGCCCAGCCGCCGGGCAAGAATCACCGCCTCGGCGAAATCGTCATTTTTCACAAAACTCAAAATCAAAACCAGCCATAGAATCGTTTTGAAAATGTTACCATTAGATTTACCGCGCCGCTTGACGTTTCTTTCTGTTAACTCTTTCTTTGCTAATTTGCAATATTAAGGCTTTTACACACATATTTACCGAGATACAGCCAATTCAAATATCAAATATATCATCATGTTTTCTCAACATATTATTAACAAAAATGACTTGATGAGCAAGTAATAATAATTATAATGATCCTGTTAATAAATGGATATTAAAAATTTACACATTTCTTTATTCATTATTTATGTAGATATTTTTTTATTTCTTCAAGCCTATCACAGCCTCCTATCACTGTGTAGAAAACTTCTCTGTCTGCAATGTTATCAGGATGTTGGATGTCCACTGGAGAGAGTCCTGCCTGAATCAGGATGTTGGATGTCCAATGGAGAGAGTCTTGCCTGAATCAGGATGTTGGATATCCACTGGAGAGAGTCCTGCCTGAAGCAGGATGTTGGATATCCACTGGAGAGAGTGCTGCCTGAATCAGGATGTTGGATAGCCACTGGAGAGAGTCCTGCCTGAAACAGGAAGTTGGATATCCACTGGAGAGAGTGCTTCCAGAATCAGGATGTTGGATATCCACTAGGTAGAATCCTGCCTGAAGCAGGATGTTGGATATCCACTGGAGAGAGTCCTGCCTGAACCAGGATATTGGATATCCACTGGAGAGAGTCCTGCCTGAATCAGGATGTAGGATATCCACTGGAGAGAGTTCTTCCTGAATCAGGATGTTGGATATCCACTAGAGAGAGTCCTGCGTGCATCAGGATGTTGGATACTCGATGGAGAGGGTCCTGCCTGAATCAGGATGTTGGATATCAACTAGAGAGAGTGCTGCCAGAATCAGGATGTTGGATATCCACTGGAGAGAGTCCTGCCAGAACCAGGATGTTGGATAGCCACTGGAGAGAGTGCTGCCCGAATCAGGATGTTGGATATCCACTAGGTAGAATCCTGCCTGAAGCAGGATGTTGGATATCCACTGGAGAGTCCTGCCTGAATCAGGATGTAGGATATCCACTGGAGAGAATCCTGCCTGAATCAGGATGTAGGATATCCACTGGAGAGAGTCCTGCCTGAATCAGGATGTAGGATATCCACTGGAGAGAATCCTGCCTAAATCAGGATGTTGGATATCCACTGGAGAGAGTCCTGCCTGAAGTACGATGTAGGATATCCACTAGAGAGAGTCCTGCCTGAATCAGGATGTTGGATATCCACTGGAGAGAGTCCTGTCTGAATCAGGATGTAGGATATCCACTGGGGAGAGTCCTGCCAGAACCAGGATGTTGGATATCCACTGGAGAGAGTGCTGCCAGAGCCAGGATGTTGGATATCCACTGGAGAGACTGGAGAGAGTGCTGCCAGAACCAGGATGTTGGATATCCACTGAAGAGAGTCCTGCCTGAATCAGGATGTTGGATATCCACTGGAGAGAGTCCTGCCAGAATCAGGATGTTGGATATTCGCTGGAGAGTGATGCCAGAACCAGGATGTTGGATATCCACTGGAGAGTCCTGCCATAACCAGGATGTTGGATATCCGCTGGAGAGAGTGCTCTCTGAACCAGGATGTTGGATAGGCACTGGAGAGAGTGCTGCCCGAATCAGGATGTTGGATATCCACTAGGTAGAATCCTGCCAGAATCAGGATGTTGGATATCCACTGGAGAGAGTCCTGCCTGAATCAGGAAGTTGGATATCCATTGGAGAGAGTCCTGCCTGAATCAGGATGTTGAATATCCAATGGACGGAATCCTTTATGAATCAGGATGTTTGGATAGCCACTGGAGAGAGTCCTGCCTGAATCAGGATGTTGGATATCCACTGGAGAGAGTGCTGCCTGAATCAGGATGTTTGATATCCACTGAAAAGAGTCGTATCAGAATCAAGATGCTGGATATCCACTGAAGAGAGTCCTAACTGAATCAGGATGTTGGATACACACTGGAGAGAATCCTGCCTGATTCAGGATGTTGGATATCCACTAGAGAGAGTCCTGAAAGAATCAGGATGTTGGATATCCACTGAAGAAAGAAGACATCCTTAGGTGCAGGATATCAACAGCTCAACGATATCCCTCCATTGTCATTAGGATGTAGGATATCCAGACTAGTGCTCCTGAAGAATGAATAATTGTGTCAATAACTCTTGTTTAAATAAATAAATAAATATAGCGGCTCTATATGATACATCACACAGCTAGCCGGTCATTTTCCTGTAAAAACGTATTTTAATTTTTTGCAAACAAATTACCTTATTTTTTATAAATCTAGAAAATAGTCAATAACTAAATCAAGTAATAAAAATGGGACCAAAAGATAAAAACCAGCATGGAGCCTCGGGACATGACGGCCACACAGCTCAGCCCTCAGGGAAGTGAGTAAGTAATTATCAAAAGATGGCGCCAAGCCCAGCCGCCAGGCAAGAATCACCGCCTCGGCGAAATCGTCATTTTTCACAAAACTCAAAATCAAAACCAGCCATAGAATCGTTTTGAAAATGTTACCATTAAATTTACCGCACCGCTTGACGTTTCTTTCTGTTAACTCTTTCTTTGCTAATTTGCAATATTAAAGCTTTTACACACATATTTACCGAGATACAGCCAATTCAAATATCAAATATATCATCATGTTTTCTCAACATATTATTAACAAAAATGAGTTGATGAGCAAGTAATAATAATTATAATGATCCTGTTAATAAATGGATATTAAAAATTTACACATTTCTTTGTTCATTATTTATGTAGATATTTTTTATTTCTTGAAGCCTATCACAGCCTCCTATCACTGTGTAGAAAACTTCTCTGTCTGCAATGTTATCAGGATGTTGGATATCCACTGGAGAGAGTCCTGCCTAAATCAGGATGTTGGATATCCACTGGAGAGAGTCCTGCCTGAATCAGGATGTTGGATATCCATTGGAGAGAGTGCTGCCAGAATCAGGATATTGGATATCCACTAGGTAGAATCCTGCCTGAAGCAGGATGTTGGATATCCACTGGAGAGAGTCCTGCCTGAATCAGGATGTTGGATAGCCACTGGAGAGAGTCCTGCCTGAAACAGGAAGTTGGATATCCACTGGAGAGAGTGCTTCCAGAATCAGGATGTTGGATATCCACTAGGTAGAATCCTGCCTGAAGCAGGATGTTGGATATCCACTGGAGAGAGTCCTGCCTGAATCAGGATGTTGGATAGCCACTGGAGAGAGTCCTGCCTGAAACAGGAAGTTGGATATCCACTGGAGAGAGTGCTTCCTGAATCAGGATGTTGGATATCCACTAGGTAGAATCCTGCCTGAAGCAGGATGTTATATATCCACTGGAGAGAGTTCTGTCTGAATCAGGAAGTTGAATATCGAATGGAGGGAATCCTTTATGAATCAGGATGCTGGATATCCACTAGCTAGAATCCTGCCTGAAGCAGGATGTTGGATATCCACTGAAGAGTGTCCTGACTGAATCAGGATGTTGGATACACACTGAAGAGAATCCTTCCTGATTCAGGATGTTGGATATCTACTAGAGAGAGTCCTGAAAGAATCAGGATGTTGGATATCCAATAGAGAGAGTCCTGAAAGAATCCGGATGTTGGATATCCACTGGAGAGAGTCCTACCTGAATCAGGAAGTTGGATAACCACTGGAGAGAGTCCTGCCAGAATCAGGATGTTGGATAGCCGCTGGAGAGAGTCCTGCCTGAATCAGGATGTTGAATATCGAATGGAGGGAATCCTTTATGAATCAGGATGCTGGATACACACTGGAGAGAATCCTGCCGGATTCAGGATGTTGGATATATACTAGAGAGAGTCCTGAAAGAATCCGGATGTTGGATATCCACTGAAGAAAGTAGATATCCTTAGGTGCGGGGCCTTCCTTCAGTATTCACAGTGCAGGATATCAACAGCTCAACGATATCCCTCCATTGTCATCAGGATGTAGGATATCCAGACGAGTGCTCCTGAAGAATGAATAATTGTGTGAATAACTCTTGTTTAAATAAATAAATAAATAAATATAGCGGCTCTATATGATACATCACACAGCTACCCGGTCATTTTCCTGCAAAAACGTATTTTAATTTTTTGCATAAAATTACCTTATTTCTATAGATCTAGAAAATAGTAAATGACTAAATCAAGTAATAAAAATGGGATCAAAAGATAAAAACCAGCATGGAGCCTCGGGACATGACGGCCACACAGCTCAGCCCTCAGGGAAGTGAGTAAGTAATTATCAAAAGATGGAGCCAAGCCCAGCCGCCGGGCAAGAATCGCCGCCTCGGCGAAATCGTCATTTTTCACAAAACTCAAATCAAAACCAGCCATAGAATCGTTTTGAAAATGTTACCATTAAATTTACCGCACCGCTTGACGTTTCTTTCTGTTAACTCTTTCTTTGCTAATTTGCAATATTAAAGCTTTTACACACATATTTACCGAGATACAGCCAATTCAAATATCAAATATATCATCATGTTTTCTCAACATATTATTAACAAAAATGAGTTGATGAGCAAGTAATAATAATTATAATGATCCTGTTAATAAATGGATATTAAAAATTTACACATTTCTTTGTTCATTATTTATGTAGATATTTTTTATTTCTTGAAGCCTATCACAGCCTCCTATCATTGTGTAGAAAACTTCTCTGTCTGCAATGTTATCAGGATGTTGGATATCCACTGGAGAGAGTCCTGCCTAAATCAGGATGTTGGATATCCACTGGAGAGAGTCCTGCCTGAATCAGGATGTTGGATATCCATTGGAGAGAGTGCTGCCAGAATCAGGATATTGGATATCCACTAGGTAGAATCCTGCCTGAAGCAGGATGTTGGATATCCACTGGAGAGAGTCCTGCCTGAATCAGGATGTTGGATAGCCACTGGAGAGAGTCCTGCCTGAAACAGGAAGTTGGATATCCACTGGAGAGAGTGCTTCCAGAATCAGGATGTTGGATATCCACTAGGTAGAATCCTGCCTGAAGCAGGATGTTGGATATCCACTGGAGAGAGTCCTGCCTGAATCAGGATGTTGGATAGCCACTGGAGAGAGTCCTGCCTGAAACAGGAAGTTGGATATCCACTGGAGAGAGTGCTTCCTGAATCAGGATGTTGGATATCCACTAGGTAGAATCCTGCCTGAAGCAGGATGTTATATATCCACTGGAGAGAGTTCTGCCTGAATCAGGAAGTTGAATATCGAATGGAGGGAATCCTTTATGAATCAGGATGCTGGATATCCACTAGCTAGAATCCTGCCTGAAGCAGGATGTTGGATATCCACTGAAGAGTGTCTTGACTGAATCAGGATGTTGGATACACACTGAAGAGAATCCTTCCTGATTCAGGATGTTGGATATCTACTAGAGAGAGTCCTGAAAGAATCAGGATGTTGGATATCCAATAGAGAGAGTCCTGAAAGAATCCGGATGTTGGATATCCACTGGAGAGAGTCCTGCCTGAATCAGGATGTTGAATATCGAATGGAGGGAATCCTTTATGAATCAGGATGCTGGATACACACTGGAGAGAATCCTGCCGGATTCAGGATGTTGGATATATACTAGAGAGAGTCCTGAAAGAATCCGGATGTTGGATATCCACTGAAGAAAGTAGATATCCTTAGGTGCGGGGCCTTCCTTCAGTATTCACAGTGCAGGATATCAACAGCTCAACGATATCCCTCCATTGTCATCAGGATGTAGGATATCCAGACGAGTGCTCCTGAAGAATGAATAATTGTGTGAATAACTCTTGTTTAAATAAATAAATAAATAAATATAGCGGCTCTATATGATACATCACACAGCTACCCGGTCATTTTTCTGCAAAAACGTATTTTAATTTTTTGCATAAAATTACCTTATTTTCTATAGATCTAGAAAATAGTTAATGACTAAATCAAGTAATAAAAATGGGAGCAAAAGATAAAAACCAGCATGGAGCCTTGGGACATGACGGCCACACAGCTCAGCCCTCAGGGAAGTGAGTAAGTAATTATCAAAAGATGGCGCCAAGCCCAGACGCCAGGCAAGAATCGCCGCCTCGGCGAAATCGTCATTTTTCACAAAACTCAAAATCAAAACTAGCCATAGAATCGTTTTGAAAATGTTACCATTAGATTTACCGCACCGCTTGACGTTTCTTTCTGTTAACTCTTTCTTTGCTAATTTGCAATATTAAGGCTTTTACACACATATTTACCGAGATACAGCCAATTCAAATATCAAATATATCATCATGTTTTCTCAACATATTATTAACAAAATGAGTTGATGAGCAAGTAATAATAATTATAATGATCCTGTTAATAAATGGATATTAAAAATTTACACATTTCTTTGTTCATTATTTATGTAGATATTTTTTATTTCTTGAAGCCTATCACAGCCTCCTATCATTGTGTAGAAAACTTCTCTGTGTGCAATGTTATCAGGATGTTGGATATCCACTGGAGAGAGTCCTGCCTAAATCAGGATGTTGGATATCCACTGGAGAGAGTCCTGCCTGAATCAGGATGTTGAATATCGAATGGAGGGAATCCTTTATGAATCAGGATGCTGGATACACACTGGAGAGAATCCTGCCGGATTCAGGATGTTGGATATATACTAGAGAGAGTCCTGAAAGAATCCGGATGTTGGATATCCACTGAAGAAAGTAGATATCCTTAGGTGCGGGGCCTTCCTTCAGTATTCACAGTGCAGGATATCAACAGCTCAACGATATCCCTCCATTGTCATCAGGATGTAGGATATCCAGACGAGTGCTCCTGAAGAATGAATAATTGTGTGAATAACTCTTGTTTAAATAAATAAATAAATAAATATAGCGGCTCTATATGATACATCACACAGCTACCCGGTCATTTTTCTGCAAAAACGTATTTTAATTTTTTGCATAAAATTACCTTATTTTCTATAGATCTAGAAAATAGTTAATGACTAAATCAAGTAATAAAAATGGGAGCAAAAGATAAAAACCAGCATGGAGCCT
>WNGS01160430.1:13023208-13034037 GCA_020271785.1 Procambarus virginalis | reverse complement strand
AATCACATAATGAAATGTTAAAACAATTAGAGAGGGTTGTTGGAAATTTTTGCTGTGGAATCCACGAATGACAGGCAATATATTTCGGAGACTGACAGGGATACAAGTCGAAAACATTGATATTAGCCAGACATCTGTATGAATGTACATGAGGTAAATGGAGCTTCAAAATGTACCAAAGACAATACTGGTCACACCATCATGAAGAGATAAAACTCCTGCTTCAGCATAAAAGCATAAACATAATACTGTACACATTTGAACAGAAAGATTTTTAATACTATTCTGTATAATTTACATGAAGATATAAGAAATATTCATGTAATTAGCAGCTTAATCAATTTCAACTAACACTCAAATTACTATACAGGTGCTAAGCAAATTCAGTTTTGACTGCCAAGTGCTGAATCTTCACTGAGTGAAGGTCCTTGGCATTCATACCATACCATATACAGTATTTCAACACAAGCCCTTATGATACATACTGACAGCTCTCGAGCTCTTCACTCCTGCCCTCGTTCAATCTCTCCACTCTTGCCCTCCTTCAAGCCTCGCTCAAGCTCTCTGCTCTTGGCTCCAGGCCTTGCATAGGTTTTATTTTAAGTAAGAAGCTTTAACCAAGATATGTTAGGTACGTCATCGAGGTTCCTAGTGAAACTACAAATAAGTAATTATCGAAAAAAGTGCCAAGCCTGGGAGACTATGTAGCACCATCAAAGGTGTAGGATATTCAAAAGGCATTAAATATCATTAAGGATGTCAATACGAGAAGAAAAGTGCATAAGGCAAACGATATCAAAGGTATCCGATTCACCAAGGATTCTATCGAGACAGTCGGGAAACAAGACACGCCCATGTCCTGGAAAATCTCGACATTCAACAAGGATAGGCACCACCGTAAGAGAGAGAATGCAGTTCGGACTTTAAGGAGCAGGGGTGGTGCTCCATTAAGTGCCTGCGAGTGAAGCGTGTATGGCCAATAAGTAACCTCGCCAGAGCTGTTACACACTGGGGGACACGCTACCCTTAAGAGCACAGTTTGCTACGCATAACAGAAGACCAGTGACCTTGGCAATGGGCACAGATTGAGGAATGAGTGATTAGGTAGAAGTTGGAAAAAGGAATGCTTTTGCAAGAAACAGGACAAGTGTGGATAGCCTCCTGCCTACCCCTAGACTCATTTATTTCATTAGATTATTACTTGTATCCATTATGTATAAACTAGGTTTAGTGTTTAAGTAACTTGTATAAGGAACAGTATGAGCCCGTAGCCTACTGTATGCCAGAGCCTTCATGTGATTTTTTTCTTTTCAGGACATACTTTAAAGTCCTTCCAGGACTTTATTTCCTGTTGAGTGAAAAAGTTCAAGATGGGAGTCAGTCTACGAACGAATAATCGCTGATGGAGTAATGTTTGAGAGAGGAATTTCCAGCATGAGGGTGTTGATGTCCGTGAGCCTTGTGTTATGGGTGCAAACTATTGGCTGTCCATGGAGTTGGGCCAGGTGCAGAGTTTTGAGAATGCTGGCCTTGTACATAACAGTAAGTCCCCAACATCTCAGTGTTAAGAGGCTCTGATGTTGAGACCAGTCCAACCAGACTTGATCAAGACTAGAGACAAGCCTTCTCATATGGTTCTCCACCATATCCAAAATTCCGATGAAAGATGGAGGGCAGGCAAGCCAGTAGAGCAGTGCATACTCAAGATAGTTCATACAAGTATATGAACCACCATATACTCAAGATGGTTCACATAACTTGTGGTTCATACAAGGTTTTGCAATCCCAGTGTGCGTGTGTCACCCCTTTTATCAAGCTCAACTTAACCTTGCGATTGATGTGGTTATAAATCTATGAATAATTATATTAATAGTGTGGCAGTAATAATACAACCCCATAGTGGCTGATGGTATATATAAAAAAAAAATTGTCATTTGCTGAGAGATTATTATTTAAAGTATGTTACCAGTTAATTGAAAGCAGTAACACCGGCTTGTAGCTACCAACCACTGAGTGGCTCTTGTTGTATACTGGAAGATCTGCCTTCTTCCATATGGAGGGCCAAATTCCATGAGCTAGACAGAATTGTTAGAAGGTAAGGGAAAGAACTATCAGGAGAAAACACTATGCCATTAAAACTATATAGCACTTGGAAGAGATCAGGATAAGTATTTGGGATGAGACAGGGAAACAGGAAAGGTGCACAACCACCTGATTGGATGGGGATTGAATGCCGACCTGAATAAAGTGAGACCATCGCTCTACCGTTCAGCCCAAGTTGTCGAGTTGGTCGAAGCGTGTGCAGGATGGAGCCAACACGTCAACATAGCTGCACAGTAATCTGGGAACTTACCTTATCTCACCTTATCTGCTCCCATGCAAAAGAAACAGACATACAAAAGATAATTTATTTTCCTAATAAAAACCATAGATACCTTCCTTCCTAATTGTCTTAAATACTAGATGGTCAATTTTCAAAACACAATACCTTTCAGAACATCAAATCTTTATTATAAAATAAAAAAGGAGACAAAATAATTAACCACATAGCACTGTAATGACAACTGAAGCTGGGGGCCTATATTCTGAAATTTGTTGAATAAAATTATAAAATTTAGTACATATCTAATACATACAGTATCCTATTTGGTAGTTTTCTTGCTATTCAATAGAGAGAAGGCAAGATGTAGTAAGACTCCATTAAGGCCATAGGTAACAAGGATTACATTCTCACCATCAACACTTCATTCCTACATACATAAAAATATATACACATATATAGGTACAGTATTTACAAATATTCCTTCATATAAGCTTGCTCCATTAATTGTACTGAAAGGGTAAATTCTCAAGTCTTACCTGCCGAAGGGAATTTAATTATAAAACTCAACTATTTTGGACATACAGTAAAATGAAGATCCTCACTTATCTGTTAAGATATTGGAACAGGAACAATGACTTAACAGGCATACAAATGCTTGTGTGCAAGCAAAATGCAAACATTTATGTATAAAGAAGATACTATAAAATAAAACAAATGCAGATGCACCACGCTAACCCAATTGTAACGTGTATGAGTATGTTGCAGTAGTGATGGGTTATTTCTCCCCCTTCTTACCCATATTGCAGCAAAAATTGTCCGGGAAAACTAAAGCGAATTAAATGGTTAATCTCTTGTGCAAAATGTTAGGCACATAAAGTGGCCATCTTGGTGGGAATTTATTTCGAGATGTAGAAAAACCATAATGTAAAATGCTCCGAGAAGCTAACATAAGGGGGAACATTTATGTATAACATAAAAGTTGGGAAAACTTAATCCTTTGGAGATAGCAGAGGGCACCATATCAAATACATTCAAACTATTTGAATTTCCCCAAACAAAATCATTCAAATTTTTTGCACCGTATCGCCAACAAAACTCGCATTTTGCCATGAGGTAGAACTTGCACTAGCTTAACACATCGGTGCCGACATATTGCTACCCGAATTTCCAATACTATTGCTCCAAGAATTTCCGAACTGAATTTTTACTTATAATTTACCACTGTACTCCCTGAATACCATCAATGCTGAACTGTCAGCACTCTACCATCAAATACAGAAGGTCAGCACTGACACACAACTAGTGTTGACTATAAAATAGGTCAATGGTGAAGCTTTTACAATAAAATGTATAAATTACCTCAATTTGCCTTTTTTTTTTATTTCAGCTACTTTAAAAAATTGAAAATGGTAATTGTCTGCATACCTGTTGAAGGCAATCCTTGTCCTCATCTTAGGCCTATACATCGTCACTATCTTTAATTCCCCATACGACTGACAAATGACAATTTTGAGAACTGATGGGGCATTGATGTGTCATCTGTCACTTACATGGAAATGGCAGATATGCAATACTCACAGAAAGAACCCTGGCATCTCTAAATGTAGTTTTATTAGTTACATTAATTAAAACATTAAAAAAAAAAATTAAAAGACAAGGTATTAACAGTCCGATCATTGTATAAATGACTTGATCATAGAATTTTATTACAGTACTGTAGTACTATAATTAAAATAAGTAAAATATTCTTAAGTTTAAAATATCACAGATAAGTCAAAAAGTGCAATTTAAGTTTCAATTTAAGTGATTAAATCAAGGAGAACCCGAGGTCATACCTAACAGATTTGTACATCCTTGGCATTTTTCTGAATAGCATACACTATAAACTTAAGACTGACGTGTACACACACACACACCACGTGCACATTCTATCATATGGCAATTCCCGAGTCAAGACTTGCCAGCAGCCCATGGAACATGCTCTATGGCATTTCTTCATATAAAAAATGGCAGCGATGGGATAAAAATGACCACCTAAAGGCAGTAGAGGTATTACTGGCTTTCACTCATTTACGCATGTATTAAAAAAAGGGAGTATGTGGCTTTTTCCATTGCACTTCTTACCACTAGGAAAATATTACTATTACTGCAAATGTTAAAGGTGGTGTATCACAGCAGGATTTTAACCACTAGGGACTTCTCTCTCATTACTCTATTTACACAACTTTTGTAAGAATAAAAAATGGTACTGTATTACCATACTTAACACACACAAGTGTTGTATGAAACAATTTGGCATCTACTATGATTGCTATAAAGAAGGCAATCTGTTCTTAATTTAATGAACTAGAAAATGCACCCTTAAGCAAACATTTATTGTATAGTGGGTGAAGGCTTATAGGTGACTCGCAGCAGCTGCAACACACCTTCGTTCAACGCCACAACAACGTCACCTGGCAAGGGACAACAATACATTACTACATAACTACATATATACAGTATATTGAATGACTGCAGTTAGCTTATGGGTTATCCTCTGCATCTATTGAAACTGTTCACTCATCCATATTAATGTTTTTTAATCAATTAAGTGACCATCACTATCAGGTTGGTAGTGGAGGGTAGTGGAGGGTGGTGGTAACCACAACAGTGTTGGTGGTAGGAGGCTGTGGTGGTTAGTATGTGTGTAGGAAATCTTGTTTAGTGAGTGTATGAGCAAGCTGCTCTCATATGCAAACCCAGCATAGAGGAGATAGTCATCTGTCATGTACGATGTCGATGCACCCAGGTACATCAAGCATCTAAATTATTGGGATCGTCTCAAAGCTCCCCAAATGTACTCCCTAGGAAGGAGAGGAGAGAGATACCAAATAATATTCACGTGGAAAATACCCAGGTCCTGAGGGCCAGGTCCCAAATCTACTCGGGTAAAATAACAACATACAGGAGAGAACGATATGGAAGAAAATGCAGAACAGAAACAATGATGAGCTGGGGTGCCATAGGCACAATCGGACAACACTGTATAAACATCAGAGGTCCATGGTTCTTCAACATCCTCCCAGCGAGCATAAGAAATATTGCTGGAACAAGCGTAGAAATCTTCAAGAGAAAACTACCGGTAGATAGTTTTCTGCAAGAAGTGCCAGACCAACCGGGCTGTGGTGGATATGTGAGCCTGCAGGCCACTTGAAGCAACAGCCTGTTGGATCAAGCTCTCAAGTCCAGCCTGGCCTCAGGCCAGGCTTGGAGAGTAGAAAAACTCCCAGAAACCCATCCAGGTGCATCCTGGCAGTAGGGTACTTGGAGTTATAACCGAATACCAATGTTGTGTTGGCAGGAGGATATCAAATAATTTGTAATTAACCCATAATGGGCCATAAAAGAGAATATAGTCTCTTGTCAATGAAGGGGGGAGGGGGGGGGGGGTTTAGATTACCATGCTACCATGTCCTGGGAGAATGCTCTCACAAATATACACATTGTACAACACAGCCATGAAACATGGTTTTATTTATGCTAAACTGAGTGCTGTTTAAGGAAAGATGATAGGGCAATGTATTATTTTATTATGAGTTGGGATTGAGTGTACACTGATGAAATACTTGAGAGTTAAATTGGATTACATTTGCATAGCAGCAAGGGCATCTACTTCCTGATTTTGTTATCTTGAGAATATTATTGTTTTATTTTGGCAGTTATAATGTCCCAAGTATGACCAAATTGTGAAATTTGGGCAAGTGAAATACTGTAGTTTAAAAAGCTAACTCTCGTCTAACTTGCTCATTCAAGTCAAATTGTAACTTTAGCCAACTCTGGAAGTCCTGTACCCATACTCTTCCAACGAAGGAAGCTATTGTATTCGGCTATAATGGATGATGGCTGTGTTGCTGATCTCTCCACATTTGAGCCTAACTTACTTCCATTGTTTTGGGTTGTTGAAGCTCATATTATAAGTGCAAAGAGAATATTAGACAAATTAGATGGTGGTTGATTTGATGATGGAGACCATGTGGTAATGATACCTGGTTGATGGGGTTCTGGGAGTTCTTCTACTCCCCAAGCCCGGCCCGAGGCCAGGCTTGAAATGTATAAATTACCAGAAGATCGTGATCAGGGCGTGCACTAGGAGAGGAAAAGTATTTATGACTTGTATGGTCGCTTAAGGAAAAGCTGTAAACCTGTTAATCCATTCAGGTCAGTAGTGGGAAAATAATGTTGAGGTAAATTATGAATATTTAGATCTTTCAATAAAGTCTTTTTTTGAGAAGACAATGATACCAACAATGAACATAAACATGGGCCAAGGGGCCTTCTGCACTTTCCTCAAGTCTTTAGTGTTTATATACAGCAATACACACAATGTAAGAGCTTTAGAAAAATAAGGAAGAGTTAAGTAAACTGACACTTTATGAATATTCAGAAATAGTAAAGAGAAACATTTATGAATAATGAGAAGAAATCCTTTCATACTGTTGGACAAATTACATGAATAATTGACAAAATATAAAAAAGCAGTGCAAAACTGAGGCTTATAAAGGCAATTTAGAATGAACAAAATGAAGCTAATGATTACCAAATAAAAGGAGTTATATAAAGGCCACTCAACCACGACAGAATCTAAGGGAACCAATCATCATTGAGGTCCGTTAAGGTAACATAGTGTGTGTTTGACATGCCTAGGTGGCCTTTTACAACTGACTCGAGAGATACAGTACTGTATTGGAATAGATACAGTACTGTATTGGGATAAATACAGTACTGTATATGTCCAGAGATGTGAAACAAGGCCCATATTGGTACCATTTTGGTAACATTATTTAGACATACAGGCACTTCCCTAGGTGCCTACCATGTCATTCTACAGTTTTAAGACCATATGTCCACATAAATGCAAAACCAGCTCTGTGGCCAGCAGACAAGCCAAAAGTCTGGGGTTAGAACCAGCCAGCTGTTGAGGTAAACCACATCATCATCATCCCCAAAAGAGGAATATTTAAAAGGACAATACTAGTTAGTGCCAGTACTAGTTAGTGCCAGGGTCAAACAAAATGGCAGCGCCCAAACGGTAAGAGTTGCCCCCTCTATGAACCTCCAGCCAATCCCTGAACCCTGGGTGGATGTGATTGCCTTATTGCATCAATAAAAGTTTTAACTTTACAGTCCATACAACATTTTCCTCAACATTTAAAATGTTAAATTTTAAATTGAGAATGCATTCTACTTTATCCATGTGAACCCTAACAAAAATCTATGCAATATCATTTTGAACAAATGTTGCCAAATGATGGCAGCATCTACATGTTCAGGGGGGCCTGTTCAGAGTAGTTCCGAGGACACAAACATTACACGATTTAGAGATTTTTTTAGGCAAATAGACAAGTATTGCTTAGTATGTCGTAAGAGTGATTTCTTTGCATCTTTCATTATTGCCAAGAGCAGCCAAAAGAGTTAACAATGCAATGGCCTCCGCCAGCCTGAACGGCATGTGTGTGATCAGAGAAAATGACAGGTGGAAAGTCAGTGACTGTTGTTTACTAGTAGCTGGTACAATTTGGTAGCTCTTTGAGACAGCAGTTGGGTAAACCAACTAGCAATTAGTAGGTTTACAAACTCTAATGCCAAGACTTGTAAAGGCTTGAAAGCCACATGAAAAGAGCCTTCTAGAGGTTATTGCAGACTGGATAAACTATCCACAAAACATTACATCCCGGGCACAAGTATACACGAATAAGAAACTTTGACAAAAATCCCCATTGCCTTAGTTCCGAGTGGTGACTGCCCTGATTAAATGACACTGTCCATGGGACCAGCAGAACCTTCTTTAAGGTAACAAATAACATGTAAATTTCAGAAACAATGAACCATAATCTATCCCTACAAGGTATAAATAATAATACAATGAACACAGCTACCGTACATTGCTATAATAATACAATGAACACGGCTACAGTACATTGCCAGCTGCAATCTCGCACCAATGCAAATAAAAGTAAAGTAAACTGTACTAACCTTGTTGACTGTCTTGGCCTTTAGCACTTGGCTCTACTTTACATTCAGTCTTCAAAGCCTTACCCAGATGACCTGAAATAAGTGCAAAATTATTGCAAATGCAATCACTTTTGTATACGATTAAGTCGTCGAGTCAAGTCTCTCTTCGTCAGTAGGATCCAAAACCTGTACCAGCATGGAAATTATGACCTCGTACACCTAGTGCACATCATATACAAGATAAAACATTTATCTATTATTTTCATTAGGTTAGGATGGGTTAGGTTGGATTGGGGGTTACGTTTATTTAAATAGTTATAACGTAGCATACAGTACTTCACTCAAGTCTTTAAGAGTTATACCTTACTTAACTTCATATTGATCTCCGAATTATTTGTAAAACATGTACCCACATTTAATGCATGAATAGATAACTTCACCCCAAGAAAGAGACTTTTACTACTTGGCAAAGTCTTGTTTAAAATTGGCATCACATTCAGTTGATGGCTACCGTCACGATTGCAGTCTCGTTTGCTACCTTCAAGTCATTTTCCAACCTCCATGTACATACTAACCAGCTCAGAAAACATTTTATTTGTTACAGGAATATTTTAATTTTGTTTCATTTTTAAAGGCAAGTTCAAGCAGTTATGTTCACTGCATATTTGCCTTACTGCATCAATAAAAGTTTTATTTTTACAGTTCATACAAAGTTTTCTACAACATTTAAAATGTTAAATTTTAAATTGAGAATGCATTCTAATTTATCCATGTAAGCCCTAACAAAAATCTATGCAATATCATTTTGAACATTATCCTCAGGAATAAATCACATGAAATATGGAGCCTACTTTAGCCTACAGTATCACGAAAGGGTTCGAACGTTGTGTGTGTACTGGGAACAATGAGCTACCCCTTGTGTAGCTACACCTTGTGGAGCTGCACTTTGTGGTGTTTGTGGTGGTGTTTTTTACACCACAAAGTCATGGATGTACAGAACCTGTTGCATACATGATTCTAACTTTGTACATTTCAACTTCCTATACATATACCAACTTCTAATATATATTTTACCATAAAATATATTTATAACATAAAAAGAACAACAACACTTACTGAACAAGAGAGCAATTTCTTGGATGATTTCTTGTGTTAGACTTTCAGAGTCTTCAGTGTCTCCCCTCATGTATTCGTCGGCATCTTGATTGACAGATTTTTTGTCATGTTGAGTTTTGTTAGATATGATTTTCTTGAGAGGAATCAGGAGACACTTGCGTGTGTCCACCCTTCCGAGCCACCTGGCCAGCACAACAATGCTGGTCACCGAGTTTATCATCAGAGCCTTGTCACTAGTGTCTGCAGTCATCATCAAACTCTATTAACATATTGCTCTTAAAATACAGTAAGTACAGTAATCAAGTTTGATACATGTAGCCAGGCAAGTACAGTAATAAGTAATGATGTCATTTGTACTTAAACCCATTTTTTGTAAGGAAAACAGTTGGGACATATTAAAATCATTTAAATAATCTATAAAATTAACAAAAAGGATTCATCAAGTCCGAGAAAAAGGCCAAGTTTGACAGCAAAACAAATACAATCGTTGGTGCTCTCCAATTGTCCCCGTCACACTGCCTCTGTGTAGGGAAGGGTTTACCAGAGATCTGGGATCTGGAGGCCTCCAGATTCTAACACTTCCAGAGGAATATCCAAAGGAGAATCCTCAAAGCCAAAAGGGTTGTCACATACTGATCCCCAAGCATGTAACAAGTGAAGAAATCTGTTCACAATCTTCAGAGAAGTGACACTTCTCAAGGAAAAGCCAAAAAATGAAGCAAGCAGAGCTAAAGCCTGTCTTTAGGAGGGAAATGAAGATAGTCCTGGTAATCCAAAGGCAGTGGTTCTTACCCTTTTGTGAGCCACGGGGCCCCTTTGAAAATCTAGTGAAAGCTAAAGACCCCTTCCCTAGAAAATGCTAAGTACAACTTAGCATGCAATGAATATACTTTATTTTATACAAAATTGATTGCATCACACAGTTTCATTTGACTTTCATGGACCCCCGGAAGCTCATGCATGGGCCCTTCGGGGGGTCTATGGACCTAGGCTAAGAACCCCCTGCCGCAAGGAACTCCAGACATGACCAACACCACAAAGGCTGGCATTAGGACTTTAGTTCAATGCGCAGAAAATGTCCCAGATAAGAAGGCTGCAAATGAAGAAACCATTCACCTGGGCCAAAGAAACAGAACCCACACCTCCAGAAGAGCATGAAGCTCCCCAGCCTGACAACAGGAGGCAAGCACTAAAGCGAGGAAGGAACGAGACACCACACCTCCCAAGAGACCAAAACAACCGAGGAGGAACACGAGCCAGCCGGAGGCACAAGAAAGCTCAAAACATGAAAAATGGCACTAAGAAGACATCAATGCCAAAGGCCAACAAAAGTGGCTCCACAAAAACCCAAGTGACAAGAAGCACAGTAATAGACATACAATGCCTACCTATAAACAAT
>WNGS01160430.1:12972680-13011086 GCA_020271785.1 Procambarus virginalis | reverse complement strand
ACGGCCCGCTCCTGTGCCAGGTAAGCCACTACGGGCTCACCATAGCCCGTGCTACTTGCCCCGCTCCTGTGCCAGGTAAGGTCCACTAGGGCTCACCATAGCCCGTGCTACTTGCCCCGCTCCTGTGCCAGGTAAGTCCACTACGGGCTCACCATAGCCCGTGCTACTTGCCCCGCTCCTGTGCCAGGTAAGTCCACTACGGGCTCACCATAGCCCGTGCTACTTGCCCCGCTCCTGTGCCAGGTAAGTCCACTACGGGCTCACCATAGCCCGTGCTACTTGCCCCGCTCCTGTGCCAGGTAAGTCCACTACGGGCTCACCATTGCCCGTGCTACTTGCCCCGCTCCTGTGCCAGGTAAGTCCACTACGGGCTCGCCATAGCCCGTGCTACTTGCCCCGCTCCTGTGCCAGGTAAGTCCACTACGGGCTCGCCATAGCCCGTGCTACTTGCCCCGCTCCTGTGCCAGGTAAGTCCACTACGGGCTCACCATAGCCCGTGCTACTTGCCCCGCTCCTGTGCCAGGTAAGTCCACTACGGGCTCACCATAGCCCGTGCTACTTGCCCCGCTCCTGTGCCAGGTAAGTCCACTACGGGCTCACCATAGCCCGTGCTACTTGCCCCGCTCCTGTGCCAGGTAAGTCCACTACGGGCTCACCATAGCCCGTGCTACTTGCCCCGCTCCTGTGCCAGGTAAGTCCACTACGGGCTCACCATAGCCCGTGCTACTTGCCCCGCTCCTGTGCCAGGTAAGTCCACTACGGGCTCACCATAGCCCGTGCTACTTGCCCGCTCCTGTGCCAGGTAAGTCCACTACGGGCTCACCATTGCCCGTGCTACTTGCCCCGCTCCTGTGCCAGGTAAGTCCACTACGGGCTCGCCATAGCCGTGCTACTTGCCCCGCTCCTGTGCCAGGTAAGTCCACTACGGGCTCACCATAGCCCGTGCTACTTGCCCCGCTCCTGTGCCAGGTAAGTCCACTACGGGCTCGCCATAGCCCGTGCTACTTGCCCCGCTCCTGTGCCAGGTAAGTCCACTACGGGCTCACCATAGCCCGTGCTACTTGCCCCGCTCCTGTGCCAGGTAAGTCCACTACGGGCTCGCCATAGCCCGTGCTACTTGCCCCGCTCCTGTGCCAGGTAAGTCCACTACGGGCTCACCATAGCCCGTGCTACTTGCCCCGCTCCTGTGCCAGGTACGTCCACTACGGGCTCACCATAGCCCGTGCTACTTGCCCCGCTCCTGTGCCAGTAAGTCCACTACGGGCTCACCATAGCCCGTGCTACTTGCCCCGCTCCTGTGCCAGGTACGTCCACTACGGGCTCACCATAGCCCGCGCTACTTGCACCGCTCCTGTGCCAGGTAAGTCCACTACGGGCTCACCATAGCCCGTGCTACTTGCCCCGCTCCTGTGCCAGGTAAGTCCACTACGGGCTCACCATAGCCCGCGCTACTTGTCCCGCTCCTGTGCCAGGTAAGTCCACTACGGGCTCACCATAGCCCGTGCTACTTGCCCCGCTCCTGTGCCAGGTAAGTTCACTACGGGCTCACCATAGCCCGTGCTACTTGCCCCGCTCCTGTGCCAGGTAAGTCCACTACGGGCTCACCATAGCCCGTGCTACTTGCCCCGCTCCTGTGCCAGGTAAGTCCACTACGGGCTCACCATAGCCCGTGCTACTTGCCCCGCTCCTGTGCCAGGTAAGTCCACTACGGGCTCACCATAGCCCGTGCTACTTGCCCCGCTCCTGTGCCAGGTAAGTCCACTACGGGCTCACCATAGCCCGCGCTACTTGCCCCGCTCCTGTGCCAGGTAAGTCCACTACGGGCTCACCATAGCCCGTGCTACTTGCCCCGCTCCTGTGCCAGGTAAGTCCACTACGGGCTCACCATAGCCCGCGCTACTTGCCCCGCTCCTGTGCCAGGTAAGTCCACTACGGGCTCACCATAGCCCGTGCTACTTGCCCCGCTCCTGTGCCAGGTAAGTCCACTACGGGCTCACCATAGCCCGTGCTACTTGCCCCGCTCCTGTGCCAGGTAAGTCCACTATGGGCTCACCATAGGCCGTGCTACTTGCCCCGCTCCTGTGCCAGGTAAGTCCACTACGGGATCACCATAGCCCGTGCTACTTGCCTCGCTCCTGTGCCAGGTAAGTCCACTATGGGCTCACCATAGGCCGTGCTACTTGCCCCGCTCCTGTGCCAGGTAAGTCCACTACGGGATCACCATAGCCCGTGCTACTTGCCCCGCTCCTGTGCCAGGTAAGTCCACTACGGGCTCACCATAGCCCGTGCTACTTGGAGCTTCTTCCGAGTAGCTGAATCTATAACAACAACCTACAATCATATCTCCGTCAGCTCTGTGCAGCGCTGGCTGTTGCGCTAAGTTGCGATCAGCCCCCCCCCCCACATAGTGGAACGTGCCCTAAGTTAAAACTTGCGCAGAGTTTAAAAATCAAGGAATTTCCTAAATCGCGAACAATGGCGCAAAGACCACTGCTTGCAGCTATTATTATTATTATTATTATTATTATTATTATTATTATTATTATTATTATTATTATTATTATTATTATTATTATTAGTTTGTTAAAATTACAAATACGTAATACATAAAACAAAGGGGTAATGAGAGATATAGAGATTGGCAATATCGCAATGCGGGGGATCGCGGGTTGGCAACACTGACGAGTGACGGAGTGTAACCGATTAATTTTCCCACTGACCATTCAAATCATATTTATTTACTAATAACCTAAGCTAATCTAACCCAGCCTAACCCAACCCAATCCTCCCAAACCCAGCCTAATCTACCTAACTTAATCCTGTCTAACCTAAATTAACCCAATCTAACTTAACACAATCTAACATAACCCAACTGAGCCTAACACAGCCTACCATGAGTATTTTAACAACCAGATTGGCGCCTAGTCAATCCTCCCTGGCCAGGATTCAAACCCAGACAAAATCAGTAGCGAGGCGCGGGCAAATGTGTAAACAGTGTACCATCAGGGACCTGTCCTGTGTGCCAGTTTTTTTAAATTGCAACAATAGATCAGTGTTCTCCTGCAACAATAGATCAGTGTTCCCCTGCCATAATAGATCAGTGTGCCTCTGCAACAATACATCAGTGTGCCCCCTGCAACAATAGATCAGTGTGCCCTCTGCAACAATAGATCAGTGTGCCCTCTGCAACAATAGATCAGTGTGCCTCTGCAACAATACATCAGTGTGCCCCCTGCAACAATAGATCAGTGTACCCCTGCAACAATAGATCAGTGTGCCCTCTGCAACAATAGATCAGTGTGCCCTCTGCAACAATAGATCAGTGTGCCCCTGCAACAATAGATCAGTGTGCCCCTGCAACAATAGATCAGTGTGTGCCCTCTGCAACAATAGATCAGTGTGTGCCCCTGCAACAATAGATCAGTGTGTGCCCCTGCAACAATAGATCAGTGTGCCCTCTGCAACAATAGATCAGTGTGTGCCTGCAACAATAGATCAGTGTGCCTCTGCAACAATAGATCAGTGTGTGCCCCTGCAACAATAGATCAGTGTGTGCCCCTGCAACAATAGATCAGTGTGCCCTCTGCAACAATAGATCAGTGTGCCCCCTGCAACAATAGATCAGTGTGCCCCTGCAACAATAGATCAGTGTGCCCCTGCAACAATAGATCAGTGTACCCCTGCAACAATAGATCAGTGTGCCCCCTGCAACAATAGATCAGTGTGCCCCTGCAACAATAGATCAGTGTACCCCTGCAACAATAGATCAGTGTGCCCCCTGCAACAATAGATCAGTGTGCCCTCTGCAACAATAGATCAGTGTGCCCCTGCAACAATAGATCAGTGTGCCCCTGCAACAATAGATCAGTGTGCCCCTGCAACAATAGATCAGTGTGTGCCCCTGCAACAATAGATCAGTGTGTCCCTGCAACAATAGATCAGTGTGCCCCTGCAACAATAGATCAGTGTGCCCCTGCAACAATAGATCAGTGTGCCTCTGCAACAATACATCAGTGTGCCCCCTGCAACAATAGATCAGTGTGCCTCTGCAACAATAGATCAGTGTGCCTCTGCAACAATAGATCAGTGTGCCCCTGCAACAATAGATCAGTGTGCCCCTGCAACAATAGATCAGTGTACCCCTGCAACAATAGATCAGTGTGCCTCTGCAACAATAGATCAGTGTGCCTCTGCAACAATAGATCAGTGTGCCCCCTGCAACAATAGATCAGTGTGCCTCTGCAACAATAGATCAGTGTGCCCCCTGCAACAATAGATCAGTGTGCCCTCTGCAACAATAGATCAGTGTGCCTCTGCAACAATAGATCAGTGTGCCTCTGCAACAATAGATCAGTGTGCCCCTGCAACAATAGATCAGTGTGCCTCTGCAACAATAGATCAGTGTGCCCCTGCAACAATAGATCAGTGTACCCCTGCAACAATAGATCAGTGTGCCCCTGCAACAATAGATCAGTGTGCCTCTGCAACAATAGATCAGTGTGCCTCTGCAACAATAGATCAGGCGGCAGCCCTTGTAGAACTAAATTATGCTTATTATTTCTAATGCAATTTTCGGTTCAGAAAATTTCCGTTTTAACTCGTGTGAATTTTCACACGCATTTAGAGCCACGTGGTGAACGGCAGCCCTTGTAGAACCCTGTGTGGTGAACGGCAGCCCTTGTAGAACCCTGTGTGGTGAACGGCAGCCCTTGTAAAACCCTGTGTGGTGAACGGCAGCTCTTGTAGAACCCTGTGTGGTGAACGGCAGCCCTTGTAGAACCGTGTGTGGTGAACGGCAGCCCTTGTAGAACCCTGTGTGGTGAACGGCAGCTCTTGTAGAACCCTGTGTGGTGAACGGCAGCCCTTGTAGAACCCTGTGTGGTGAACGGCAGCTCTTGTAGAACCCTGTGTGGTGAACGGCAGCCCTTGTAGAACCGTGTGTGGTGAACGGCAGCCCTTGTAGAACCCTGTGTGGTGAACGGCAGCTCTTGTAGAACCCTGTGTGGTGAACGGCAGCCCTTGTAGAACCCTGTGGTGAACGACAGCCCTTCTAGAACCCTGTGTGGTGAACGGCAGCCCTTGTAGAACCCTGTGTGGTGAACGGCAGCTCTTGTAGAACCCTGTGTGGTGAACGGCAGCCCTTGTAGAACCCTGTGTGGTGAACGGCAGCTCTTGTAGAACCCTGTGGTGAACAGCAGCCCTTGTAGAACCCTGTGTGGTGAACGGCAGCACAGTGTAGAACCCTGTGTGGTGAACGGCAGCCCTTGTAGAACCCTGTGTGGTGAACGGCAGCCCTTGTAGAACCCTGTGTGGTGAACGGCAGCCCTTGTAGAACCCTGTGTGGTGAACGGCAGCCCTTATAGAACCCTGTGTGGTGAACGACAGCACAGTGTAGAACCCTGTGTGGTGAACGGCAGCCCTTGTAGAACCCTGTGTGGTGAACGGCAGCCCTTGTAGAACCCTGTGTGGTGAACGGCAGCCCTTGTAGAACGCTGTGTGGTGAACGGCAGCCCTTGTAGAACCCTGTGTGGTGAACGGCAGCCCTTGTAGAACCCTGTGTGGTGAACGGCAGCCCTTGTAGAACCCTGTGGTGAATGGCAGCCCTTGTAGAACCCTGTGGTGAACGGCAGCCCTTGTAGAACCCTGTGGTGAACGGCAGCCCTTGTAGAACCCTGTGGTGAACAGCAGCCCTTGTAGAACCCTGTGTGGTGAACGGCAGCACAGTGTAGAACCCTGTGTGGTGAACGGCAGCCCTTGTAGAACCCTGTGTGGTGAACGGCAGCCCTTGTAGAACCCTGTGTGGTGAACGGCAGCCCTTGTAGAACCCTGTGTGGTGAACGGCAGCCCTTGTAGAACCCTGTGTGGTGAACGGCAGCCCTTGTAGAACCCTGTGTGGTGAACGGCAGCCCTTGTAGAACCCTGTGTGGTGAACGGCAGCCCTTGTAGAACCCTGTGTGGTGAACGGCAGCCCTTGTAGAACCCTGTGTGGTGAACGGCAGCCCTTGTAGAACCCTGTGTGGTGAACGGCAGCCCTTGTAGAACCCTGTGTGGTGAACGGCAGCCCTTGTAGAACCCTGTGTGGTGAACGGCAGCCCTTGTAGAACCCTGTGTGGTGAACGGCAGCCCATGTAGAACCCTGTGTGGTGAACGGCAGCCCTTGTAGAACCCTGTGTGGTGAACGGCAGCCCTTGTAGAATCCTGTGTGGTGAACGGCAGCCCTTGTAGAACCCTGAGGTGAACGGCAGCCCTTGTAGAACCCTGTGTGGTGGACGGCAGCCCTTGTAGAACCCTGTGTGGTGAACGGCAGCCCTTGTAGAACCCTGTGTTGTGAACGGCAGCCCTTGTAGAACCCTGTGTGGTGAACGGCAGCCCTTGTAGAACCCTGTTTGGTGAACGGCAGCCATTGTAGAACCCTGTTTGGTGAACGGCAGCCCTTGTAGAACCCTGTGGTGAACGACAGCCCTTGTAGAACCCTGTGTGGTGAACGGCAGCCCTTGTAGAACCCTGTGTGGTGAACGGCAGCCCTTGTAGAACCCTGTGTGGTGAACGGCAGCCCTTGTAGAACCCTGTGTGGTGAACGGCAGCCCTTGTAGAACCGTGTGTGGTGAACGGCAGCCCTTGTAGAACCCTGTGTGGTGAAAGACAGCACAGTGTAGAACCCTGTGTTGTGAACGGCAGCCCTTGTAGAACCCTGTGTGGTGAACGACAGCCCTTGTAAAACCCTGTGTGGTGAACGACAGCACAGTGTAGAACCATGTGTGGTGAAGGGCAGCTCTTGTAGAACCCTGTGTGGTGAACGGCAGCCCTTGTAGAACCCTGTGTGGTGAACGGCAGCCCTTGTAGAATCCTGTGTGGTGAACGGCAGCCCTTGTAGAACCCTGAGGTGAACGGCAGCCCTTGTAGAACCCTGTGTGGTGAACGGCAGCCCTTGTAGAACCCTGTGTGTTGAACGGCAGCCTTGTAGAACCCTGTGTGGTGAACGGCAGCCCTTGTAGAATCCTGTTTGGTGAACGGCAGCCATTGTAGAACCCTGTTTGGTGAACGGCAGCCCTTGTAGAACCCTGTGGTGAACGACAGCCCTTGTAGAACCCTGTGTGGTGAACGGCAGCCCTTGTAGAACCCTGTGTGGTGAACGGCAGCCCTTGTAGAACCCTGTGTGGTGAACGGCAGCCCTTGTAGAACCCTGTATGGTGAACGGCAGCCCTTGTAGAACCGTGTGTGGTGAACGGCAGCCCTTGTAGAACCCTGTGTGGTGAACGACAATACAGTGTAGAACCCTGTGTTGTGAACGGTAGCCCTTGTAGAACCCTGTGTGGTGAACGACAGCCCTTGTAAAACCCTGTGTGGTGAACGACAGCACAGTGTAGAACCCTGTGTGGTGAACGGCAGCCCTTGTAGAACCCTGTGTGGTGAACGGCAGCCCTTGTAGAACCCTGTGTGGTGAACGGCAGCCCTTGTAGAATCCTGTGTGGTGAACGGCAGCCCTTGTAGAACCCTGAGGTGAACGGCAGCCCTTGTAGAACGGCAGCGTTCGCCCTTGTAGAACCTGGTACTACAGGTACTGTAGAACGGCAGCCCTTGTAGAACCCTGAGGTGAACGGCAGCCCTTGTAGAACGACAGCACAGTGTAGAACCCTGTGTGGTGAACGGCAGCCCTTGTAGAACCCTGTGTGGTGAACGGCAGCCCTTGTAGAACCCTGTGTGGTGAACGGCAGCCCTTGTAGAATCCTGTGTGGTGAACGGCAGCCCTTGTAGAACCCTGTGTGGTGAACGGCAGCCCTTGTAGAACCCTGTGTGGTGAACGGCAGCCCTTGTAGAACCCTGTGTGGTGAACGGCAGCCCTTGTAGAACCCTGTGTGGTGAACGGCAGCCCTTGTAGAACCCTGAGGTGAACGGCAGCCCTTGTAGAACCCTGTGTGGTGAACGGCAGCCCTTGTAGAACCCTGAGGTGAACGGCAGCCCTTGTAGAACCCTGTTCTATAAGGACTGAAGCGGAAATTATGAAGCGATAGAAGCTTCACAAGTGAAACCGCAGTGTTAGATAGCAATGAAATTAAATTTTCAACACGTGAGAGAGAAAGCAAAGTGAGAGAGCGTGTGACCGCCTCGTCCCTAGCGAGTCACGGAAGGGAGTCCCGTGAAAGTGACCAGGAGAAGAAAGCAGGGGTCAAGTACTTAGCCAAAAACAAATCTTCATCACTCATGAACAAATCACAGATCAGATCTCTGGATCACTCAGTTTCCCTATGATGAGTTAGTGTCACATCTGTGTCATTCATTCAGATTGGAGCTCTGTCACCAGGCATGACAACTCACCCATGTTGTGGTCTATAGCAGATCACATATGTCATATGTATCGTTCCATATATGTGTTTGTGATAGGAAAAGGGTTTGTGTCTCTTGAAGAACCTGTCGAGACAATAGGTGAAATTTGTATGTCTTTAGCGGCAAGAAGCTAGCAATTTGCTCTGGATATGAGCCAAGGTTGTGCATTTGGGCTTTCATGGGGCGTCCAACACACACACACACACACACAGTTGAGAGTTGAGAGTTGTACAGTTGAGAGGCGGGACCAAAGAGCCAAAGCTCAACCCCCCGCAAGCACAATTAGGTGAGTACACACACACACACACACACACACCACACACACACACACACACACACACACACACACACACACACACACACACACACACACACACACACACACACACAGTATGCGGCTCCAGCATGGAGTCCCTATCTAGTCAAGCATAAGACTAAACTGGAAAAGGTTCAAAGGTTTGCCACCAGACTAGTACCCGAGCTGAGAGGTATGAGCTACGAGGAGCGACTGCAGGAATTAAACCTCACTTCGTTGGAAGACAGAAGAGTTAGGGGGGACATGATCACCACATTCAAGATTCTCAGGGGAATCGACAGGGTTGATAAAGACAGGCTGTTTAACACAAGGGGCACACGCACTAGGGGACACAGGTGGAAGCTGAGTACCCAAATGAGCCACAGAGATATTAGAAAGAACTTTTTTAGTGTCAGAGTGGTTGACAAATGGAATGCATTAGGAAGCGATGTGGTGGAGGCTGACTCCATACACAGTTTCAAATGTAGATATGATAGAGCCCATTAGGCTCAGGAAACTGTACACCTGTTGATTGACGGTTGAGAGGCGGGACCAAAGAGCCAGAGCTCAACCCCCGCAAGCACAACTAGGTGAGTACAACTAGGTGAGTACACACACACACACACACACACACACACTTTTGCAAGGAATCTACTCTCAGAAACCTTTGAGACAGTGCAAGATTCATTAATGCTTCAGCAAGGCCAGTTGGAGAGGCTAACCGCTTGACACATCTTTGCGGCAGCAGATGGTCGTGTCGTGACGAAACACTCGCGGTGTCGCGTCAAAATATTAAAAATGTCATTGACACATTATAGTTCATTCAAGACACACACACACTCAGACACTCCTTCAAAGGCAGCAACATTTCTTGGAAACATTCATTAATTCCACTTTTATATTTCACTGATATCTGTCCACCATTACTTATGCTTCACAAAGTATAAGTCATATTTATGCTACTTATGCTTCGTTCATATTTCTCTTTGAATATGTTTACAAAGTACAACCAGTATGGTGGTTGAGGCTATTCAGTAACCCCTGGCAGAAATAGGTCAGTTCCCTCTGCAACAATAGATCTGATCAAGAAGCAGAGTTGCTCTAAGATTGTCTTCTCCTCACCTCTCTCTTACGTACTTATTGCCTTTGCTTCCTTCCCTCATTACGGGCTCACCATAGCCCGTGCTACATGGACATTTTGTTCTGAGTAGCTAAATCTAAAACAACAACATCCCTCATCACAATCGACTTGAAAATGGTCCAGGACGGACTGAAACGTTGTCTTCCCTCCGCTTTCTAGTGTGTGGTCTGGTCAACAGAATTGCTCGAGTTCAGGACGGACCGAAACGTCGCCGTCCCTTCACCTTCTAGTGTGTGATCTGGTCAACAGAATTGCTCAAGTTCAGGCGAACTAACACACCGTACCAGCAGCTTCACCAGCAGCCAGCAGGACTGGCTGCAAATTTTGTAGTTGACTTCAGACGCCGTCGCTCTCTTGGTCGCCAACACAAGTGGTGGGAAGGTTCCATCCATCACAACGACGGAATACTTTGACAAGAATCTTCACAACCCCTTTCGTAGATCACCTCATACCGGTGCTGAAGGATCGTCTCGGGGGCGCTACTATCGATTATATTGTGAATATCCTTTTTTCTGTAATACTTCATTAGACTCTAATTAAACCTAATTCCTATGTAACGGTGACTGGTCTGAGACGTATTGTAAGATTTTGTTGACACAATCTATCCTGAAGGCTGCGCATAATACACGGTTAACAGTCTTGCTGTTTTTTTCTGTTTACGTGAAAGAATTTCTTTATTAATCACGAGAGGGAACAAGAAGGGTGGTAGTGTTTGCTGGGTGGCGCGGCGGCTGTGGCCTCGACGCGCGGTCCCGTTCCTCGACGCCTGCTGGCTCCTCCTTCTCCCTCTAATGTAAACTGGAATTCTTTACCAAACTCCAACATATATATATATATATATATAATATATATATATATATATATATATATATATATATATATATAATATATATATATATATATATATNGGAGGGACAGTTAGCCATGTATATATATATTAGGAAGTAAGGATACCGTGAAGCAGCACAAGTCACCACGTGGGGAACTAACCTTGTATTCTGGTCCCAGGAGCATAATAAGCGTCGGAGGCCGTGAAGGAATGTTTAAGACTCCCAATAGACCTAGGCTCGGTGTTCGGGTGATTAGGTCTATTAGGGATTTCCCTGATGCAGGCCTCAATAGGCGCTCCATCAGGGAACGCCTCACAGCCTACCAACACCGCCACCAACAACACAATCTTCAAGCTCAACATGGTTCAGTAACACTCTCAAAGTCTCCTTATAGAAGTAGTCTCCGTAATTTACAAGGCACAGTAAGAGTGTTTCTGGCGCGCGGGGGTTAGGCAGCAGTAGTGCCGGTCACGGAGGCCGGGGCGGGAGTGGAGCTCTGCGCGCCCCACGCCCGCCTTTTATAGCTGGGTAGTGACGTCACTCGTCACGTGACTTGGGGGGTGGGGTGTTTGTTGATGGTGACGTCATCGGTCATGTGACTCAGGTGGTGAGGGGAGGTGGGGGGGGGGGGTGTTGCCCTTTCCAGGAGAGTAAACAGTCATTGGGTTGAGTCACCTCGTTCACCTTTCTTACACCTGTCAACTCTCTCTCACACCTGTCAACTACACTTCCCACCTGTCAATTACCCCCTCACACCTATCAACTCTCTCTGACATCTGTCAATCCAACCTCACACCGGCCGACTATCCTTCACATTTGTCTACCACCATCACACCTGTCAGTTACCCCTCCCTCACACCTGTCAACTCGTCACACACCTGTCAACCGCATCACACCTGTCAACAAAGGAACACCAACGAGCCACAACACCACAAGGTCACGTGATCCTTCCCACCAACCCCCTAACAGTCACCAGTCAGTAATTGTGTAGTAATATTGGTCCCTAATGGTGGCTCTCAAGGCTGCCGCGCTGTCCGCTTCTCCTCCTTCTTCTTGAGAATAGGTGCAGTTTGCATGAAGGGTTAACCCTCCCGATGACTGCACCAGGACAGATGTAAGGAGACGCATTGACGGTCAGGAGGAGAAGAAAGTCAAAAGCGGTAGATGTGATGGGCCGTAGAGCGAGGAGTGGCGACGAAAACAGAGGCGGACGTTAGAGGGAGACACCCCGCACCGGGGGGGGGGGGGGCGGGGCGTCGTGGTCACGGCGGCAGCTGATCCATGCACGGCGTAGCAGTGTGCACAAGACGGGAACTAATACTTCTCCGGAAACTTGTATATCGGAAAGCGCAAGCAGTACGCTTCCCAAATCACCCGCTCGTCAGCTGGCAGCCGGCCACCAGGCGGCGCCCTCGGCTGAGACATCCTATCCGGCACCCGATACACAAACTCCTTCACCCGCGACACCCAGACAGTGGACGAGCACCACGGGATCGGAAGCACCCGGGCATCCCGATAAGGGCCCAACTCCGGACCCTCACAGGGCACGACCCCAGCAGACGGGACTAGGGAACCCCCAGACCGGGGCAAGGAAGGAGGGGATACAGCAGGGGATGCAGGCGCGGCATCGACCCCACCACCGGGCACAGGAGCCGAGCCCCCTGGCGCACATCTTTCCGCAACTTCACGACGAGGTCTCGAACATCAGGGACAACCCCCCACTGCGGAGATCCAACAGCAGGTGACGCAGGAGGGGGGACACAGGTAGCAACTTCGGAGCCTCGCACAGCACCATCATCCACGGCGGGGGGCGCCAGATCACCATACTCCCCTACCTCCTCCCAAGGCACACCACGAAGGGGGGAGACACTCCGAGCCCGCCGCGAACGCTTCGAGACAGGCCGCACCACACCACGCCCAGCAGGCCCCGCCGCAGACACAGCCACCATCTTCACATCCACACAGGTCACACCCGCACCGTCCGAAGAGTCCACTGAGGCCACATCACCCACACTGTCTACTTCATCCACGGAAACAGCCTCAGAACACCGACGAGCACGCTTCTGCAAAGGGATGGAAAGAGCAGAACTACAGTCGCCAACACACACAGGCACGGCAGGCACCTCACCTTGCTGAAGCACCTCCTTCAAAACAGCAGAACCCGCGTCCCCGGGAGCCGGTATCACATCCACAGGCGAGGGCGGGACATGGACCTCCACCGGGACACCCTTCACTACAAGCAGCTCAGGCGACGGCCCGACACCCACACACACCGGCTCAACAACCCCAGGGGCCACAGCAGTCACAGGACGAGGCACACGGGCCGGAGAACTCGCCTCAACAGGCGGAGCAGCAGACAGGCAATCAGGCGCCTCAGGCACAGCACCCACACCATCCTCAGAATCGTCCGAACGCAACAGGGGCGGAAAATCCTCCGCACGAAGAACATGCACCCGACCAGTTGCTCCCACGTCGCACGCCGCAGCCAGATGACCCTCGTGACCACACCGATAACAGGTGCGCGGTTGACCCCGGTACAGGCAGCGGAGCGTATAACCCAACACGGACATCGACGACGGGACACTACACTTCAGTGACATCGTCAGGGTGCGGGAGCCGTCAAGCATACCAACACAGTGCCCGGCAACGACCTTGTTCCAACGAACACTTAACACTGTCCCAAATCGTTCAAAACAGGAGGTTAAAAAGTCGTCCTGAAATTCGAAGGGGGCACCATGCACCGTCACAGACGTCAAGGTAACACTAAGATTCACCACCTTAACGGAGCCAACAGTATCAGGGAGAGGGTAAACACGCCCCTCACACCGCTCGAGAAACGCCTGAAAGGCAGCCTGGAGGTGGAACTTGACCACAGCACGGTTGCCCTGAAGCAGCTGGATGCCCACCAGGTCCGACAGCTGCACATGCAGCACGTCCACCAGGGCGACACCAACCAATGGATGGCCCACCGGCACCGTAAATGCCAGACCAGCCGACAACGTCCTCGTCACTGGGGGGCGAGAAGTCCCCATGGCTAAGCCAAACGTCACCCTGTCATTGGCAAACTACCACCAGCAGGGCAAACCAGCAATCACCCAACGTAAACACTAGCCAGGAGCGGAGAGACCTCAGGAACGTCTGACCCGGCCGGCGGTCACCACCCAACTCTCTCCTCCTATACCCCTCTTTAGTGGTGAGGGGAGGCTGTGCTCTCATCCTATACCCTCTCACACGGAACATTTGTGGGTGGGTGCTGCTGCAGAGGAGGAAGTTGCTCTAGCTTTGCACGCGGCGCGTTTCCTCTGAACCTCTGCAGTCCGTCTATTTTCTGCCGCACGGGCCCCTGTGGTGACTATGCTTTTCCAAGTTGGACGGTCCTGAGCAAGCGACTCCCGAGAGTCTCCTTGAGGCAGTCCTTGAATCGTTTCTTCTGCTCACCAGCAGAACCCGTGCCCCTGGCGTAATTCGCCAGACAGCAGCTGTTTAGGCAGTCTGCTGTCAGGTATTCTGACAAATGTGGCCTGCCCATCTGGTCTGAGTTTTCTGTTGAAGGGTGTAGACTTGTCCCTTCCAGGACCTTCGTGTCCAGGATTTTGTCCTGCCACCTGGTGTGGAGGAGTCTGCGGAGACTGCTCAAGTGAAAGTGATTGAGCTGTTTGGCGTGTCTGCTGTAGACAGTCCAGGTCTCTCTGGCGTGGAGAAGGGTGGTGAGTAAGTTTGCGAGTAAGTCTCCACTTTGGTGGTAAGACGGCGGTCCCTACCAGGTATTCTCACGGAATCTTCCGAAGGCAGCGCTGCCCTTGGCGATCCTGTTGTTGACTTCTGAGTCTATGTTCACTGCTCTTGAGATCATGGCGCCAAGATTGGTAAAGTTGTCAACTGCCTGCAGGTTCTGCCCCTTGTGGGTGATGTGCGGGTCCTGGTAGGGTATTCCGGACGCGGGTTGGTACATGACCTCAGTCGTTTTGGTGGTGATGATGAGATCGATGTTGTCGCAGGCTTGTGAGAAGCAGTCTGTTTCGTGCTGCATCTTTGCTCTGTGCTGGTGTTGAGGGCACAGTCATCAGCGAACAGGAAGTCTTTTATGACAGTCTCTTCACCTTTGTAACAACCGGTAGGCTCCTGGTTGAACAGCCCACCGTCAGTCCTGTATCTGATGGGTATTCCGCCCTGGCGATCACGGAAGACATCAGTGAGCATGGCCAAGAATACCATGCTGAAGAGTCTTGGGACGAAAACGCAGCCCTCCTTCACCCCGCTCGTCACTGGGATGGCTTCTGACTCGTCTCCATCGTCCAGTACATTCACCATCATGTCGTCATGGAACTGCCGGACAATCGCAGTGAACTTGCCGTTACAGCCAAACTTCTCCATTATCTTCCACAAGCCATCCCTGCTGGCCGTATCGAAGGACTTGGTCAGGTCGACGAAGGTCACGAAGAAGTCTTTATGTTGCTTTTGGCATTTTTCTTGGAAATGGCGTGCAGCAAATATCATATCAACCGTTCCACCTCCTGCGGAACTGCATTGGCTCTCTGGGAGGAGACCTCCCCCCCACCCGCTCAAGGTTTTGAAGGAGGCGATTGAGTAGGATACGAGCCAGGATGTTCCCGGCGATGGACAGAAGTGAAATACCCTCCGGTGATTATTGCAAGACTGCCGGTTGTCTTTCCTCTTGTAGATGCGAACTATGCTGGCATCTTTCAACTGTTGTGGGACCTCCACTTTATACCACGAGGACTGGAAGAGCTTTGTCAGTTTCTGCATCATGACTGGGCCTCCTGGCGTGTGTACACTTCAGCAGGGATGTAACACCGTAAAGTTGTTTGGGTTAGTTTTATTTAATATATAGGTATAGTTCAATGAGTCACAGACAAGGATTTGAGAGTCGCCAGCTTGTCCGGCCTGGATCTCACCTCTAAGTGTTAATGACCACCCAAAGTGACCTGAGGTCAGCCAGGCGAATCTCACCTGGCTCCCGCTAATCTTATAATCGTAGCCTGGTAGCCTTCAAACATGCCGACGTTTAAGGAGTGGCTTGGTAGAGTGCCTGAGGCTATCTACTGTGGGTGGAGTTAACTACTGGGTCTCCCAATATATACTCGGAGAGATATCGATTCGGGAGGAGAAGGACAGCCGAAGCAGAGCAAAAGACAGAACAGCCAGCAGCGGCCAGCCGTCCACACAGGCGGTCAGCCGGCGGGGCGGGACAGTCTCTGTCAACTACAGACCCCCCCCCTCTATCCAGCTATAAACTCAGACACTTGGTGAGTTGAACATTAAGGTGACTTGGTCGTGGTTACAGGTGTTGTGTGATTTAAAGGGGCAGACAGTTGTAGGGTTCTCAAATTCTTGTATGATGACTCACTTTGAAAATAAATCTTTGACATCAAATTGGAGTGCTTAAATTATGATACTTACCATATGAAATATAGTTGAACTTATACTTTTAACTGGTCTTTAACTGTGTTCCCTAGAGTTTTGAATGAGTTCATGATACAGAGGGAGCATACCTCTTGATAACATCTTTGAGTATATTATGTTGATACAGACAAGTTCCATTCCTTGTCTTGTATGTAAATGATCTAGAATGGATGGTGGCAGCATTTTTTCTTCTACTAGCATCTTCTATTTCTCACTTCTTTTCTAATTTCCAGCAAACTTCCTCTTCTACTATCTACTCTTCTACTCTACGATCTACTCCTACTTCTATCTACCCTTCTACCTCTTCTACTTCTCCTACTCACTTCCTACTTACTCATTATTCCATCATCCCCCCCCCCCCGTTACAGGGATGGCACCTGATCCTGGCGTTTTGCCACAAGTCAGCTGCATGATGACCTTCCTGACACAGGGTATAAAGTGATCGGAAATTCGCCCAACCATATCCGTCCCGCCCCGGATTCGAACACGGAGTTCTCGATTGTGAATCAGCAATGAACCCAACTGTACTACAGGGACCCTTATTGTAATAATGTTTCATCAAACATAATGCTGAACAAGGAATATAGTCCCATGGCATTTTGCTTGCAAGAGTGACTGGAGGGACATCCAAAAGTCCAACGATATTTTTATTTATTGACAACTCGGACAAATCCTATGGACAAAATTACGTGCAAGGGCTGGAGTGCATCTCTCTAGGGTGCAGGTGGCGTCCTGAGTGCTGCAATAGAGGGGCTACTTGTCAAAATGTATATGAACTGTATTTAAATAGTAGAGCGGCCCTTAGAACCGTATTTGAATAATACAACGACCTCTGGAACTGTATTTAAATAATACAACGACCCATGGGACTCTATCTTGACTAGTAAAGCAACCATTAAACTGTATAAAACATATCCACAGGCATTTGCTTAAGAAAGGACTAACATAATTTCTCTTCAACAGATGAAAGGGCATAATTAAGTAGGCATCAGTTGAGGACTAAATACATCAACACAAAACAGAAAAAATACATACAAATTACATTTAGAAAAAAACCTGGGTAAATACTGGTTTGTGTATTGTGGATTAGATTTATGGGACACAGTACAGGTAATATAATAGATTTGCGGGGGGTCATCGGATTGTTTCAAGCGTAGGTTAGACATATATAATAACGAGTCTGGGTGGGCATAGATAGAATCTACCTCATATAGGCCAATAGATCATTATTTCTATATGCAAACGTCCTATTTAAATTTATAAAATCCGAGGAAGATTTTTAAAGGCGTGTGACATCAAACCAAATCTTTCCTGGGTACGGTGTGTGTTTTTTTTAACCCAACTTCGTGCAATAGGAAAACTATTTATTATTATTTTTATTAATTGGCAACCCATGAAAGGTGGTTCTCGAAGGAGGCTTGTGATTGGTGGGCTTCAAGGCGACTAAAACATGGGAAGGCGAACATGACTTGGGTACCCTTGAGGATACTCTTGGCAGGAAAAAAACATGCTCTCCCAAACCTAGGGTACCCCTGTCTATATATATATATATATATATATATATATATATATATATATATATATATATATATATATATATATATATATAATATATATATATATATATAATTTTTCAAATAAAGTTAGATAAACATACACACATACCAAAAGAATAGGGGTGGTAGGAGAAGAAAATATCAAAGTGTTCAGTGAGGATCCACAAGGTCTTCTCTGAGTACTCTTTATTTTCTTCTCCGAGGCTATGGGTCCCTACACTTGCACCAGAGGTGGTACCCCTTCTAGTTTTTATATATAAAAAAAATATATATATATATATATCGTAGCAGTCTTTCTTGTAAACATATGTTTTTGAATATGACCGAAAAGGTAAGATTAATCATTCTAACACGAATCTTCTCAATATTTCTTATGTTTTCCTTCACTGTTGAGGGTAATTGAAATATCAACTCTCCAAAATTAATTGTTATTTTTTGGTCTGACGCCTAGAAGCGTTTCGTAAGGGCTTCTTACATTCTCAAAGACTTGTTTACACTTAACACTACACTTATGATACACTTGATACACTGTGTATGATACATTTAACCTACATCTTGCTGCAAATCAAACCTACAAATCGGCTAAGGGCCCCCCCCCTTCCCAAGACACATTCATCAATTTTAATACACTATTACAAATGGATTAATAGATTAGGTCTCATATATAAGTTAATATTATTGTGGAGAGACGGAGAGGAGAGAGAGGGTGTGTGTGTGTGTGTGTGTGTGTGTGTGTGTGTGTGTGTGTGGTGTGTGTGTGTGGTGTGTGTGTGTGTGTGTGTGGTGTGTGTGTGTGTGTGTCAAACGGGAGGAGAGGTGTGTGTGTGTGTGTCAAACGGGAGGAGAGGTGTGTGTGTGTGTGTCAAACGGGAGGAGAGGTGTGTGTGTGTGTTGTGTCTGTGTGTGTGTGTGTGTGTGTGTGTACTCACCTAGTTGTACTCACCTAGTTGTGCTTGCGGGGGTTGAGCTCTGGCTCTTTGGTCCCGCCTCTCAACCGTCAATCAACAGGTGTACAGTTTCCTGAGCCTAATGGGCTCTATCATATCTACACTTGAAACTGTGTATGGAGTCAGCCTCCACCACATCGCTTCCTAATGCATTCCATTTGTCAACCACTCTGACACTAAAAAAGTTCTTTCTAATATCTCTGTGGCTCATTTGGGCACTCAGCTTCCACCTGTGTCCCCTAGTGCGTGTGCCCCTTGTGTTAAACAGCCTGTCTTTATCAACCCTGTCGATTCCCCTGAGAATCTTGAATGTGGTGATCATGTCCCCCCTAACTCTTCTGTCTTCCAACGAAGTGAGGTTTAATTCCTGCAGTCGCTCCTCGTAGCTCATACCTCTCAGCTCGGGTACTAGTCTGGTGGCAAACCTTTGAACCTTTTCCAGTTTAGTCTTATGCTTGACTAGATAGGGACTCCATGCTGGAGCCGCATACTCCAGGATTGGTCTGACATATGTGGTATATAATGTTCTGAAAGATTCCTTACACAAGTTTCTAAAGGCCGTTCTTATGTTAGCCAACCTGGCATATGCTGCTGATGTTATCCTCTTGATATGAGCTTCAGGGGACAGGTCTGGCGTGATATCAACCCCCAGGTCTTTCTCTCTCTCTGACTCTTGAAGTATTTCATCTCCCAAATGATACCTTGTATCTGGTCTCCTGCTTCCTACCCCTATCTTCATTACATTACATTTGCTTGGGTTAAACTCTAACAGCCATTTGTTCGACCATTCCTGCAGCTTGTCCAGGTCTTCTTGAAGTCTCAAGCTGTCCTCCTCTGTCTTAATCCTTCTCATAATTTTGGCGTCGTCAGCAAACATTGAGAGGAATGAGTCTATACCCTCTGGGAGATCATTTACGTATATCAGAAACAGGATAGGTCCAAGTACAGAGCCCTGTGGGACTCCACTGGTGACTTCACGCCAGTCTGAGGTCTCACCCCTCACTGTAACTCTCTGTTTCCTATTGCTTAGGTACTCCCTTATCCACTGGAGCGCCCTACCTGTTACTCCTGCCTGTTTCTCCAGCTTATGCATCAACCTTTTATGGGGTACTGTGTCAAAGGCTTTCCGACAGTCCAAAAAAATGCAGTCCGCCCACCCTTCTCTTTCTTGCTTAATTCTTGTCACCTGATCGTAGAATTCTATCAAGCCTGTAAGGCAAGATTTACCCTCCCTGAACCCATGTTGATGGGTTGTCACGAAGTCTCTTCTCTCCAGATGTGTTACTAGGTTTTTTCTCACAATCTTCTCCATCACCTTGCATGGTATACAAGTTAAGGACACTGGCCTGTAGTTCAGTGCCTCTTGTCTGTCACCCTTTTTGTATATTGGTACTACATTAGCAGTCTTCCATATTTCTGGTAGGTCCCCCGTTTCCAGTGACTTACTATACACTATGGAGAGTGGTAAGCAAAGTGCTCCTGCACACTCTTTCAATACCCATGGCGAGATTCCATCCGGCCCAACAGCTTTTCTCACATCCAGCTCCAATAGGTGCTTTTTGACCTCATCTCTTGTAATTTCGAACCTATCCAAGGTCACCTGGTTTGCTGCCACCTCTCCCAGCGCCGTGATATCTCCCTGTTCTATTGTAAAGACCTCCTGGAACCTTTTGTTGAGTTCTTCACACACCTCTTTGTCATTCTCTGTGTACCTGTCCTCGCCCACCCTAAGTTTAATCACCTGTTCCTTCACTGTTGTCTTCCTCCTGATGTGACTGTGTAGTAGCTTTGGTTCAGTCTTGGCTTTGTTAGCTATATCATTTTCATACCTTTTCTCAGCTGCTCTTCTCACACTGACATACTCGTTCCTGGTTCTCTGGTATCTCTCTCTACTTTCTGGTGTTCTGTTATTACGAAAGTTCCTCCATGCCCTTTTGTTCAGCTCTTTTGCTTTCATACATTCCCTATTAAACCACGGATTCTTCCTTTGCTTCTCTGTTTTTTCCTGTTGGGCTGGGACAAACCTGCTTACAGCCTCCTGACATTTTTGGGTGACATAGTCCATCATGTCTTGTACGGACTTGGTTCCGAGTTCTGTGTCCCAATGTATATCCCATAGGAATTTATTCATCTCCTCATAGTTTCCCTTTCTGTACGCCAGCCCTTTGGTTCCCAGTTCTTTTTTGGGGGTGATAATTCCTAGCTCAACCAGGTACTCAAAGCTCAATACACTATGATCACTCATTCCCAAGGGGGCTTCCAACTTAACTTCCCTTATATCCGACTCATTTAGGGTAAATATCAAATCCAGCAAGGCTGGTTCATCCCCTCCTCTCATTCTTGTCGGTCCCTTGACGTGTTGACTTAGAAAGTTTCTTGTTGCCACATCCAGCAGCTTAGCTCTCCACGTGTCTGGGCCTCCGTGTGGGTCTCTGTTCCCCCAATCTATCTTCCCATGGTTGAAGTCTCCATGATTAGAAGTCTGGATCCGTTCCTGCTAGCCACAGAAGCTGCTCTCTCTATTATATTGATGGTGGCCATGTTGTTTCTATCATATTCCTGTGTGTGTGTGTGTGTGTGTGTGTTTGTGTGTGTGTGTGTGTGTGTGTGTGTGTGGTGTGTGTGTGTGTTGTGTGTGTGTGTGTGTGTGTGTGTGTGGCAGCAAAACAATAGGAAAATATTGCAAGTCGGAAAACTACGACCACCTCTGAGAGAAATGCTGTAGGGGAGGAGGAGAAGAATTGTAGACTCACAACTCATCATTCAACCAAGGGGGGGGGGGGTAGGACGGGGAAGAGGTTGAGGCAGTACGCATAAAACAACTCCCAACCACAACCCATCTAACAAGTCCAGCAAGACGCCATGGCTCCATTCGACCCTGAGCTATAGCTGCCCCTAACCCAGCAACAACACAAATGGCTATTCTGGAACGTGTACCCCTCAAGGGCGATGAGACCCTCTCTCCTTCTCTCTCTCTCTCTCCCCCCGACACACACACCGCACCTCGCCAACTGTTGGTTGATCTGTCATTCATGGACTTTGTAGTCACGACAACACTCCACGTAGCGCCAAACAGGTGGGAAATATGTCTCCAGGCGCCACAGCATTAGACACATTGAGGAACAAATTCTACTTGTATGCCTTTTCCCATGTAGACGATGCGAGCATGAATCGCAATCTTTCTCCTTTTTATCTCGACGTTTCGTCAACAAGGTGACACCTTCTGGAATATACAGTTGGCGCAGAGAACAACAGTACACAACATTTACATGGGAAATCTTGCATATAGAGCATGGGTTCAACTCGCCCCATCTTGCCCATTCTTGGGGACGAGTAGACCTTCGTCGTATAGAGCAATGAAAGGGCCAGGTGATTGTTGTCTAAATGTAGTTGATAGGCTTCGAATGCTCGATATTAGCCATTTGAGCATTAATTACTAGTACCACTGTAGCCTTATTTGGTCGCTGGTGTGTGTGTGTGTGTGGTGTGTGTGGTGTGTGTGTGGGTGTGTGTGTGTGTGGTGTGTGTGTCCGTGCGTGCGTGTGTGTGTGTGTGTGTGTGGTGTGTGTGTGTGTGCGTGTGTGTGTGTGTGTGTTTGTGTGTGGTGTTACCATGACGATTCAGGATGGTGTTGATATAGATGGATTTTTGTTTCATTCTTCCTTTCTGCGAATGAAGTGTAGACGCCTCACGCAGTGTTAGTGTGGTGTGCCTAATATAATGCATGTTGCGGAGCGCGGAACTGCAGAGAGAGAGAGAGAGAGAGAGAGAGAGAGAGAGAGAAGAGAGAGGCGCTGTATAACCCTGCCATCTCCTCCAAAAGTCCCGCTACGCCAAACACCGCATTCTAATCATTTAAATAAAAAAAATATCAAAAGCCAATAAACACTTAAATATTTTTCCTTTTTCGTCAGTCCGTTATCACGGGATAAATAACCGTTGGTGCCATCGTGAGCATTGGTGCCACATAATACCAGGAAACTGGTTACTTTCACCCGATAAAAATACCAGGTTTAGCCAGCAGGCTTCCCGGTGGGAAGTTTTTGACTTCCTCTCTACTCTCTGAATTCACTATTTGTCTACAGAATCGAGCTATTAGCTCTTGGCCCCTCGCCTCTCTAACCAATCTATTTTTCCTCTATTATGTCTACTACTATGTATTCTCTCTTACACACACGTACGCACACATTCCCAGGAAGCTCCCAGGTAGTTAAGTTCACTGCTAGGTGGACAGGAGCATCACGGTGAAAGAAACTATGCCTACTGCTCCCAACAGCCTGTAAACAAATAAAGTATTTGAGTTCATATATTCTTCGTATTCTTTAAGATGCCTATATAGCTTTCATTCACTAATCTTTCCCTGGTTAGGTTTACGTAAACCCTGTAATGGTTCATCTAGGTACTGTGTAAACTGCGGAATACTTTACCATTCACTGTAAACTCGGTAATCATGTCCTCTTTGTCTTCAAGATTGTACACTTTCTTATTTATGACCAACGCATGAGAAATCTCACCTGCTCTTTCAGACCCTATAATACGATATAAACCTTTTATAAATACTCCGTAACAGTTCCTACATGCGTCACAGTGTATATACACGCACCGTACCAGTTCCTACATGCGTCACAGTGTATATACACGCACCGTACCAGTTCCTACATGCGTCACAGTGTATATACACGCACCGTAACAGTTCCTACATGCGTCACAGTGTATATACACGCACCGTAACAGTTCCTACATGCATCATCACAGTGTACACAAAGACCTCATCAGAATTCTCCAAAAGTCTCCAAACCTGACTCCACACCTGACCTACAAGACCAGTGTCTTCCCTCCCATGATGTAAACAAAATTAAGGAACTTGAAAGCCGTTTTCTGTTCCGATTGTCAGAGACGTTCATAACGGCGATGTTGAATAGAAAACGAGGAAATTATTCAACCTCGATAAGTCCTGCTTTTACAAGGCCCAAAAGCTCCTATCACACATATGTATCTTGAAGGACTTGTCATTCGTGTGCCTCTTATGTTATCAACTGCTCACTGATGGCTCTGCAAACCCAATTACTGGCAGGAGCTGAAGCAACATTCATTTTAATTGCGGAAATTGCCTTGCAAAAGTTAAGAAAAGGTATAGAATAGTCACAGCTAGGCGCCCTTCGCGTAGCGAATTTCACGAAGATTCGCCAGATTCACGAAGCAGTTACGCAAGCACTTACAAACGTGTATACATCTTTCCTCAATCTTTGACGGCTTTGGTTACACTTATTAAACAGTTTACAAGCGTCAAAAGTTGCCAATCAACTGTTGTTATTGTTATAAACAGCCTCCTGGTGCTTCGGAGCTCATTAACCGTTTAATAATTGTAAACAAAGCCGCCAAAGATTGAGAAAAGATGTACAGGTTCGTAAGTGCTGGCGTAACTGCTTCGTGAATCTGGCCCCAGATCTACACTACGAAGTCTTCAAAGCAAACAACCATAAAATTGAGTTAATGTTAACCAATCGAAGATGGATGATAAGGGGTCCTGTACTCACCTAGTTGTGCTTGTGGGGCGGGGGGAGGGAGGGGGGTTGAGCGTTGGCTCTTTGGCCCCGCCTCTCAACCCATGTGGTTTGCGGTTTTCCTGTCATGGTGGAATGTGTGGAAATGAATGAATGAAGTGTTGGTGGCTGAGGGCGTTGGGTCCATGGGTCTCCTAGATGCAACGGTAAAAACGTCACTGTTCAACAGACTCACAAGATAAACACGACTTCTGTTCAACGGAGACAACGGTAATTACGACCTCTGTTCAACGGTAAACACCATAAACGTACACACGCACACACATACACACGCGCGCGAACAAGGGGACACAGGTAGAAACTGAGTACCCACATGAGCCACAGGGACGTTAGAAGGAACTTTTTCAGTGTCAGAGTAGTTAACGGATGGAATGCATTAGGAAGTAATATGGTGGAGGCTGACTCCATACACAGTTTCAAGTGTAGATATGATAGAGCCCAGTAGGCTCAGGAATCTGTACACCAGTTGATTGACAGTTGAGAGGCGGGCCCAAAGAGCCAGAGCTCAACCCCCCCGCAAGCACAATTAGGTGAGTACAATTAGGTGAGTACACTGGAGGGCCGGACACACGGAGAGCTAAGCTGCTGGACGTGGCAACAAGAAACTTTCTAAGCCAGCACATCACGGAACCAACAAGAATGAGAGAAGATGAACCAGCAATGCTTGATTTGATATTTACCCTAAATGAGTGGGATATAAGGGAAGTTATATATGGAAGCACCCTTGGGAATGAGTGATCACAGTGTATTGAACTTTGAGTACCTGCTAGAGCTAGGAATTATCTCCCCCAAAAAAGAGCTGGGAAACAAAGGGCTGGCATACCGAAAGGGAAATTATGAGATGAGAAAATTCCTAAGGGATATACCATGGGACACAGAACTCACAACTAAGTCATTACAAGACATATTGGACAATGTCACACAAAAGTGTCACGAGGCAGTAAATAGGTTTATCCTGGCCCAACAGGAAAAAAACTGAGAAGCAAAAGAAGAATCTATCGTTTAATAGGGTATGTATGAAAGCAAAGGAACTGAACAAAAGGGCATGGAGGAACTTCCGTAATAACAGAACACCAGACAGTATAGAGAGATACCAGAGAACCAGGAACGAGTATGTTAGTGTGAGAAGAGCAGCTGAGAAAAGGTATGAAAATGATATAGCTAAAAAAGCCAAGACCGAGCCAAAGCTACTCCACACTCACATCAGGAGGAAGACAACAGTGAAGGAACAGGTGATGAAACTTAGGGTGGGCGAGAACAGGTACACAGAGAATGACAGAGAGGTGTGTGAAGAACTCAACAAGAGGTTCGAGGAGGTCTTCACAATAGAACAAGGTGAGGTCACTGCGCTAGGAGAGCGGGTAGTAAACCAGGCGGCCCTAGAAGGGTTCGAAATTACAACAGATGAGGTCAAGAGGCATCTGTTGGATCTGGACATGAGAAAGGCTGTTGGGCCGGACGGAATCTCACCATGGGTATTGAAAGAGTGTGCAGGAGCGCTTTGCTTGCCACTATCCATAGTGTATAGTAGGTCACTGGAGACGGGAGACCTACCAGAAATATGGAAGACGGCTAATGTAGTCCCAATATACAAAAAGGGTGACAGACAAGAGGCACTGAACTACAGGCCAGTGTCCTTAACATGTATACCATGCAAGGTGATGGAGAAGATCGTGAGAAAAAAACTAGTAACACATCTGGAGAGAAGAGACTTCGTGACAACCCATCAACATGGGTTCAGGGAGGGTAAATCTTGCCTTCCAGGCTTGATAGAATTCTACGATCAGGTGACAAAGATTGAGCAAGAAAGAGAAGGATGGGCGGACTGCATTTTTTTGGACTGTCGGAAAGCCTTTGACACAGTACCTCATAAGAGGTTGATGCATAAGCTGGAGTAACTGGTAGGGCTCTCCAGTGGATAAGGGAGTACCTAACCAGTAGGAAGCAGAGAGTTACAGTGAGGGGTGAGACCTCAGATTGGTGTGAAGTCAGCAATGGAGTCCCACAGGGCTCTGTACTCGGATCTATCCTGTTTCTGATGTACGTAAATGATCTCCCGGAGGGTATAGACTCATTCCTCTCAATATTTGCGGACGATGCCAAAATTATGAGAAGGATTAAGACAGAAGAGGACTGTTTGAGGCTTCAAGAAGACCTGGACAAGCTGCAGGAATGGTCGAACAAATGGCTGTTAGAGTTTAACCCAAGCAAATGTAATGTAATGAAGATAGGGGTAGGAAGCAGGAGACCAGATACAAGGTATCATTTGGGAGATGAAATACTTCAAGAGTCAGAGAGAAAGACCTGGGGGTTGATATCACGCCAGACCTGTCCCCTGAAGCTCATATCAAGAGGATAACATCAGCGGCATATGCCTGGTTGGCTAACATAAGAATGGCCTTTAGAAACTTGTGTAAGGAATCTTTCAGAACATTATATACCACATATGTCAGACCAATCCTGGAGTATACAGCCCCAGCATGGAGTCCATATCTAGTCAAGCATAAGACTAAACTGGAAAAGGTTCAAAGGTTTCCCACCAGACTAGTACCCGAGCTGAGAGGTATGAGCTACGAGGAGAGACTACGGGAATTAAACCTCACTTCGTTGGAAGACAGAAGAGTTAGAGGGAACATAAGCACCACATACAAGATTCGCAGAGGAATTGATAGTGGTAGATAAAGACAGACTATTTAACACAAGGTGCACACGCACTATGGGACACAGGTGGAAATTGAGTGCCCAAATGAGCCATAGAGACGTTAGAAAGAATTTTTTCAGTGTCAGAGTAGTTGACAAATAGAACGCATTAGGAAGTAATGTGGTGGAGGCTGACGCCATACACAGTTTCAAGTGTAGATATGATAGAGCCCAATAGGCTCAGGAATCTGTACACCAGTTGATTGACAGTTGAGAGACGGGACCAAAGAGCCAAAGCTCAACCCCCGCAAGCACAACTAAGTGAGTGTACACACACACACACAGGGGGGCCTCGTAGCCTGGTGGACAGCGCGCAGTACTCGTAATTCTGTGGCGCGGGTTCGGTCAGAAACAAATGGGTAAAGTTTCTTTCACCCTTGAATGCCCCTGTTACCTAGCAGTAAATAGGTACCTGGGAATTAGTCAGCTGTCACGGGCTGCTTCCTGGGGTGTGCTTAGACTTGTTTGAAGATCCCTCCAAGGTGGGCTGTTTGACCCTCCCCAAGATGGAATCCACACCAGTTGACCCCCCCCCCCCGAGTACCCAGTTACCGCTGGGTAAACAGAGACATTAGGTGACAGGAAACTTGCCCAACCATTTCTGTCTCCCAATCAAGAATCTCGAACACGGGACTCTTCATTTGCGAGTCGAGAGCGAACCCACCTGTGCTTGTTGCCTAACGATATGAACAAATAAAAACAAATAAAATAAATAAATAAATAATTTATGTATGATAAAAACAAATAATAATTTTTTTGTTAAGATTACGGTGAGATTACGTAAGTTTGGTATTTGTACATTATTGTACAGCCACTAACACGCTTAGCCTTTTGGGCAGGTCCTTATGTAGTATTGTATTATATATAATTGCTTACTGTATTGTAATAATACGGTAAACAGTAGCAATAATAATATTACAAAATACTTTTATATCCAAGACTTATGTATATTAAAAGAGTTGGAAAAAGTGATGTATTTTATACGGGTGGTGGGTACTCCCAGCGCGCATAGGAAATATTGCTGGAACAAACGTGGATGTCTTCCAGAGAACACTAGACACTCCAGGAAGCAGTTCAGGTACAATCCAGGTACACACACACGCAGGGGCCCCCGGGTGTATTTACTATTTGTGCCTGCACAATCGAGCTATATAGCTCTTAAGAGCTCAAAAGCCTTTCAACCCAAGCTGTTGTTCTTCTATTGTGTCTACTACATGTATTTTTAACACACACACACACACACATTCCTAGGGAGCAGCCCGTAGCTGCTGTCTAACTCCTAGGTAACTACTGCTAGGTGAACAGGGGGCATCAGGGTGAAAGAAACTGCTCATTTGTTTCTGCCTCGGCCGGGATTCGAACCCGGGCCTCTTAGGACTACGACCCCCCAAGTGCTGTTCACTCAGCCGTGAGGTGTGTGTGTGTGTGTGTGTGTGTGTGTGTGTGTGTGTGTGTGTGTGTGTGTGTGTGTGTGTGTGTGTGTGTGTGTGTGTGTGTGTGTGATCAAAATATAAGTAAAGCAACGCTACTTGGCAAGATATAATTATCTTGCAATGTGAAACATATTAAACACACACCAAAGAAAATGTATATGTAATATTCGTACACATACATCCCTGTATCTATATGTTATCAGCGATATACACGCAGACAGATGTGTTCCGTTGGTGTATATATATATTTGTGCAGATCTTGGTATATATATATATATATATATATATATATATATATATATATATATATATATATATATATATATGTATATATGTATATATATATACTGTTCCAGGACACATCTTGCTGGTCGGTCCAGGAAGTTCGCTTGTGCGGCTCTAACAACCTTGCGGAGGTTCACAGAACTTCAGCTATACACAGCAGACCAGTGAATCACTTATACTAGAGTGTTATAAGGTCTACGATCCCCAGTTACAGCCCCGCTCCTGTGCCAGGTAAGTCCACTACGGGCTCACCATAGCCCGTGCTACTTGCCCCGCTCCTGTGCCAGGTAAGTCCACTACGGGCTCACCATAGCCCGTGCTACTTGCCCCGCTCCTGTGCCAGGTAAGTCCACTACGGGCTCACCATAGCCCGTGCTACTTGCCCCGCTCCTGTGCCAGGTAAGTCCACTACGGGCTCACCATAGCCCGTGCTACTTGCCCCGCTCCTGTGCCAGGTAAGTCCACTACGGGCTCACCATAGCCCGTGCTACTTGCCCCGCTCCTGTGCCAGGTAAGTCCACTACGGGCTCACCATAGCCCGTGCTACTTGCCCCGCTCCTGTGCCAGGTAAGTCCACTACGGGCTCACCATAGCCCGTGCTACTTGCAACTTCTTGCTCATGAACCTAAGACAAATGAAGAAGGTCAGAACATGTCAGCAGCGGCCACGAACGCCGGACCTCCCTCCCTCACTCACCTCGTGGGGTTACGAAACCCAACTTGGACTTCGTGAGTAAGATGCATAAGTCACCACTCTCGGTGACTCACGCCTGAAGGAAAACCTTGAGGTTTATAATGGTATACAGGTGACTGACTCACTGATTCATCGTCAGCCCTGATCGAACTATCAGTCCTCATCCGGTTGTTAACTCTAACAAACATTCCAGCCTCGTATACTTAATGGCAACGTTTGGGCAACGTTTGCCCGTATACTGCTCTAAATTGACGTGAAAAAAAACGATGTAGCGGGAAAGTTACTATAGTGTAAAATACACATTTTCGTGTGTCCGTCACTTGGAATGGTCGGTACATCGACGGCCTGGCTTATTGTAGGTCAGGGGGTAGGTGGGTTCGATCCCTGATGATTGGGATCGTAGAAGTGGTTGGGTACTGTTCCTTCCTTTCCTTCTATTCTAAATTTGAAGCATTCTGGTTGAGCGCTTTCACGCTCAGAATGAGCGCTTTTACGCTCAGAATGAGCGCTTTCACGCTCAGAATGAGCGCTTTTTCGCTCAGAATGAGCGCTTTCCCGCTCACTCTGGCTGGGCGCTTTCCCGCTCACTCTGGCTGGGCGCTTTCCCGCTCACTCTGGCTGAGCGCTTTCAGACGGTTGACTGTCACACAGTAACTGTCGAACTGGGAGTCAGCCAGAGACAGAAGGCAAACATGGGAGGTAATGCAGCCAGTTAGACAGTCAATCGGGCAGACAGTAACACAAATAAACCAGTTAACAAAGAAGTTTAGGTAGGCAGTCAAGCACTCTTACCTGTCCGCGGGGCAGTCAGTCACAGTGCCAGTCAGCGAGGCAGTCAAGCCACACATCCAGTTGGCAAGGCAGTCGGTCAAGGAAACCTTCTAATGCTAGAGAAATATGATAACAATGATAGCCAGTGGAGCGGGTGTTCTGGTGGACAGTTAGTCAGGAGTCAGACAGTAAGATCATTCGGTCCTGTCTAGAGATGGACGGGTCGGCGAACATTGACCCCGTCCTCATGCTGGGTTCATTCCACCCAGCGGGCAAACCCGCTCTAATGACGTAGGCATCAACTTGCTGTTCATTCAACACTGGGATTTGATCAAATGTAAACGAAGCGAGGTACCACTGCCACCTCCTAGTGTCTCTCTCTCTCTCTCTCTCTCTCTCTCTCTCTCTCTCTCTCTCTCTCTCTCTCTCTCTCTCTCTCTCTCTCTCTCTCTCTCTCTCTCTCTCTCTCTCTCTGTAACCATTTCCACTAAATACCAGCTTCATCAAGATTTATCTGGTAACAAATGTTAGTTTCTCTTATGTATAAGAGAAACTAACGTTTAGTACGCTAGATGATTCTTGGTAAGAATGGATTTTTTTTATTTAGCGACCTTGGAAATTAGTGTAATTTGCCATTTCATGCGAACGGGGAATATATGGGGCTCAACCCTGACCACCTTATGTCTGCCCCATACCCCACACTAGTTACCCTGCAATGTTTCTTATAAAATAGATGTTATTATATATTAACATACAAGCTGGGGTGTCCAGCTGCACAATTATACAACGAAGAACTGAAATTGCTAAGTCCCACGGACAACACCGAAAATATTTCAGACTTTATGAAATCTGCACGAGGGGGTCTGGGTTAGATGCCGATATTTCTTAATGTTTGGCACTGGAGCCGACCCCGAATGGTCTATGACACTCCCATACCCCACATGCTTCATGTTTGAAAGTTGGGTGACTCTAGCCCCAAGCGTCTGACCTCCAGCGATAGACACACAGATATTCTCTTATGTAGTGTGCATATTTAGGTGCAAGTTTAGGTTCTGTTGGCACTTATTTGTATTTTTAGAACGTGAGTGAAGCATTACAGAGCTGCGATTCGAACGAAGCGTTGTTTCGAGAAATGTTCGGAAGTCATGGAATGTGGTCGCGTGTTGAGCGTTTTTCAATCATAAACCAAGGAGGAGTTTGGCGGCTGTATGGAATGGACATTTGGCTGTTGTTTACGAGCCAGTGAGGTACCGAACCAGGGAGGCGTAGAAGGCAGCGGAGAGAGGGAGGGAGCCGGGCAGCCTGAGCGAGGCTAGAGACAGTGTCCGGACGAGTGAGCGGCAAGAGGCCAGGGGGAAAGTGAAGGAGGCCCCGACCCAACCACTCCCACACAAAAATTCCCAGAGAGCTGTAGGAAAATACCTACCTGCGTGTCGGGTTATTCCCCCCTTGCCCGGCCCGTTATACAGCTAATGCAGCGTTCTAATTCCGATCAATTTCTTGCAATTGATCACTATACGAGTAGGAAAACTGCGGGCCTGACCTCCGCGGCATCAGGAACTGAACTCTCTAGTTTGTTTAGCTAAGCAAGTAACAATCTTTTGACGCTATCTGTGGGTCAATATTACCCGCCTCCAGCACCCCTATACTCAGTGATATTCGAATGAATGTTTTAGCTGCTAAAGAAAACAGATTTGAAATTAAATTCCTATGGATACCATCACATGTTGGCATCTCAAGGCATGACACTGTTGATATGCTTGCAAAGACAGCCTGTAGAAAACCAGTGGTAGAAATTGATATGGGTGTTTCATTAGCAGTGACAAAGAGAATACTTAAACAAATATCTAATATAGAACATAGTGGCCAGAATACGCCTGGGATATAGACGTATCTGGCAGCTTTCTGAAAACCTAAATGTCGAGTTCACAATGTGTCAACTTTGTGAAAGAAAACATGCACTCTCTTGAACATTATATTGTAGAATGTCCCATAATGACTGACTTTCGCCCTCCTGGGCTGAGGTATGCTGAACTGTGTAATTACTATATGAGTACTGGAACACTTGATGATATATTGGACTTGTACCCAAGATTGACCATGTAATGTATCATTTATACAATGTATGTATATGATGTAACTATATAACCTGAGCTTGTAAAAGCATCTTAATCACCTTCAGTGGTTAAGTGCTTAATTGCACATTAGTTTCTCTATCAGCTATCTCACCCTGTCAGAGTAAAAGAGAAAAATGTATATATGTATGTATGTGTGTATATGTTTGTTTATGTTTGTATATATGTTTGTGTATATGTTTGTGTATATGTTTGTATATGTGTGTGTATGTATGTGTATAAAGTATATGTGGAAGCTGATCAGAATTACATTTCACCTTTGTAAATTCATGACACTATGTAAAAGACACATCGAACACTTTATGTAGGGCAGTCGTAACTATGTATCAATGTATTTACGTATGTAGCTTAGCCTAACATTTTAAAAGCACTACAATCACCTTCTGTGGTTGATTGTTCAATAAACCCTTGAACTATATGTTTAACACGTCTCTCATTCTGTCCATAGAGGACAGAAGAAAATGTATATATGCTGGTTAGTATTGTAAATGTCTGGCCACGTCTGTGGTAGAAAAAATGCCCCATCCCATGGGTGATATTGGAAGGTTGACAGTCACATAATTGGAACTCTACAGTTCATTTACCTCAGCATGTAACAATCTTGTGAATCTTGGTACACAATTTATTTTACAAAAACTTTAATTTCTTCCCGGCGTTCAAGTAGCGGGTCAAAGCTTGTCTTCGTGACAACCAACTAACTTTTGTGCGAAAGGAAAACAGAATATTCACCTTCCAGATCTTGACAAATTGATTCGATTATCCAATGGTTCAAAGCACGTCCGCTAACCCAACTGACGATCTTCACACAAGGATCTTTTTTTCGTATCTAGAGGCAATGTTTTTCATGCCAAACTGAATACCTTGCGAGGCTGGAATCACATTTTGTCATCAATGCAGAAAAGCCAGATTTATTCCCAAGCATTTGGAGGTATTCCGCCAGTTTTAAGTGGACCAGTTACTGTGGTAATCATGTCTCACAGAGACTAGGCTTCCTTCCACTAGCTGCATCACATTCTTTACAGTTTTGAGCTTGTTCTCAAATCTTCAGAAAACAGGAAATCTTGATTCGCAGCTCCGTCATTCACAGACCTCAGAGTGATGAGTTAACCACAACTGGAGACACCGCTTGACTCATCCAACTGAATACTGTTAAGGATTTTTATGAGACTAGGTCCGATATCTGAAATGGTACAAAATATCTTTACTGAAAATACTGATTCGGTTGTGAATGATGCTATTTGATAGAAACCCCCCAAGTTTGTTCCCTACTCGGTGTAATTGTTGCTATTCCCAGTGCACTCGGCTCGATGAGATCCTCTGCAACTGTTTAGGGCTTCTTGCAGTTGGTGCACTTTACATGTGCCTTGGTATGAAGCCACAAGCAGTGGTGTTTCCAACAGACACGAACCCCCCCCCCCAACTTTAGAAGTTGCGTGCAGCCAGAACAAGCGGTTGTGGTTTTTCAACGAGCGAACATCGTGTCCTTCAACATCAATTCCGTGGTGCTTGCTAGAGTGCACGAGTTTGACAACGCAACACTAACAAGACAACACTCGGTGTTATACACGTGAGACCAAAGCCTCACATTGGAGCCGGCCGGCCGAGCGGACAGCACACTGGACTTGTGATCCTGTGGTCCCGGGTTCGATCCCAGGCGCCGGCGAGAAACAATGGGCAGAGTTTCTTTCACCCTATGCCCCTGTTACCTAGCAGTAAAATAGGTACCTGGGTGTTAGTCAGCTGTCACGGGCTGCTTCCTGGGGGTGGAGGCCTGGTCGAGGACCGGGCCGCGGGGACACTAAAAAGCCCCGAAATCATCTCAAGATAACCTTAAGGTAGTCGTCATTACAGCTCTTCCTCAACGTGAAGGTTAATCTGCGAGACAGAGAGACAAAAATATGAGACCGTTTTGTAAAAATTTGTTTTACCTTATAAAACCCGTTTGAGGAATTTGGTCCAGTGCAAAAAAAAATAATACAATTCACATGACATATAGTGTTAAATGACACAAGACAGAAGAAGCACAAAGTTGCTTTCCACAGCAGCAATAATTATAGACTAGTTTTGCCTGAGGAGATATGATATTTTTACTGAGAAATTGCTAATTGTACCTTCTCCCCCCCCCCCCCATACCTCTTGGACAGTAGAAGACAGATTATAAAGTGTATCTCCTGCCCGAAACGCATTGCGTAATAGTGGCTTTAGGCATTGTATGTACTAGCTCTATCTATAAATCGATCAATTTATGTAAAATCACTTGTATGTATGTACCTTACCTGAATAAACACATTTATTTATTTATTACCTTCTCTTGCTCAATAGAGGTCAAATTATACACGTATAATTTTGTCCATTATGCAAACTTACTGAATGATATTGTACTAGGCTGTGAAATGCTCCCCCATTCCTCCTTCTCTAGTTATTTGATATCGAATTATCCATTAATACAAAAATTTTAGTGTTAATTTCCATACAAGAAAAAAACATCAAGATTAAGAGGAAGTCCTTGATTCCATCCGGAACCGCATATTATATTACCTACTTAAAATTACATACTTAAAATTATCTGTTAGTTTAATGACCTGCCCGAAACGCTGCGCGTACTAGTGGCTTTACAAGATTGTAAATACTGTACTATTCAATGTATTCTCACAAGCCCAATGTACCTTCTTGTATATAAATAAATAAATAAATAAATAAATAAATAAATAAATAAATAAATAAATTCTCCAAATGTTGTCGTACTTGCTCCATATATCAGTAATTCTAGTCTTCCTTGGCGATTTTCCCGTAAAAAGTTTTGTTTAAGAATTTCATATTCAATCTTTACTTGGTCTTTAGATATTTGGTCCAAGAGCTTCACGCTTGCTTGAGAACCCGTGTGATCTAGCCTAGCCTAACCAAGCCTAGCCTAACCTAACCTAACCAAGCCTAGCCTAGCCTAATGTACGGCTCGGACAGACCCGCCTGGCCTTGTGAAACCGTCATGTATATATACGGTTTCACTGTACCCCTATCCCTAACCTCCCTTTACAACATTACTAATGCAAGCGTGACATGGAGGCGAGAGTGGACAGGACCAGTCTAGGGTGATCAAGGAGGAAGTAACTGTTTTGAGAAACAAAACATGACATCCAATATTATAGTGTGAGTTGACTGTTGACCTTCCCGCCACACAATTGTTCTTTATAGGATCTTATCCCATTACATTCTTGAGGCAATTTACCAATAACGTGGAGATTATTTTGTAATCTTGATTAAAGGGATAATTGTTCCCATAATTGCTTATGGCTAGCCGCACCCAAATTTGTAAGGATGAGGGTGGTATGATCTGGGGGTCTGGGACGGGCATAGGTCGGTCTGAATAGACCTAAGTTAATTGCTTTAATTAAGAAATACTGTATGAGCATAAACACTCCCTCCCTAGGGAGGGCCATTTCCATATTGTCTTTCAATGAGGAGTGTGAAATATGTCGTTTGGATTTGTCATAACATTTCTTAGACCTATACCGTTGATTCAGTGGTTTTTAATATATTTTCTGACAGGAGTGGGAGAGGTGGCGATGGGTGGGGGGGGGGGATAGATGAATATATAATGGCTAAATACATGGATGGTCGTCGACACAGCCCCGCTCTTGTGCCAGGTAAGTCCACTACGGGCTCACCATAGCCCGTGCTACTTGCAACTTTTTGTTCCCAGTAGCTGAATCTTAAACAATAACAACATGGATGGTCGTAAGGTTATCGTGAACCAAAGTCAATTACGGGCTCACCGTAGCCTATGCTACTAAGACATTTCGTTCTGAGTAGCTAAATCTAAAACAACAACAACAACAGCATGAATAGATGAATGGGAGACAGACATCCGGGCAACATAGGGTAGCCTCCCAGCATATAATATATATACGTTCGTATATATTTGCAGCCAGCTATAAATAACAGACTAAGACTGCATTACATTAGCTGGGGTCTTGTGGTCCACATTCCACTAAATGACAACAAGTGCAGTCATGTGTTTATATATACGACAACCAGCCTCAGATGTGAGTGTTGTCAGCGGTGGTTCACCACTCATCACGGCATATGGTCTGAGATGTATCGTGTGTGTGTGTGTGTGTGTGTGTGTGTGTGTGTGTGTGTGTGTGTGTGTGTGTGTGTGTGTGTGTGTGTGTGTGTGTGTGTGTGTGTGTGTACTCACCTAGTTGTGCTTGCGGGGGTTGAACTCTGGCTCTTTGGTCCCGCCTCTCAACCGTCAATCAACAGGTGTACAGTTTCCTGAGCCTAATGGGCTCTATCATATCTACACTTGAAACTGTGTATGGAGTCAGCCTCCACCACATCGCTTCCTAATGCATTCCATTTGTCAACCACTCTGACACTAAAAAGTTCTTTCTAATATCTCTGTGGCTCATTTGGGCACTCAGTTTCCACCTGTGTCCCCTAGTGCGTGTGCCCCTTGTGTTAAACAGCCTGTCTTTATCAACCCAAAGTATGTGTGTGTGTGTGTGTCTGTGTTCGAGCCAGCTTCCCGTACAATTAATAGTACAAAACGTGAACTTTTGTGCTCCATACCGCAGCAACTGTGGCCACAACTTGCCACTAAATGCACTGAAACACACTGAAGGAGTAATTTTTATGTAATTCAAAGTCAAGCACTTGAAACCCCCAACATGTAGAAGATACTAAGAATGTTGTAACATCCATTGTATGCAACATTAATACTCAGATCAAGAGTTTCTCATTTGTACGAATACCATCACACACACGTATTGTCCAGCATGATAATGATACGGACATTGCAGCTAAAACTGGATGAGATTAGCTTCAAATTGACCTGCTGTGAAGATCACACCAGTTCAGGAAATTGGGGATGTGAAAAGAGCAGTCACTGATACTAACAGAGCAGAAATAGCGATTACCAAGAATTACTTGCTTAAGAACATAAGAACAAAGGTAACTGCAGAAGGCCTATTGGCCCATACGAGGCAGCTCCTATTTATAACCACCCAATGCCACTCATATACATGTCCAACCCTCGCTTGAAACAATCGAGGGACCCCACCTCCACCACGGTACACGGTAATTGGCTCCACAAATCAACAACCCTGTTACCGAACCCATATTTACCCAAGTCTTTCCTAAATCTAAACTTATCCAATTTATACCCATTGTTTCGTGCTGTGTCTTGTGTTGATACTTTTAATACCGTATTAATATCCTCTTTGTTATGTCCATTCATCCACTTATAAACCACTATCATGTCACCTCTAACTCTTCGCCTTTCCATTTACAACTGAATATGTACAGACAACACAAAATATCCACTTGACAGGTGAGATGGTATGGCCAGAATTAGCATGGGATATCAATACTTATGGCAGATAATGAATGCACCCAACAAAGGTTACAAGTGGAATGATTACCAGCGTGAACAAGAGATTGATGATCCACTCTCCAACACTGGATCTGAGATTGTCCCATTATCAGTTACTCCAAGCCAGATGCTACCAGATACTTTTGCAGCTACTTTATACACTCGCGAACAGTGGGAGATATTCCTGTGAGCTGCGCAGAGATTGCTCGCGCAAGCTAATGAACTCAAATTTCATGTTCTTTCTTGATTCCCTGTGTGACTAACCGTCTTACAAGATATTAAATGAACTCATACCTAGCCTGGTCGAGGACCGCGCCGCGGGGATGTAGTCTGTCATTATATATTGCTATCCTAGCCCGTTCTCAGAACAAATCCATTACCCTGAGTCACCAAACCCCGTCTCAAACCACCTGCATTGATAGCTGGATATTTGTGGTGGTCTGAAAGCATATTACGGTTCCAGTAATAGTCTATATGTAAACTGGCAAGGAAATCTTTGTCCTAAACGTACAATATTCTCAAGTTTTAACTTTATTGTATTGTAAATCTTTGGTTTATAATATAGCGTTGGTTTAAAATATAAATAGTATATGCTGAACACGTTTTCTTTGAATCGGCGTGAAGAATATGGTTTTCTGTAAACGAAGTTCTCAGGTTCACTCGGTTTTCTAATTCCATATTTCAATTTTTTGTCAATAATACATTTTATTAACGTAACCAGCCGTAATGAAACCGAATCTATTTAAACCTTAACCTAACCGGTGGATAGAGAGTAGATAATAGCATTAATTACTTAGTAGTTTCGAATCCATTACCTCCAGAGGCATTTCTCACTGACAACATGTTATAACATTTGTAGTAACTATGGCTATTATCATTTTTTTAATGACGGATTGTTTAAAGATAGAAAATATTATTTTATTATTATTATTA
>WNGS01160430.1:12940180-12954207 GCA_020271785.1 Procambarus virginalis | reverse complement strand
AAAAGTAATCGGTTACACTCCGTCACTCGTAGTGTTTGCCACCCGCGATCCCCCGCATTGCGATATTGCCAATCTCTATATCTGCTCATTGACCCCTTTGTCTTTATGTTATTACTATTTGTATTTTAACAAACTCAATAATAACTAATAGCATAATAATAAAAACTAAATATATAATAATCTAAGTAATATAATATTAATATATCATAATAGCTGCAAGCAGTGGTCTTTGCGCCATTGTTCGCGTTAGGAAATTCCTTGATTTTTAAACTCTGCGGCAAGTCTTTAACTTAGGCACGTGTTCCACTACTGTGGGTGGGGGTGGGGCCTGATCGCAACTTAGCGCAACAGCCAGCGCTGCACAGAGCTGACGGAGAAATGGATTGTAGTTGTTGTTATAGATATCAGTACTCGGAAGAGCTCCAAGTAGCAACGGGCCTAGGGAGCCCGTAGGTAGTTACCTGGCAGGAAGCGGGGCAGTAGCACGTGCTAGTGGTGATCGCGTAGTGACTTACCCGGTACTGGAGCGGGGCAAGTAGCACGCGCTATGGTGAGCCCATAGTGGACTTACCTGGCACAGGAGAGCTGTAACAAGTAGCACGGCAATGGTGATCCCGTAGTGGACCTTACCTGGCACCAGTGGCTGGGGCAACAGTAGCACGGCCTGGTGAGGCCTCGTAGTGGACGTTACCTGGCCAGGAGCGGTGGGCAAGAGCACGGTGCTATGTAGCGTGTCTTACTGGCAGAACCGCAGTAGCCTGCGTATGGTGAGCCCGTAGTGGATCTTACCTGCAGGCGAGGCACCAACAGTAGGAGCAGTGACTTACCGGCAAGGAGGGGCAAGTAGCACGGGCTATGGTGGGCCCGTATTGGACTTACCTGGCACAAGGAGACGGGCAAGTGCGCGGGCTATGGTGAGCCCGTAGTGAGACGTCACCTGGCACAGGAAGCGGGGCAAGTAGCACGGGCAATGGTGAGCCCGTAGTGGACTTAACCTGGCACAGGAGCGGGCAAGTAAGCGGGCTATGGTATAGAGCGCCCCTGAGCGTGGACTTACCTGGCACCAGCAGCGGGGGCAAGTCAGCACGGGTTATGGTGAGCCCGTAGTGGACTTACCTGGCAGCAAGCAGCGGGGCCAAGTGCACCGAGGCTCATGGGGACGCCCTAGTGGACTTACCTGGCACAGGAGCGGGGCACAGTAGCAACGGGTCTATGGTGAAGACGCCGTAGTGTGACTTACCTGGCAACAGGAGCGGGGACAAGGTAGTCCGCGGCTATGGTGAGTCCCGTAGTGTGACTCACATGGCACAGGGAGCGGGCAAGTAGCACGGGCTTATGGGTGCAGCCTAGCTTCCCTTGAAGAGCGGGACAGTGGACCTAGTGCCGTGGGACTTACCTGGCACAGGAGCGGAGCAGTAGCACGGGCTATGATGGAGTCCCGTAGTGGACGTACCTGGCCATGGGGCAAGTACCCGTTAGGCCATGTGGTACTACCTGGACAGGATCGCCAATACCGGGGCTATGGTGAGCCCGTAGCTGGACTTACCTGGACACGAGGAGCGGGGCAAGTTAGCACGGGCTATGTGAGCCCGTAGTGTACATAACTAGTATCGTTGTTGTTAAGCAGGTATCACGAGCTAATGGTGAGCCCGTAGTGGGACTTACCTGGCACAGGAGCGGTGGCAAGTAGCACGGGAACGTATGGCGAGCCCGGTAATGGGACTTACCTGGCACAGGAGCGGGGCAAGTAGGCACGGGACTGGTGAGCCCGTAGTGATCCTACCTGCACACGGAGGCGGTGTCCAGTAGCTCATGGCTATGGCGATGCCCGTAGTGGACTTACCCTGAGCACAGGTAGCGGGCAATGTAGCACGGGCGTAATGGTTGAGCCCCGTAGTGGACTTACCTGGAAGGAGGCGTGGGTCAGGTACCACGGGCCTATGGCTTGACCCGTAGTGGACTTACCTAGCACAAAGGAGCGGGGGCAAGGTACGCACGGGCGATGGTGAGCCCGTAGTGGAATACCTGCCGACGGGGCAAGTAGCACGGTCTATGGGTGAGACACGTAAGTGGACTACCCTGGCACGGAGCAGGGGCAAGTGCACGATGACTATGGGCTCCCTAGTGACTCTGATACCGGGCACGGCAGGACAAGTAGCACGTCTATGGCGAGCCGTAGTGGACTTACCTGGCACACCGGAGCGTGGCAAGTAGCACGGCAATGGTGAAGCCGAGTGGACTTACCTGGCCAGAGCGGGGCAAGTAGCACTCGGGCTATGGTGCCGTATGGACGTACCTGGCACAGGCCGGGGCAAGTATCACGGCTATGGTGACCACGATAGGGTTCTTATCCTGGCACCCAGGACGGGGCAATAGCACGGTCTAGGCGAGCCCGTAGTGACTTACCTGGCACAGGAGCGGGGACAAAAGTAGCACGAGTGCTATGGCGAGCCTAGTGACTTACCTGGCACAGGGGCCGGGGCAAGTAGCACGGGCAATTGTAGACCCGTGAGTGGAACTTAACCTGCAACAGGACCGTGGGCAAGTAGCACGGGCGCAGGTGAGCCCGTAGTGGCACTTACCTGGCACAGGAGCGGGCAGTAAGCACTGGGCTATGGTGAGCCCGTAGTGGCTTACCTGGCACAGGAGCGGGGCAACGTAGCACGGGCTATTGGACAGGTAGTATACGTCCGGTCGGGGCAAGGCGGCTATGGTGAGCCTAGACTTACCGGCACACGGAGCGGGGCAAGTGGGACGGGCTATGGTGATCCCGTATGTGGTATACCTTCACTGGGACGGCATTAGGGTCTATGCGCGGGTCTCTGGCAGCCGCTGGGATTGTAGGTCACTGCGTCTAATTATATTATAACGACGAGTCACCGCACCAATTGTACCGATTGTTTCCAAGATAAAAGGCCAACATTCATGACCATTTCAACGTCATGAATGTTGGCCGCCACACTAGTTAGCCAATTTCTCTTGAATGGGGATAACAATGAAGGATATTAATAGGGTATTCTAAGAGGGGAAACTTGTCAGGATATTCGACTAACTACCCACCACAATTCAAAGGACAACTCACAACAGTCGGGACCAAAGAAGAAGGCCAGAGGCTCAACCCGGTAACACAATAGGTGAGCACAAACCTTTTTACCATACGGGTGAACAGATGCATCAGCAGACAGGAAACGGCGCCCAATCCCATACACCAAAGGACTGTATAAACATCGAGGTCCACGGTGTTCAGCCTCCCAGCGAGTATAAGAAATATTGCCGGACACCCGTGGACATCTTCAAGAGGAAACTGGATAGTTTTCTTGCAAGGAGTGCCGGACCAACCGGGGGTGTGGTCCGGTATTGGGCCTGCGGGCCGCTCCAAGCAACAGCCTGGTGGACCAAGCTCTCCTGCCCTCGGGTCGGGCTTGGGGAGTAGAAAAACTCCCAGAACCCCATCAAGCAGGTATATTGGGGGCCTTCGGCCGCTCCAAGCAACAGCCTGTTGGACCAAGCTCTCCTGGCCTCGGGCCCGGCTTGGGAAGTAGAAGAACTCCCAGAAACCATCAAGCAGGTATATGTGGGCCTTCGGCCGCTCCAAGCAACAGCCCTGTTGGCCCAAGCTTTCACACGTCAAGCTGGGCCTCGGGTCGGCTTGGGGAGTAGAAGAACTCCCAGAACCCCATCAGCAGGTAGAAGCAGTTACAATGGATCCAGAGGGGCTCCAGCGCAAGAGAAACGAGGCGCCGCTCGCTCAGACCTGTGTAATACGTGGGGAAAAAGAGAGAGAGAGAGAGAGGAGAGAGAGGAGAGAGGAGAGAGAGAGAGAGAGAGAGAGAGATAGAGAGAGAGAGAGAGAGAGAGAGAGAGAGAGAGAGAGGAGAGAGAAAGAGAGAAGAGAGAAGAGAGAGAGGAGAAGAGAGAGAGAGAGAGAGAGAGAGAGCAGAGAGAAGAGAGAAGAGAAGAGAAGAAGGATAGAGGAGGAGAGAGAGAGAGAGAGAGAGAGAGAGAGAGGCACGAATGTAACAGTTGTGAAGCCAAGTCATGGTGGTAATGGTGGAGGGAAGGAGTGTGAGTGTGGCGCCACAAGGTCACACCCAACACGCCCGGCCACACCCCGCGGCTCTCTTGTCTCCCATGATGGTGGCGGCGGCGGGGTCCTCGACGGACTACGACGCTAAAATATTATCTTCACACATTTTACGTTTTTGCCTTCTGTATTGTTCCAATTTATTGTTTTATTTCTATCAAAGACTTATTATTTCCTGTATGTCAGTTGCACATCTATAATGCCACAGTTACTCTGTTTCTTCAACACTTTTCATGGCTAAAGATTTCAATTCATAATAATAATAATAATAATAATAATAACAGGGGCCAGATTCACAAAGCAGTTACGCAAGTACTTACGAACCTGTACATCTTTTGTCAATCTTTGGCGGCTTTGTTTACAATTATTAAACAGTTAATGAACTCCGAAGCAGCAGGAAACTGTTTATAACAATAACAACAGTTGATTGGCAAGTTTTCATGCTTGTAAACTGTTTGATAAATGTAACCAAAGCCGTCAAAGATTGAGGAAAGATGTACAGGTTCGTAAGTACTTGCGTAACTGCTTCGTGAATCTGGCGTCAAGACTGTGACCCCAGCAAAGAGGAGCAGGGAGACGTCTACACCAGCACCCGAGAGTGTATTTACGAATGGTCCAGACCCCCTTGCCCAGTTACGGGGCTATTCATGCCCGTGCCACCTTCTTGGGTGGCTTAATCTTCATCGCTCACCCTTGCCCAGCCACGCCAGGACGTCCTCGAGTGCTGGGACACATGTGGTCACCCCTCCAAACTCTCCACCGGCCGCTCGGGAAACAGAGAGCTACCAAACACACGCGTGTATACCGTGTCAGCGAGGCGGACAGCCCGTCTGGTGTCATAACATCGTGTCAGCGAGGCGGACAGCCCGTCAGCTGTCATAACATCGTGTCAGCGTGGCAGATAGATGGCAGACCTTCCCGCACCCCCACAAAGCCTCGCCCACACGCCCCAGGCTAGATTTGTTAGTGTTATAAAAACAAAAAGCAAAAAAAAAAAGACATGATTGTAGCACTCTGCTCCATGACACCGCCAATACGTTACATGACTGTATCATTGTTTGCTTTCGACAGCAAACACCGTTGCCTGGCGCCCCTTGATCAACACGACTTATCAACACAAGACAGAACACGAAACAATGGGTATAAATTGGATAAGTTTAGATTTAGGAAAGACTTGGGTAAATACTGGTTCGGTAACAGGGTTGTTGATTTATGGAACCAATTACCGCGTAACGTGGTGGAGGTGGGGTCCCTCGATTGTTTCAAGCACGGGCTGGACATGTATATGAGTGGGATTGGGTGGTTATAGATAGGAGCTGCCTCGTATGGGCCAATAGGCCTTCTGCAGTTACCTTTGTTCTTATGTTCTTATGACTGTCTTTTGCCCCGTCACGCCTTCATCGGTGCCACTGGCACCCTCGGGGCTGTTCCAGGCACTCTAAGGTGGCACTCAACTTGCTAACTCATTAGTGCCATCGTGCCTTAGGATGGATAGTTTGGGATCAATGCCTTGTCTCGCCATTTGGCATTCCGTCAACAAAAAAAAATCATAAGCGACGGGTTGGCTGATAATAGTGCTATCACGTGAGAGGGTACAGTAACACCAGGTATAGGAACTCTGGGGCGGGGCTCAAGAGCTGGACCTGAACTTCCCGTAGACACAACTAGGTAAGGAGGACCGGGCCGCGGGGACGTCGAGCCCCGAAATCATCGCAAGGTAAGGTAAAACCTTGAACCTTGGTGGGGTAGAAATAGCCTAAGCTACTCAAACTCTTTGAGATGTATTTTATTGTCTCAATAAACGTACTTGAACCTTGAACCACTGTGACCTCACTCATGCTTCTAGAGGCTGGCCGAGGTCACAGGAGAGACCAAGCCCGGGGTCACGAAGGTCAAGCGCCCCGCCCTTGTCAAGGGACGTCCTTTGTTCTGTGTCCACTAATGATCGATTTCACAACTCGCTCCCCACCTGAAAACAAAGATATTTTGTGGCCCAAATTCTGGCGAAGAAAGGCAATTGTTGGCCCCAGAGGCGACGTGAGTCTGGCGGGAAGACAATGACTAGGGTGGCAAGTTGGCGGCGCAACCCGCCATTACGCAACGCTCGCCTCTTTTGTTCCATTGTCTGCCCGTCCGCTGTCAAAAATAGGACGCGGTAAAAAGAAAATACAGGACATGTGATAGACAGAATTAATACAAGAACTTTTAAAACGATGGTAAATTGTATAATATTACAGTCTGGGGTTTATTTTTGAGGCCCATGATATATGAATTCAAATATTTTAGACGGGGACAAAGTACGTTTTCTTAGCCTAGCGCGCTCAACACAACTTTCTCGCTCGATACATTTCTCAAGGAATTGTCTTGATTTTAGGGAGTCTTAAGACCAGCATTATCAGTCCTTTGGAACAATGGTTACTGGGTATTGTAGCAAGGAACATATAGTTCAAATAATGTGATTTGAAATTAGCAAAACCTCAAAAGCTTCGTCAGTCCACCCACCATCAGCTCACGCTACTTATGGTCTTAGGCAGCAGGAACACGCAGCAAGCGTAACAAAGCTTCATGATAACATCTGTAGGAACTTTCACATTAAATTCGTCTTAAAAAAGCAAATGCCTGATTCTAAAAACAATCATGAATTAACCAGCAGTTGGCACTAGGAGAAGCTGTGTGGGGTATCAACAGTAAAAAGCCTAACTTATATACATTAATAAAGCCTAAAAGTAAGACTAAAGCCTCTTGCAAGAACTTTAGTATCAACATTAAACATACCACAGACTGTTCTACTTGATGTGTGAGAGCCACAGTTGACGACCACACCCCATACACCAACCCAGCACTAGGCTCAAAACAATACAAATAATAGCAAAAATAATGCCCCCAAAAATAGTTGAAACTTCCCAATATACACGAAAAGAATCGACAAGTACTCACCTAATTGTATTCACCTAATTGTGCTTGCGGGGTTTGAGCTTTGGCTCTTTGGTGGCTCTTTGGTCCCGCCTCTCAACTGTCAATCAACTGGTGTACAGGTTCCTGAGCCTACTGGGCTCTATCATATCTACATTTGAAACTGTGTATGGAGTCAGCCTCCACCACATCACTTCCTAGTGCATTCCATTTATTAACTACTCTGACATTGAAAAAATTCTTTCTAACGTCTCTGTGGCTCATCTGGGTACTAAGTTTCCACCTGTGTCCCCTTGTTCGTGTCCCACCCGTGCTGAAGAGTTTGTCTTTGTCCACCCTGTCAATGTCCGGACCAACCGGCTTGTTATGGATATGTGGATATATTAGGTTATATACGTTAGGTTATATATTTTGTTATATATGTAGAGCTGGCTGTTTTATATGCAGCCCGCAGCAGCTGCGGGCTGCTGCAAGCAACAGCCTTCTAGAGCAAATAATGACAAGACGAGCCTAGCTCCAGGCCGAACAAGGCTCACAAGGCAGTATGAGGCAAAAGGATTGGCTAAGATGCATAATGTTATGAATTTCGTGAGTGTTCCTCGGAGTACGTGGGAATCTTGGGAGCACGTGGGGACGCCTGGGAGCACGTGGGGACGCCTGGGAGTACGTGGGGGACCCCTGGGAGCACGTGGGGACGCCTGGGAGCACGTGGGACTCTCACCTAGAGCTGGGAGGTGAAGGTCTGAGGCAGGGCCCTCGTCCCCCCCCTCAACATTCACACAACATTACCACAGTGTAATAACCATTATTACGTGTTACAACGTAACATGTGAGTTGTGGTTGGGTGTTGGGGCCTCGCCCTCCCACCCTCTTAACACTCAAAGGGGGCCAGGGGCAGGAATCAAGCATTTACGCAACCACTCAACGAAACCTGTGTATCTTCCTCATTCAAGGTGTCTTTGTTTACATTTATTAAGCCGTTTATGAGCTCCGAAGCTCTGCGAGGTTGTTTCATATAGGTAATAACCTCGGGTTGCCAAGTTTCCCAGTCGTAAACTATTTAATAAATGTAAACAAAACCGTCATGATTAAGATGTACAGGTTTCGTAATCGGTTACATAATGCTTGAGGTGTCATGGCCCCCCAGGCTCTTTCAGTCCGAGTGGCGCGCTGCCTACGCCAGGCAAGAAGGCCATTTTGGCGGGAACTGTTGCGATTGGTCGACTTGTCACCAACACATCACCAAGTCGACGGTCTCTCACCGAGGTCTCATTCCCGCCACTACTCATCAAGGATTCATCAAGCATTTGTGTGCATATTTAAGGAACCTGTACATCTTTCCTCGAAAGATAGATCTTAAAAGTTTAATCTGTGGCTTAATCTGTGTTTATGAAATTTTTACGAGCTTCGAACTTTTGCAAACTAGGCTGCCACGATTTTGTTGATGTACAGGTTTCGTATGCGGACCCTACGAGAAGTACCAGCTACCATAGACAACCGGAGTGTGAAGCAAGATTATTCCTTCCACGTCATAGTGACGTCACACGTCGCGCACACCAAATGTAAAACAAATCCACAAGGGCCGTGACGAGGATTCGAACTTACGTCCGAGATCATTCCAGACGCTGCCCTTATCCACTGAGCTACGACATGATCAAAAAGAGTTAAAACCGAAGTTCTACTGAACTTACTGGAGCCTGCAGCCTCTCCGAGACACAAACCAGGGTTTTACACAACTCCCCTCATACACTCGAGCTATATCAATAGACCGTTCTCCCTCTTCACCCTTACTTCATTCATTTGATACATCACGCTATTGTGATTTCTGTATGTGTAGTGGAGATCAGTCGCTGCCCCGCTGGTTGTAACTACTCAGAACGAAGTGTCCATGTAGCACGGGCTATGGTGAGCCCGTAAAAGGCGTGTTTATATAACGACGCCAAACACCGCACTGAAACAAGCGAGTAACGGAGCTGACCATTGTAGATAACTCAGCTGACCAGTGATGAATGACCTTAACGAACCTTTTCAACCACTTTCACATAATGTTTTTTTGTTTGGTAGAGAAACATGATCCCTGGTGCTGTAAATAGTGTCTTTTGACCTATTTGAGCGACACCCAGCTCTTGGGCCCCGCCTCGTAGCTTTGGTGATGGGCTGATTGATGTTGATATCAACCTTGGCAGGGTTCATAATGTACAACAATACCCTACTAATCGCATTTATTTTTATTGTTATTGTTACTATGGGGTTACATCCCGGGGAGTGTCGGTATTTCGTCCCTTTGGGTACCTCGATATAAGTCTAACATGTATATATTCACTGGCTGCCTGTCCCCCGACACAATACATGATTATTAAAACCTCGGCTGGAATTTTTCCGTTAACAATTACAAGTAACTTGCACACTTTATAAGTACTGTATAGTAGCACCAAATATACTCCACACCTGCACTATGTTCAGGTGTGTTTGTACCGAAAACGCGTAGTATACCGCATATAACAGGAATAACCAGCTGGATATTAGAGTGTGTATAGCGTGTAGGTTCGTAGATACTGTATTTGATGTGTAGCCTCTCACTAGTATTGTCATACTTGCTCTAGACACGGTATAGGGTCTATAAGCCCTGAGAGAAGTGTGTATAACCCTCTACCTCATCGCTACTCTTCACATCAACCTAACTTAACCTTACTTAACGGAAATGAGACACAATTTTGAATTTCATGTGATGTGACCGCGGCGCGTGACGTCACTATGACGCCATTATTTGGATTTTCGGAACAGGTTTTAGAATTGGATCCTATTCTGCTTGAGGCTGTGAATGGTGGTTACTTCCACCTCTCACCGCATGCCTGGCAGATCTCTGCGGCTGCCTGGAAGAGACAGGCAGTTGCAAATCGTCCTCATAATGTTTTAATACATAAAAATGTAACAACATGTTGCGCAAGGCGGCAATGGGTGGTGGCGGCGATGCCATATGTCCGATGAGTTAACGACTCGCAACCTCAATAATTAGCGGGACCGCAGTGTAACCGCTAGCATGATGGGTTGTTGACCGAGGCGGTGATGAAAGTGACCCCACAGGTACAAATATATCCAAGGTTCTCTCTCTCCTCCCCCTCTCCCCAGAGCCCGCCAGCGGCAACACGGCAACCATGTCACCCGCCTCTCTCACCTCATTTGTTTCTCACGCTCCGCCTCGCGCACGAGCGCCACTTTATTATTCTACTAAAACACTCTTACATGATGTATCCGTCTTGGTAAGGCCAGGAAACTCACGGTATTGAACTGCTGGGTTTTGGGAATTTTAGGGTGGAACTTGAAAACTAAAAAGTTCATGCAAAAGCATAACGAACGTAATGGGCTATTCATCAGGCTCCCAAAATATATGTAATGTACTCGAAGAAATATTCAACGCTGTACAAGAGATATTATACAGGATTGATGAGATTGAGACTGATTTAACTACAGGTGTACATGATGCCTGTACACAGCCTGCCCCTAATGTTTAAAGAGCTGGACGTTATAATCCCCTGTAACGGCTGTGAGGAAGCTTATAACATTGGGCGTTATGATAGTCCCTTTGACATACACAATGAAAACCTTCAACATGGAACGCCGAAACGTGTCTGTATCTTACAGGCTCTCTCTCTCTCTCTCTCTCTCTCTCTCTCTCTCTCTCTCTCTCTCTCTCTCTCTCTCTCTCTCTCTCTCTCTCTCTCTCTCTCTCCCTCATATTACAGCATCATATGTAACAATCATCTCTGTACTCGTTCCCATGCCAAAGAGCTGCCACACTTCAATGTCCTCCTTTGATAAATGTGATAACTATAGAACTATTGCCCTAAACACACTATTAAAGAAAGTAATTGATCCTCTACTCGCTGAACAACTGGACAAGTCTGACTTTCAATTTGTATAAAAACTGGTCACTCGACGACGATTGGTGACGGCGGGAACATTGAGTCCAACCACTCACGAGGTATTGACTACATGACATCCAAGGTCCAAGATTAATCATTTATGCTTTGAACAGGTTATCTGAGGTTATCTTGAGATGATTTCGGGGCTTTAGTGTCCCCGCGGCCCAGTCCTCGACCAGGCCTCCACCCCCAGGAAGCAGCCCGTGACAGCTGACTAACACCCAGGTACCTATTTTACTGCTAGGTAACAGCTTAGGTTTGCTTAGGTTCTTTAATTACCGGTTACTGACAAGGTACTTTGGTCTCTCTTTCCTTCATTTTCCCAAGTAATGACAAAGTTGAATACACCAAACCTTTGACAGAATATCTTAACAAAATTGTTTTCTTTCATCACTAGATATCTATCTGTATTATTATCAATATATTTCTTATCAGGTATGCAAATGAGTTCTAAAATGGAGTAATGTCCTCTTGAAAATTTCTCACTAGAAATGGTGTCAAACAAGGTGCTGTTTTAGTCCAATTTTGTTTGATTTCTTGTAGAGCTGGCTGTCGTATAGGCTGTTATTTGTGTGGAATGGAGTCATGTAGCAGATGACTACCGAAAAGCGGGCCCCAAGAGCTGAAGCTCGAATTTAAAACTTAGATAAGTAAATACAGACACACACATGCATTGTGGGGTAGGAGCGCATACTGCGCTCTCTAACTTAAGAATCGCTTTTAAATACTTGGACGGTAAAATATTAAAGAAATTATTCACGACCTACGTGAGACCAAAGCTGGAATATGCAGCAGTTGTATGGCGCCAATGTCTCAAACTCATCAGTAAACTAAAAAAGGTGCAAAGACACACAAATGTCTTCCGGAACTGACAAACAAGAACTACGAAGAGAGGCGTTAATCTACCAAACCTAGATGATAGAAAAAAAAGAGGGGATATGATCGCGACTTACAAAATAGCGACAGGAATGGACAAAGTTGACAAAGAAGGCAGAGCTAATGCCAGCGTTTCCTCTTGTGCTATTCATCTAGCTCTACCCATGAAAAAGGCTAATGGAAAAAATTAATTACATTTTGTAATTAGACCTATTGATTAGTGACAATCAGATCTATTATATAGGAGCTGTGTATTAGGAGTGATTTTGGCTCTAGGATGGTCCTAGTGATTGTTGATGTTGTGAATGATGTATATAACAGTGTATATACATAATTGAATGATGTATATTGAATGAATCATTGAATGATGTATATAACTGAATGCTGGAATTAGTGTATTTTCTTTATTTTATCTTCCCATCAAGATCATTTTGTGATATAAACTGTGTCAATATATATATCCGCTCTAATGGTAAACTACAAGTTGGTTTACCAGTATACAGCACCTTTGAAGAGTACCCTGCTGGAGGGTATACCCGGGCTACGGGTGTACCAAGAGTACCCTGCTATAGCAGACAGGTACACTCAACACTCAATGCCTCGAGGCAATTGTCTGGGTGGAAACTAACAATTGGAAAGACAAGTTACCTGTGCGTGACCTCCCCGTCCCCTCCAGCGGTGGGTGTTGGGTGACAGATCACCTTCAAGGTGACAGATCACCTTCAAGGTGACAGATCACCTTCAAGGTGACAGACCACCTTCAAGGTGACAGATCACCTTCAAGGTGACAGACCACCTTCAAGGTGACAGATCACCTTCAAGGTGACAGATCACCTTCAAGGTGACAGACCACCTTCAAGGTGACAGATCACCTTCAAGGTGACAGACCACCTTCAAGGTGACAGACCACCTTCAAGGTGACAGATCACCTTCAAGGTGACAGACCACCTTCAAGGTGACAGACCACCTTCAAGGTGACAGACCACCTTCAAGGTGACAGACCACCTTCAAGGTGACAGACCACCTTCAAGGTGACAGACCACCTTCAAGGTGACAGACCACCTTCAAGGTGACAGACCACCTTCAAGGTGACAGACCACCTTCAAGGTGACAGACCACCTTCAAGGTGACAGACCACCTTCAAGGTGACAGACCACCTTCAAGGTGACAGACCACCTTCAAGGTGACAGACCACCTTCAAGGTGACAGACCACCTTCAAGGTGACAGACCACCTTCAAGGTGACAGACCACCTTCAAGGTGACAGACCACCTTCAAGGTGACAGACCACCTTCAATGTGACAGACCACCTTCAAGGTGACAGACCACCTTCAAGGTGACAGACCACCAAGGTGACAGATCACCTTCAAGGTGACAGACCACCTTCAAGGTGACAGACCACCTTCAAGGTGACAGATCACCAAGGTGACAGATCACCTTCAAGGTGACAGACCACCTTCAAGGTGACAGATCACCAAGGTGACAGATCACCAAGGTGACAGATCACCTTCAAGGTGACAGACCACCTTCAAGGTGACAGATCACCGTCAAGGTGACAGATCACCTTCAAGGTGACAGATCACCTTCAAGGTGACAGATCACCTTCAAGGTGACAGACCACCTTCAAGGTGACAGACCACCTTCAAGGTGACAGACCACCTTCAAGGTGACAGACCACCTTCAAGGTGACAGACCACCTTCAAGGTGACAGATCACCTTCAAGGTGACAGATCACCTTCAAGGTGACAGATCACCTTCAAGGTGACAGATCACCTTCAAGGTGACAGACCACCTTCAAGGTGACAGACCACCTTCAAGGTGACAGATCACCTTCAAGGTGACAGATCACCTTCAAGGTGACAGATCACCTTCAAGGTGACAGGCCACCTTCAAGGTGACAGATCACCTTCAAGGTGACAGACCACCTTCAAGGTGACAGATCACCTTCAAGGTGACAGATCACCTTCAAGGTGACAGGCCATCTTCAAGGTGACAGATCACCTTCAAGGTGACAGAACACCTTCAAGGTGACAGACCACCAAGGTGACAGATCACCTTCAAGGTGACAGATCACCTTCAAGGTGACAGACCACCTTCAAGGTGACAGATCACCTTCAAGGTGACAGATCACCTTCAAGGTGACAGATCACCTTCAAGGTGACAGATCACCTTCAAGGTGACAGACCACCTTCAAGGTGACAGATCACCTTCAAGGTGACAGATCACCTTCAA
>WNGS01160430.1:12917923-12939180 GCA_020271785.1 Procambarus virginalis | reverse complement strand
AAACAACGTCCCTCATATCTATTGGTTCGAGTTCTATTCTGTGTCGCGATAGAATATCTTGAGTATAAACCCATTTGTTAGGTCCATTCATCCTATACTACAATCATACCCCCTTAACTCTTACTCAATCATGTAATTTAAGTTTTTATTGACTCTTAATATAGAAGGATTCTATATTCATTTAATTCCTGGAATAACTTTGTCAACCATGTCTGTGCATGTGTTCAAGAGATTTAATTTCAAACTGATATTATATAATATTGATATTGGTATATTTTAATTGCATTTGCTGCCCATCGCTTAAGGTGTAAAGCTGAAAGCACCTACGTCAGTTGCTTGTCTGCCATATCATACAATGTAATCATCCAGCACTCACACACCTCATGAGCCAGCCCGGTGGTTCTGGGGGTGCCTACTGCCATGTGTGTGTTCTCCACAGGTGCCAACTTCAGTCATTGTAGTGCCAGACGACTGCGTTCAATGGGCCACGCCACGCTATGGGTCTGAGAGCGTGGCCAATCTTCGACGACTGTAAGTACAATCTCTACATTTTTGTTTGTCATTCCGTGCGCCAATGATCAGCCAGAGATTCTCACCTGTTGGACGCCTGCGACAGTGGAGGTTCAAGGTAAAGACATAAGCCGATGTTGAACGTATTTTTCAACGAGTGTTGAACCTGCCGCAGTGAATGTGATTTACATACTCAACACATCTAGTTATTTACACTCTTGATGCTTCGATGACCTGTCCCAGTGAGAGGTCATTTGTGTGTTCATTATTGTGCATGATTATTGACCGTCTCATTGACAGTACTATTGCTGATTCATTGTACATAGGAAATCTTGTTAACGATTCAACGCGTTGTTCAGGTGTGGTCTATATAGGCTCGATCAGTTTGGTGTTCCGTGTCTCTGTGTCGCGGTGGTGGCATTACCAACACCAAAGTCCAACCAAGAGGCAAAAGGAATAGTCCCAGATCAGTGAACTCCATCCTGATCATACAGTTCATTCTTGGCACCCAAGTATTCCCAGTTATCAATGGAAGATATTGCATTGGTTTTGCAGTATTTGTCTAGATGACAATTAACGCTAATCCGCTAGAGACAACCATGAGACATTTCCAACTGCAGGCGATGAGTCACAATAACGTGGCTAAAGTATGTTGACCAGACCACACACTAGAAGGTGAAGGAACGACGACGTTTCGGTCCGTCTGGACCATTCCAATCGACTTGAGAATGGTCCAGGACGGACCGAAACGTCGTCATCCCTTCACCTTCTAGTTGTGGTCTGGTCAACACATTTTCAACTCCCCCTTCTGGGAAGAACGCCACATAGCCTCCCGGCTTGGTGCCTTCTTTTCATAATTACTTCTGGGAAGAACGCCACTTATGATCGCCATGCTGGCCTTGAATATAACTTGATGGCTGTTTTAAATATCCGTATTAATGCCTCTAAATATTTTGTCCCATTACCGGCCATAATCCTGTTCATATTGCTAATGACATTCCCAATATTTGCTCCTGGATACTAGTTCCTCACTCAGTTTTCCCCGGGTTTAGCGCCAAAAGTCGTGTCGGAATACCTCGCCTGACAATCGTCTACAAACCCAAAAATTAGCTTACTTTCTTAAATCCTTTCGTTAAAGATTGGACTGTAACCTTCCTGTACCCCATCCTCCAGTGCAGTGTAGGTTTTTGACATCCTAAATTGGGAGAATGGCTATCTTGAGGTTATCTTGAGATGATTTCGGGGCCTTTTTAGTGTCCCCGCGACCCGGTCCTCGACCAGGCCTCCACCCCCAGGAAGCAGCCCGTGACAGCTGACTAACACCCAGGTACCTATTTTACTGCTAGGTAACAGAGGCATAGGGTGAAAGAAACTCTGCCCATTGTTTCTCGCCGCCGCCACAGGATCACAAGGACCACAGGATCACAAGTCCAGCGTGCTGTCCGCTCGGCCGACCGGCTCCCTGGCACTCTTCTTGACGGTCAACTTTAGGTACATATATTTCTGAGGACATTCCACCCATCTTCCTGTTTTGGCAGTACCTATAGTAACGATGTGGACCATAGGACATATACCCACCTACAATGCAATTAGAAAGTAGAAATTGATACTATTGCATTTGCACAAACGGGAAAAAGATTTTCCATTTATGTTGCAAAGATATACTAAACTAATCTAACCTTCCAAGGCCTAATGCACGCTATCTGAGGCCTAATATAACACACGTGTGCTATACTATCAACATCTATCAACATCAGAGGCCCGAGACTGTTCAACACGCTTCCGCTAACATAGGGACATAACTGGCAGACCCCTCACAGTGTTCAAGAGAGAACTGGATAAGCACCTCCAAAGGATACCTGATCAACCAGGCTGTGACTCATACGTCAGGCTGCGAGCAGCCGCGTCTAAACAGCCTGGTTGATCAGTCAGGCAACCAGGAGGCCTGGTCGACGACCGGGCCGCGGGGACGCTGAGCCCCGGAAGCACCTCAAGGTAACCTCAAGGTAACCTCAAGGTACTAGGCCTGGGGATGTATCTTTAAAGTATCCTTATCCTAACCTACCAGAGGATCAAAACAGAAAACGGCTGTCTGTTAAATTCTATAACAGTTGGATCAATATAGATTTACAAAAATTCAGACAACATTAATTACCACATGTCGGTACTAAATTAATAATTACCCCAATTTGCTTATTAAATAAAAAATGCATTTTTGTTATATATTTTTTATTTAAAGTATATAAATGAATACATCACAAGCCCAACATAGAAAAATAAACAATTAAGATTATCTATAACTAGTTGATGCGCGTAGAGTCCACTGAAGCAATCTTCGATATAGACTTTAATGGAGTATTAAAAAATATATAAAAATAGGGATTAAAGTATAATAAAGTCTTACCCTCCCCCCCCTGCTATATAGATCTGACCCCTGGGCTACAGGCTGGCGAGACTTATGTATCATAGTTGGGATTCATCACCTGGTCGCAAGTTCAAGTCTATTGCATTGCCCTCCTTGTAATGATTCCAAGGTTCAATGACCCCCCCAGGGCCCGGTCTTCGACCAGGCTTTAAGATTATTATTTTCATCATCGTATATAATTCAGACTGCACACTTTCCACATTATAACTAGTTTTTCAAAATCTCAAAAACTCAAATAATTCAATGATAATTTATGAATTAGATGATACAGTGAAAATTCATGGTTAAAACGTATATTATTCATAGATATAAGAATTTATTAAAGCTTCCTATATATATTTTTCACAGGTAATTCAATGATAATTCACGGATAATTAACAGATAATTCTTAGATTAAAGAGTGTGATACAGCTTTAATATTGTTCATGTTTGTGTATATGTTTTTTGAAGATGTGTCGAAATTATGTATACATTAAACTATGTATATACGTTTAAAGTATGAAACCGAGTAAAAATAATATGAATGAATTCTGAATGTCTAAAATATTTAAATTTTTGAGCCAAATTAATTTCATGGCAGGAGTAGTGTTTTGGAGGTATCAAGCGAGAACCTTTTGTTGTGTGCATAGTATTGAAGGAACCCTCGCTTGACTCCCGAGTCTATTGCCACCTGCCTACAACGTTTTGAAGACGGCATTCAGACCCTTGACTGTGATCGAATAGTGATTTGTCAAACTCTTGGGTCTTGGAGAATGTTGTTTAAGTTTTATACACAAGAAATACCAATACACACACACACACACATCTCAAGACATACACTAATGGTCACTGAATATTCAACATGCAGAACAGTGATGATTAACTTCTGTTAGACAGTTTCTTTTCCAAGCTCAGCACAGGATCTTCGTGCTCCAAACACAATCTTTATAAGCTTGTTGTGATGTTTCTTGAAGTCGGTACACCATCTTAACACATCCAGTCCGACGTCTTAGATATAAAGATTGACAAGAACCATTCCTCACTGGCTCGACGGATGCAATACGGAAACATTCTTCAAACAGGGCGGTCGTTGAGGCGTGCAAGGAGGAGCCTTGCCGGAGATCAGAAGATGTAGGTGGTGGGGGGAAGATTGGACGCGAGTGCAGTTGAAGATTGGGGGTTGAAGATTGAGATTGAAGACGACCAGGTCAACCCAGCCTGTGACCAACTACAGGGACCACGTTAGCTATTAAATCAGACCAGTAGGAGCCGTACGATTCAAGGATGGTGCCACTGTGTTGAAAAGAGAAAAGGCATTACATTAATATAGAATATTATATATCTTATAGTATAAGAGACCATGTCTGGCTGTCTGGTCGAAGTTGGAGGCCACACATTGGGGGCTGGTCTCACCCAAATCCTGTCGCCCCTTTGGTATACAATGGCAAGATGCTAATTTGCAATCTAGCTAAATACAAGACTCCATCACTTAGATTACAGAGATGAAGGAAAGATGAAGAACGGGCTGAAGGGTAGAGAATATATATATATATATATATATATATATATATATATATATATATATATATATATATATATATATATATATATATATATATCGTATCACATATATCCCACCATCCCTGGAGTATCCTAGTATCCCCCAGGATGACCCAGCATCCCCTAGGATAACCCAGCATCCCCTATGATAACCCAGCATCCCCCAGGATAACCCAGCATCCCCCAGGATAACCCAGCATCCCCAGGATATCCCAGCATCCCCCAGGATAACCCAGCATCCCCCAGGATAACCCAGCATCCCCTATGATAACCCAGTATCCCCTAGGATAACCCAGCATCCCCCAGGATAACCCAGCATCCCCTATGATAACCCAGCATCCCCTAGGATAACCCAGCATCCCCTAGGATAACCCAGCATCCCCCAGGATATCCCAGCATCCCCCAGGATAACCCAGCATCCCCTAGGATAACCCAGCATCCCCCAGGATAACCCAGCATCCCCTAGGATAACCCAGCATCCCCCAGGATAACCCAGCATCCCCAGGATAACCCAGCATCCCCAGGATAACCCAGCATCCCCTAGGATAACCCAGCATCCCCCAGGATAACCCAGCATCCCCCAGGATAACCCAGCATCCCCTAGGATAACCCAGCATCCCCCAGGATAACCCAGTATCCCCAGGATAACCCAGCATCCCCCAGGATAACCCAGCATCCCCCAGGATAATCCAGCATCCCCTAGGATAACCCAGCATCCCCCAGGTTATCCCCCAGGATAACCCAGCATCCCCTAGGATAACCCAGCATCCTCCAGGATAACCCAGCATCCCCTAGGATAACCCAGCATCCCCTAGGATAACCCAGCATCCCCTATGATAACCCAGCATCCCCTATGATAACCCAGCATCCCCTAGGATAACCCAGCATCCCCTAGGATAACCCAGCATCCCCCAGGATAACCCAGCATCCCCCAGGATAACCCAGCATCCCTATGATAACCCAGCATCCCCCAGGGATAACCCAGCATCCCCCAGGATAACCCAGCATCCCCTATGATAACCCAGCATCCCCCAGGATAACCCAGCATCCCCCAGGGATAACCCAGCATCCCCTATGATAACCCAGCACCCCCAGGATAACCCAGCATCCCCAGGGATAACCCAGCATCCCCCAGGATAACCCAGCATCCCCTATGATAACCCAGCATCCCCTAGGATAACCCAGCATCCCCCAGGATAACCCAGCATCCCCCAGGGATAACCCAGCATCCCCTATGATAACCCAGCATCCCCCAGGATAACCCAGCATCCCCCAGGGATAACCCAGCATCCCCTATGATAACCCAGCATCCCCTATGATAACCCAGCACCCCCCAGGATAACCCAGCATCCCCCAGGATAACCCAGCATCCCCAGGGATAACCCAGCATCCCCCAGGATAACCCAGCATCCCCCAGGGATAACCCAGCATCCCCCAGGATAACTCAGCATCCCCCAGGATAACCCAGCATCCCCTAGGATAACCCAGCATCCCCAGGGTTAACCCAGCATCCCCCAGGATAACCCAGCATCCCCTAGGATAACCCAGCATCCCCCAGGGATAACCCAGCATCCCCCAGGTTAACCCAGCATCCCCCTAGGATAACCCAGCATCCGCTAGGATAACCCAGCGTCCCCCTAGGATAACTCAGCATCCCCCAGGATAACCCAGCATCTCCTAGGATAACCTAGCATCCCCCTGGATAACCCAGCATCCCCAGGATAACCCAGCATCCCCCAGGATAACCCAGCATCCCCTAGGATAACCCAGCATCTCCTAGGATAACCCAGCAACCTCCAGGATAACCCAGCATCCCCCAGGATAACCCAGCGTCCCCCAGGATAACCCAGCATCCCCTAGGATAACCCAGCATCTCCTAGGATAACCCATCATCCCCCAGGATAACCCAGTATCCCCTAGGATAACCCAGCATCCCCTTAGATTATCCCAGCATCCCCCCTAGCAAGTCTCAGCATGCCCTAGCAAGTGTGAACCTCGTTGACAAGGGTCTAGAGCCACTCACGTAAAGGTGACGGTGCCAGAGCGATCCAAAGGCGCCACCCAAGTGAGAACGACTCTGCTCTTCGGGCGCGGGTTGCCGTGGGTCACCGAAGAACACTCCGGGTAGCTGACGATGTCGTCGCTCTCTTCGAAGTGGCCGATCCAGTCCTTCTGCTGGACGTCGCGAGCCTGGATGAAGAACCCTTGAACGCCGGGCCTTCGATGTATACTGGAATGATAGAGGGGAAGTGGGGGGCTAAGAGGGTGTTGTGCGAGGTAGTCCGTTGAAGGGAGGTATGGGCCAGTGTGGCTTGTTAGTTGGAAGGGTTTTGTGGGCATGGTGCTGGGATATGGGGATAAGGAGCTGGGGTATGGGGATAAGGAGCTGGGGTATGGGGATAAGGAGCTGGGGTATGGGGATAAGGAGCTGGGGTATGAGGACAAGGAGCTGGGGTATGGGGATAAGGAGCTGGGGTATGGGGATAAGGAGCTGGGGTATGAGGACAAGGAGCTGGGGTATGGGGATAAGGAGCTGGGGTATGGGGATAAGGAGCTGGGGTATGAGGACAAGGAGCTGGGGTATGGGGATAAGGAGCTGGGATATGGGGATAAGGAGCTGGGGTATGAGGACAAGGAGCTGGGGTATGGGGATAAGGAGCTGGGGTATGGGGATAAGGAGCTGGGGTATGAGGACAAGGAGCTGGGGTATGGGGATAAGGAGCTGGGATATGGGGATAAGGAGCTGGGGTATGGGGATAAGGAGCTGGGGTATGAGGACAAGGAGCTGGGGTATGGGGATAAGGAGCTGGGGTATGAGGACAAGGAGCTGGGGTATGGGGATAAGGAGCTGGGATATGAGGACAAGGAGCTGGGATATGAAGACAAGGAGCTGGGATATGAGGACAAGGAGCTGGGATATGAGGACAAGGAGCTGGGATATGAGGACAAGGAGCTGGGATATGAGGACAAGGAGCTGGGGTATGAGGACAAGGAGCTGGGATATGAGGACAAGGAGCTGGGATATGAAGACAAGGAGCTGGGATATGAGGACAAGGAGCAGGGATATGAGGATAAGGAGCTGGAGTATGAGGACAGGGAGCTGGGATATGAAGACAAGGAGCTGAGATATGAGGACAAGGAGCAGGGATATGAGGATAAGGAGCTGGAGTATGAGGACAGGGAGCTGGGATATGAAAACAAGAAGCTGGGATATGAGGATAAGGAGCTGGGATTGGATTTAGGAAAGGAATGATGCTCAACCATTTGGTGCTCGATCGATTCCCCAAATCGAACGCCGACCTGCATTAAGCGAGTTCGTCATTTTGCCATTGTTTAATATTGGAACCTATTTATTTATTTTTTTAGCATGATATTACCACATTCTTAAGGTGTGCTCGTGGAAGCTGCAGCGAGCGATCTCAAACATGAATTCATCAATTTAACTGGTGTAACCTAATTGGTATTTTTATAATATAAATTGATATAATTAATGTACAATTAGAGATTAGGCTACATGTTTTAACTCTGTTGACAATTAGTGGTATTTGCAGTAAGTGGGTGAAGCATTTAGAGGTGGGGCTCGAACGCGGAAAAAGAGTGGAGTACTGGTCGAAGAAAAAAATTTGATCTGTTGTCTTATGTACAATTTTTTTTTTCGTTTAAACAAGTTAATAGCGACGACTATGGTTGAGAAGTGATTAATTACTCACTGATTGCTCCGGATGCTTGATTAGGGAAGAATAGCGTGTGAGTGTGTGCACTCACCTAATTGTGCTTGCGGGGGTTGAGTTCTGGGTCTTTGATCCGGCCTCTCAACCGTCAATCAACAGGTGTGCAGGTTCCTGAGCCTATTGGGCTCTATCATATCTACACTTGAAACTGTGTATGGAGTCCAGCCTCCAGCACATCACTGCCTAATGCATTCCATTTGTCAACCACTGTGACACTAAAAAAGTTCTTTCTAATATATCTGTAGCTCATTTGAGGGGGGTGTCGTGTGTGTGTGTGTGTTGTGTGTGTGTGTGTGTGTGTGTTGTGTGTGTGTGTGTGTGTGTGTGTTGTGTGTGTGTGTGTGTGTGTGTGTAATTACCTAAGTGTAGTTACAGGATGAGAGCTACGCTCGTGGTGTCCCGTCTTCCCAGCACTCTTGTCATATAACGCTTTGAAACTACTGACGGTCTTGGCCTCCACCACCTTCTCCCCTAACTTGTTCCAACCGTCTACCACTCTGTTTGCGAAAGTGAATTTTCTTATATTTCTTCGGCATCTGTGTTTAGCTAGTTTATATCTATGACCTCTTGTTCTTAAAGTTCCAGGTCTCAGGAAATCTTCCCTATCGAGTTTATCAATTCCTGTTACTATTTTGTATGTAGTGATCATATCACCTCTTTTTCTTCTGTCTTCTAGTTTTGGCATATTTAATGCCTCTAACCTCTCCTCGTAGCTCTTGCCCTTCAGTTCTGGGAGCCACTTAGTAGCATGTCTTTGCACCTTTTCCAGTTTGTTGATGTGCTTCTTAAGATATGGGCACCACACAACCGCTGCATATTCTAGCTTTGGCCAGAATATGCAGCGGTTGTGTGGTGCCCATATCTTAATTAAGAAGCACATGTGTGTGTGTGTGTGTGTGTGTGTGTGTGTGTGTGTGTGTGTGTGTGTGAGTTCACCTAGTTGTGCTTACGGGGGTTGAGCTCTACTCTTTCTGTCCGCCTCTCAAATGACAATCAATCAACTGTTACTAACTACTACTATTTTTTTCACACACACACACACACACACACACACACACACACACACACACACACACACACACACACACACACACACACACACACACACACACGAAGCAGCCCGTAACAGCTGTCTAACTCCCAGGTACCTATTTACTGCTAGGTAACAGGAGGGGCATCATCATGGTGAAAGAAACTGCCCATTTTTGTTTCCGCCGGCGCCGGGAATCGAACCCCGAACCACAAGACTACATATCCAGCGTGCTGTCCACTCGGCCACCAGCACCCATATGTGTGTGTGTGTGAGAGAGAGAGAGACGGACTTCATGGACATGGAGGGCAAGCCTGTGAGAGGGAAAGTTATGAAGCAACAAATCGTGTTTAACTCTTTCGCAATTTTGCCTTTATAATCTGATCCACTGCCCGAGCCTCTGCCCCCCCCCCCCAGGTATTTCACCCCCTTCCCCTGCTGCCCCAGCCTCTGCCCCCCCCCCACCCCTATCTCAACCCGCCACTGCCCAGGGGCCAGATTCACAAAGCAGTTACGCAAGTACTTACGAACCTGTGCATCTTTTGTCAATCTTTGGCGGCTTTGTTTACAATTATTAAACAGTTAATGAACTCCGAAGCAGCAGGAAACTGTTTATAACAATAACAACAGTTGATTGGCAAGTTTGCATGCTTGTAAACTGTTTGATAAATGTAACCAAAGCCGTCAAAGATTGAGGAAAGATGTACAGGTTCGTAAGTACTTGCGTAACTGCTTCGTGAATCTGGCGTCAAGACTGTGACCCCAGCAAAGAGGAGCAGGGAGACGTCTACACCAGCACCCGAGAGTGTATTTACGAATGGTCCAGACCCCCTTGGCCAGTTACGGGGCTATTCATGCCCGTGCCACCTTCTTGGGTGGCTTAATCTTCATCGCTCACCCTTGCCCAGCCACGCCAGGACGTCCTCGAGTGCTGGGACACATGTGGTCACCCCTTCAAACTCTCCACCGGCCGCTCGGGAAACAGAGAGCTACCAAACACACGCGTGTATACCGTGTCAGCGAGGCGGACAGCCCGTCTGGTGTCATGACATCGTGTCAGCATGGTAGGCAGCCCGTCAGCTGTCATAACATCGTGTCAGCCTGGCGGACAGCCCGTCTGGTGTCATAACATCGTGTCAGCGAGGCGGACAGCCCGTCAGCTGTCATAACATCGTGTCAGCGTGGCAGATAGATGGCAGACCTTCCCGCACCCCCACAAAGCCTCGCCCACACGCCCCAGGCTAGATTTGTTAGTGCTATAAAAACAAAAAGCAAAAAAAAAAAAAGACATGATTGTAGCACTCTGCTCCATGACACCGCCAATACGTTACATGACTGTATCATTGTTTGCTTTCGACAGCAAACACCGTTGCCTGGCGCCCCTTGATCAACACGACTTATCAACACAAGACAGAACACGAAACAATGGGTATAAATTGGATAAGTTTAGATTTAGGAAAGACTTGGGTAAATACTGGTTCGGTAACAGGGTTGTTGATTTATGGAACCAATTACCGCGTAACGTGGTGGAGGTGGGGTCCCTCGATTGTTTCAAGCACGGGCTGGACATGTATATGAGTGGGATTGGGTGGTTATAGATAGGAGCTGCCTCGTATGGGCCAATAGGCCTTCTGCAGTTACCTTTGTTCTTATGTTCTTATGACTGTCTTTTGCCCCGTCACGCCTCCATCGGTGCCACTGGCACCCTCGGGGCTGTTCCAGGCACTCTAAGGTGGCACTCAACTTGCTAACTCATTAGTGCCATCGTGCTTTAGGATGGATAGTTTGGGATCAATGCCTTGTCTCGCCATTTGGCATTCCGTCAACAAAAAAAAATCATAAGCGACGGGTTGGCTGATAATAGTGCTATCACGTGAGAGGGTACAGTAACACCAGGTATAGGAACTCTGGGGCGGGGCTCAAGAGCTGGACCTGAACTTCCCGTAGACACAACTAGGTAAGGAGGACCGGGCCGCGGGGACGTCGAGCCCCGAAATCATCGCAAGGTAAGGTAAAACCTTGAACCTTGGTGGGGTAGAAATAGCCTAAGCTACTCAAACTCTTTGAGATGTATTTTATTGTCTCAATAAACGTACTTGAACCTTGAACCACTGTGACCTCACTCATGCTTCTAGAGGCTGGCCGAGGTCACAGGAGAGACCAAGCCCGGGGTCACGAAGGTCAAGCGCCCCGCCCTTGTCAAGGGACGTCCTTTGTTCTGTGTCCACTAATGATCGATTTCACAACTCGCTCCCCACCTGAAAACAAAGATATTTTGTGGCCCAAATTCTGGCGAAGAAAGGCAATTGTTGGCCCCAGAGGCGACGTGAGTCTGGCGGGAAGACAATGACTAGGGTGGCAAGTTGGCGGCGCAACCCGCCATTACGCAACGCTCGCCTCTTTTGTTCCATTGTCTGCCCGTCCGCTGTCAAAAATAGGACGCGGTAAAAAGAAAATACAGGACATGTGATAGACAGAATTAATACAAGAACTTTTAAAACGATGGTAAATTGTATAATATTACAGTCTGGGGTTTATTTTTGAGGCCCATGATATATGAATTCAAATATTTTAGACGGGGACAAAGTACGTTTTCTTAGCCTAGCGCGCTCAACACAACTTTCTCGCTCGATACATTTCTCAAGGAATTGTCTTGATTTTAGGGAGTCTTAAGACCAGCATTATCAGTCCTTTGGAACAATGGTTACTGGGTATTGTAGCAAGGAACATATAGTTCAAATAATGTGATTTGAAATTAGCAAAACCTCAAAAGCTTCGTCAGTCCACCCACCATCAGCTCACGCTACTTATGGTCTTAGGCAGCAGGAACACGCAGCAAGCGTAACAAAGCTTCATGATAACATCTGTAGGAACTTTCACATTAAATTCGTCTTAAAAAAGCAAATGCCTGATTCTAAAAACAATCATTAATTAACCAGCAGTTGGCACTAGGAGAAGCTGTGTGGGGTATCAACAGTAAAAAGCCTAACTTATATACATTAATAAAGCCTAAAAGTAAGACTAAAGCCTCTTGCAAGAACTTTAGTATCAACATTAAACATACCACAGACTGTTCTACTTGATGTGTGAGAGCCACAGTTGACGACCACACCCCCATACACCAACCCAGCACTAGGCTCAAAACAATACAAATAATAGCAAAAATAATGCCCCCCAAAATAGTTGAAACTTCCCAATATACACGAAAACAATCGACAAGTACTCACCTAATTGTATTCACCTAATTATGCTTGCGGGGTTTGAGCTTTGGCTCTTTGGTGGCTCTTTGGTCCCGCCTCTCAACTGTCAATCAACTGGTGTACAGGTTCCTGAGCCTACTGGGCTCTATCATATCTACATTTGAAACTGTGTATGGAGTCAGCCTCCACCACATCACTTCCTAGTGCATTCCATTTATTAACTACTCTGACATTGAAAAAATTCTTTCTAACGTCTCTGGCTCATCTGGGTACTAAGTTTCCACCTGTGTCCCCTTGTTCGTGTCCCACCCGTGCTGAAGAGTTTGTCTTTGTCCACCCTGTCAATGTCCGGACCAACCGGCTTGTTATGGATATGTGGATATATTAGGTTATATACGTTAGGTTATATATTTTGTTTTATATGTAGAGCTGGCTGTTTTATATGTAGCCCGCAGCAGCTGCGGGCTGCTGCAAGCAACAGCCTTCTAGAGCAAATAATGACAAGACGAGCCTAGCTCCAGGCCGAACAAGGCTCACAAGGCAGTATGAGGCAAAAGGATTGGCTAAGATGCATAATGTTATGAATTTCGTGAGTGTTCCTGGGAGCACGTGGGAATCTTGGGAGCACGTGGGGACGCCTGGGAGCACGTGGGGACGCCTGGGAGCACGTGGGGACGCCTGGGAGCACGTGGGGACGCCTGGGAGTACGTGGGACTCTTGGGAGCACGGGGACGCCTGGGTGCACGTGGGGGACGCCTGGGAGCACGTGGGGACGCTTGGGAGCACGTGGGGGACCCCTGGGAGCACGTGGGGACGCCTGGGAGCACGTGGGGGACCCTGGGAGCACGTGGGGGACCCTGGGAGCACGTGGGGACGCCTGGGAGTACGTGGGACTCTTGGGAGCACGTGGGGACGCCTGGGTGCACGTGGGGGACGCCTGGGAGCACGTGGGGGACCCTGGGAGCACGTGGGGGACGCCTGGGAGTACGTGGGACTCTTGGGAGCACGTGGGGACGCCTGGGTGCAAGTGGGGGACGCCTGGGAGCACGTGGGGGACCCTGGGAGCACGTGGGGGACCCTGGGAGCACGTGGGGGACCCTGGGAGCACGTGGGGGACCCTGGGTGCACGTGGGGGACGCCTGGAGCACGTGGGGACCCTGGGAGCACGTGGGGGACGCCTGGGAGTACGTGGGACTCTTGGGAGCACGTGGGGACGCCTGGGTGCACGTGGGGGACGCCTGGGAGCACGTGGGGGACCCTGGGAGCACGTGGGGGACGCCTGGGAGTACGTGGGACTCTTGGGAGCACGTGGGGACGCCTGGGTGCACGTGGGGGACGCCTGGGAGCACGTGGGGGACCCTGGGAGCACGTGGGGGACCCTGGGAGCACGTGGGACTCTCACCTAGAGCTGGGAGGTGAAGGTCTGAGGCAGGGCCCTCGTCCCCTCCCCCCCCCAACATTCACACAACATTACCACAGTGTAATAACCATTATTACGTGTTACAACGTAACATGTGAGTTGTGGTTGGGTGTTGGGGCCTCGCCCTCCCACCCTCTTAACACTCAAAGGGGGCCAGGGCAGGAATCAAGCATTTACGCAATCACTCAACGAAACCTGTGTATCTTTCCTCATTCAAGGTGTCTTTGTTTACATTTATTAAGCCGTTTATGAGCTCCGAAGCTCTGCGAGGTTGTTTCATATAAGTAACAACCTCGGGTTGCCAAGTTTCCCGGTCGTAAACTATTTTGCCAAGTTTCCCAGTCGTAAACTATTTAATAAATGTAAACAAAACCGTCATGATTAAGATGTACAGGTTTCGTAATCGGTTGCATAATGCTTGAGGTGTCATGGCCCCCCAGGCTCTTTCAGTCCGAGTGGCGCGCTGCCTACGCCAGGCAAGAAGGCCATTTTGGCGGGAACTGTTGCGATTGGTCGACTTGTCACCAACACATCACATCAAGTCGACGGTCTCTCACCGAGGCCTCATTTCCGCCACTACTCATCAAGGATTCATCAAGCATTTGTGTGCATATTTAAGGAACCTGTACATCTTTCCTCGAAAGATAGATCTCAAAAGTTTAATCTGTGGCTTAATCTGTGTTTATGAAATTTTTACGAGCTTCGAACTTTTGCAAACTAGGCTGCCACGATTTTGTTGATGTACAGGTTTCGTATGCGGACCCTACGAGAAGTACCAGCTACCATAGACAACCGGAGTGTGAAGCAAGATTATTCCTTCCACGTCATAGTGACGTCACGTCGCGCACACCAATGTAGAACAAATCCACAAGGGCCGTGATGAGGATTCGAACCTACGTTCGAGATCATCCCAGATGCTGCCCTTATCGACTGAGCTACGACATGATCAAAAAGAGTTAAAACCGAAGTTCTACTGAACTTACTGGAGCCTGCAGCCTCTCCGAGACACAAACCAGGGTTTTACACAACTCCCCTCATACACTCGAGCTATATCAATAGACCGTTCTCCCTCTTCACCCTTACTTCATTCATTTGATACATCACGCTATTGTGATTTCTGTATGTGTAGTGGAGATCAGTCGCTGCCCCGCTGGTTGTAACTACTCAGAACGAAGTGTCCATGTAGCACGGGCTATGGTGAGCCCGTAAAAGGCGTGTTTATATAACGACGCCAAACACCGCACTGAAACAAGCGAGTAACGGAGCTGACCATTGTAGATAACTCAGCTGACCAGTGATGAATGACCTTAACGAACCTTTTCAACCACTTTCACATAATGTTTTTTTGTTTGGTAGAGAAACATGATCCCTGGTGCTGTAAATAGTGTCTTTTGACCTATTTGAGCGACACCCAGCTCTTGGGCCCCGCCTCGTAGCTTTGGTGATGGGCTTGATTGATGTTGATATCAACCTTGGCAGGGTTCATAATGTACAACAATACCCTACTAATCGCATTTATTTTTATTGTTATTGTTACTATGGGGTTACATCCCGGGGAGTGTCGGTATTTCGTCCCTTTGGGTACCTCGATATAAGTCTAACATGTATATATTCACTGGCTGCCTGTCCCCCGACACAATACATGATTATTAAAACCTCGGCTGGAATTTTTCCGTTAACAATTACAAGTAACTTGCACACTTTATAAGTACTGTATAGTAGCACCAAATATACTCCACACCTGCACTATGTTCAGGTGTGTTTGTACCGAAAACGCGTAGTATACCGCATATAACAGGATATAACCAGCTGGATATTAGAGTGTGTATAGCGTGTAGGTTCGTAGATACTGTATTTGATGTGTAGCCTCTCACTAGTATTGTCATACTTGCTCTAGACACGGTATAGGGTCTATAAGACCTGAGAGAAGTGTGTATAACCCTCTACCTCATCGCTACTCTTCACATCAACCTAACTTAACCTTACTTAACGGAAATATGAGACACAATTTTGAATTTCATGTGATGTGACCGCGGCGCGTGACGTCACTATGACGCCATTATTTGGATTTTCGGAACAGGTTTTAGAATTGGATCCTATTCTGCTTGAGGCTGTGAATGGTGGTTACTTCCACCTCTCACCGCATGCCTGGCAGATCTCTGCGGCTGCCTGGAAGAGACAGGCAGTTGCAAATCGTCCTCATAATGTTTTAATACATAAAAATGTAACAACATGTTGCGCAAGGCGGCAATGTGGTGGTGGCGGCGATGCCATATGTCCGATGAGTTAACGACTCGCAACCTCAATAATTAGCGGGACCGCAGTGTAACCGCTAGCATGATGGGTTGTTGACCGAGGCGGTGATGAAAGTGACCCCACAGGTACAAATATATCCAAGGTTCTCTCTCTCCTCCCCCTCTCCCCAGAGCCCGCCAGCGGCAACACGGCAACCATGTCACCCGCCTCTCTCACCTCATTTGTTTCTCACGCTCCGCCTCGCGCACGAGCGCCACTTTATTATTCTACTAAAACACTCTTACATGATGTATCCGTCTTGGTAAGGCCAGGAAACTCACGGTATTGAACTGCTGGGGTTAGTGAATTTTAGGGTGGAACTTGAAAACTAAAAAGTTCATGCAAAAGGATAACGAAAATAATGGGCTATTCATCAGGCTCCCAAAATATATGTAATGTACTCGAAGATAAATATTCAACGCTGTACAAGAGATATTATACAGGATTGATGAGATTGAGACTGATTTAACTACAGGTGTACATGATGCCTGTACACAGTCTGCCCCTAATGTTTAAAGAGCTGGACATTGTAATCCCCTGTAACGGCTGTGAGGAAGCTTATAACATTGGGAGTTATGATAGTCCCTTTGACATACACAATGAAAACCTTCAACATGGAACGCCGAAACGTGTCTGTATCTTACAGGCTCTCTCTCTCTCTCTCTCTCTCTCTCTCTCTCTCTCTCTCTCTCTCTCTCTCTCTCTCTCTCTCTCTCTCTCTCTCTCTCTCTCTCTCTCTCTCTCATATTACAGCATCATATGTAACAATCATCTCTGTACTCGTTCCCATGCCAAAGAGCTGCCACACTTCAATGTCCTCCTTTGATAAATGTGATAACTATAGAACTATTGCCCTAAACACACTATTAAAGAAAGTAATTGATCCTCTACTCGCTGAACAACTGGACAAGTCTGACTTTCAATTTGTATAAAAAGTGGTCACTCGACGACGATTGGTGACGGCGGGAATATTGAGTCCAACCACTCACGAGGTATTGACTACATGACATCCAAGGTCCAAGATTAATCATTTATGCTTTGAACAGGTTATCTTGAGGTTATCTTGAGATGATTTCGGGGCTTTAGTGTCCCCGCGGCCCAGTCCTCGACCAGGCCTCCACCCCCAGGAAGCAGCCCGTGACAGCTGACTAACACCCAGGTACCTATTTTACTGCTAGGTAACAGCTTAGGTTTGCTTAGGTTCTTTAATTACCGGTTACTGACAAGGTACTTTGGTCTCTCTTTCCTTCATTTTTCCCAAAGTAATGACAAAGTTGAATACACCAAACCTTTGACAGAATATCTTAACAAAATTGTTTTCTTGCATCACTAGATATCTATATCTGTATTATTATCAATATATTTCTTATCAGGTATGCAAATGAGTTCTAAAATGGAGTAATGTCCTCTTTGAAAATTTCTCACTAGAAATGGTGTCAAACAAGGTGCTGTTTTAGTCCAATTTTGTTTGATTTCTTGTAGAGCTGGCTGTCGTATAGGCTGTTATTTGTGTGGAATGGAGTCATGTAGCAGATGACTACCGAAAAGCGGGCCCCAAGAGCTGAAGCTCGAATTTAAAACTTAGATAAGTAAATACAGACACACACATGCATTGTGGGGTAGGAGCGCATACTGCGCTCTCTAACTTAAGAATCGCTTTTAAATACTTGGACGGTAAAATATTAAAGAAATTATTCACGACCTACGTGAGACCAAAGCTGGAATATGCAGCAGTTGTATGGCGCCAATGTCTCAAACTCATCAGTAAACTAAAAAAGGTGCAAAGACACACAAATGTCTTCCGGAACTGACAAACAAGAACTACGAAGAGAGGCGTTAATCTACCAAACCTAGATGATAGAAAAAAAAGAGGGGATATGATCGCGACTTACAAAATAGCGACAGGAATGGACAAAGTTGACAAAGAAGGCAGAGCTAATGCCAGCGTTTCCTCTTGTGCTATTCATCTAGCTCTACCCATGAAAAAGGCTAATGGAAAAAATTAATTACATTTTGTAATTAGACCTATTGATTAGTGACAATCAGATCTATTATATAGGAGCTGTGTATTAGGAGTGATTTTGGCTCTAGGATGGTCCTAGTGATTGTTGATGTTGTGAATGATGTATATAACAGTGTATATACATAATTGAATGATGTATATTGAATGAATCATTGAATGATGTATATAACTGAATGCTGGAATTAGTGTATTTTCTTTATTTTATCTTCCCATCAAGATCATTTTGTGATATAAACTGTGTCAATATATATATCCGCTCTAATGGTAAACTACAAGTTGGTTTACCAGTATACAGCACCTTTGAAGAGTACCCTGCTGGAGGGTATACCCGGGCTACGGGTGTACCAAGAGTACCCTGCTATAGCAGACAGGTACACTCAACACTCAATGCCTCGAGGCAATTGTCTGGGTGGAAACTAACAATTGGAAAGACAAGTTACCTGTGCGTGACCTCCCCGTCCCCTCCAGCGGTGGGTGTTGGGTGACAGATCACCTTCAAGGTGACAGATCACCTTCAAGGTGACAGATCACCTTCAAGGTGACAGACCACCTTCAAGGTGACAGATCACCTTCAAGGTGACAGACCACCTTCAAGGTGACAGATCACCTTCAAGGTGACAGATCACCTTCAAGGTGACAGACCACCTTCAAGGTGACAGATCACCTTCAAGGTGACAGACCACCTTCAAGGTGACAGACCACCTTCAAGGTGACAGATCACCTTCAAGGTGACAGACCACCTTCAAGGTGACAGACCACCTTCAAGGTGACAGACCACCTTCAAGGTGACAGACCACCTTCAAGGTGACAGACCACCTTCAAGGTGACAGACCACCTTCAAGGTGACAGACCACCTTCAAGGTGACAGACCACCTTCAAGGTGACAGACCACCTTCAAGGTGACAGACCACCTTCAAGGTGACAGACCACCTTCAAGGTGACAGACCACCTTCAAGGTGACAGACCACCTTCAAGGTGACAGACCACCTTCAAGGTGACAGACCACCTTCAAGGTGACAGACCACCTTCAAGGTGACAGACCACCTTCAAGGTGACAGACCACCTTCAAGGTGACAGACCACCTTCAATGTGACAGACCACCTTCAAGGTGACAGACCACCTTCAAGGTGACAGACCACCAAGGTGACAGATCACCTTCAAGGTGACAGACCACCTTCAAGGTGACAGACCACCTTCAAGGTGACAGATCACCAAGGTGACAGATCACCTTCAAGGTGACAGACCACCTTCAAGGTGACAGATCACCAAGGTGACAGATCACCAAGGTGACAGATCACCTTCAAGGTGACAGACCACCTTCAAGGTGACAGATCACCGTCAAGGTGACAGATCACCTTCAAGGTGACAGATCACCTTCAAGGTGACAGATCACCTTCAAGGTGACAGACCACCTTCAAGGTGACAGACCACCTTCAAGGTGACAGACCACCTTCAAGGTGACAGACCACCTTCAAGGTGACAGACCACCTTCAAGGTGACAGATCACCTTCAAGGTGACAGATCACCTTCAAGGTGACAGATCACCTTCAAGGTGACAGATCACCTTCAAGGTGACAGACCACCTTCAAGGTGACAGACCACCTTCAAGGTGACAGATCACCTTCAAGGTGACAGATCACCTTCAAGGTGACAGATCACCTTCAAGGTGACAGGCCACCTTCAAGGTGACAGATCACCTTCAAGGTGACAGACCACCTTCAAGGTGACAGATCACCTTCAAGGTGACAGATCACCTTCAAGGTGACAGGCCATCTTCAAGGTGACAGATCACCTTCAAGGTGACAGAACACCTTCAAGGTGACAGACCACCAAGGTGACAGATCACCTTCAAGGTGACAGATCACCTTCAAGGTGACAGACCACCTTCAAGGTGACAGATCACCTTCAAGGTGACAGATCACCTTCAAGGTGACAGATCACCTTCAAGGTGACAGATCACCTTCAAGGTGACAGACCACCTTCAAGGTGACAGATCACCTTCAAGGTGACAGATCACCTTCAAGGTGACAGACCACCTTCAAGGTGACAGACCACCTTCAAGGTGACAGATCACCTTCAAGGTGACAGATCACCTTCAAGGTGACAGATCACCTTCAAGGTGACAGATCACCTTCAAGGTGACAGACCACCTTCAAGGTGACAGACCACCAAGGTGACAGACCACCTTCAAGGTGACAGACCACCTTCAAGGTGACAGATCACCTTCAGGGTGACAGACCACCAAGGTGACAGACCACCTTCAAGGTGACAGATCACCTTCAAGGTGACAGACCACCAAGGTGACAGACCACCTTCAAGGTGACAGATCACCTTCAAGGTGACAGACCACAAGGTGACAGACCACCTTCAAGGTGACAGACCACCAAGGTGACAGACCACTTCAAGGTGACAGACCACCAAGGTGACAGACCACCTTCAAGGTGACAGATCACCTTCAAGGTGACAGACCACCAAGGTGACAGGCCACCTTCAAGGTGACAGACCACCAAGGTGACAGACCACCTTCAAGGTGACAGACCACCAAGGTGACAGACCACCTTCAAGGTGCAGACCACCAAGGTGACAGACCACCAAGGTGACAGATCACCTTCAAGGTGACAGACCACAAGGTGACAGACCACCTTCAAGGTGACAGACCACCAAGGTGACAGACCACCTTCAAGGTGACAGACCACCAAGGTGACAGATCACCTTCAAGGTGACAGACCACCTTCAAGGTGACAGACCACCTTCAAGGTGACAGATCACCTTCAAGGTGACAGATCACCTTCAAAGGTGACAGTCTCCCTATAACTGGTGCTCATTTATCAAGACAAAACCATTTGACTTAAAAAAATGAAGCAAACATTACATTTATTTGTTCTATGTAATAGTTCACATATAATATGTAGAGAGAGGAGGAGAGATACATGACTCGGAATAAGAAATAACTAAGTAGAATTCAATGGGATTAGGTCGTGGGGGGGGGGGAGGGATGTTTGACGAGCTGCCGGCTTCCTGTCCCCCGTCGAGGCACACTAGATAACGGGGCCATCGGGTAAATTTGGGTAAGTAAAAGGTGGG
>WNGS01160430.1:12873867-12913491 GCA_020271785.1 Procambarus virginalis | reverse complement strand
AAACTTCTTGCTCAAGACGAATACGTTATCCTTCTGGTGATTTTTTTTAAGTGTTTACCCATAAAACCTTGAAATTTTATAAATTTATTCTTGTATTGTTTTATTAATTTTAGTAAAACACGCCTTATTACAAAAATCGTATATGTGTTCAATCGCTTCTTCAAATTAAAAGTTACAGTGTCCAAATATCATGTAATAATTATGTTATTTAAGTTGATGTTATTTCCGAAACTCTTCATACGCTTTAGGCACCGTACTTATGTTAATTATGACTCCTCACTGTTCCTGTAATTTTTTGTATGAATGTACTCTAGCCTAAATAAGCATTACCATCATGGGGGTGGGAAAATGACTCTTGAAGCCGGGGAAAGGTACGAACGAGACGGAAATGCCAACAGTCAACACATGCCCCAACCAGAAGCAGAATTGCAAGTCTATAAAAGCCTATTGAAGAAAAAAAACACTCTGTGGTCTACTGATGCTAGATGAAACTCAGGTCAAGAGACAAACTCCCCAGAAAGGTGTAGAGCGCTCCAAAATACACAGCAGTAAGGGAATAGTATCAACTGTCAAACGAGGGACACACACAGTAGTTAGGTCATTTCCGCCTGCAGTTGCACACCTTAAGATAGACACAGCCCAGCTCCTGTGCCAGGTAAGTCCACTACGGGCTCACCATAGCCCGTGCTACTTGGAACTACTTTTGTTCTGAGTAGCTGAATCTAAACTACACACCTTAATAAGAGGCGACAGGCCCCATCGGGCTCTCAGTCGGGCGTCTGCCGCTGCTGTCTACGGAGCATCTCGTCGTGTGTCTTCCCCCACCACGGCCTTCAAGTACGTTTACTTAGACTATAAAATACATCTCAAAAGGATAGAGTAGGTACAAGTTCCAGCCGCCGCTCTTATGCCAGGTAAGTCCACTACGGGTTCACCATAGCCCGTGCTACTTGCAACTTTTTGTTCCAAGAAGCTGAATCTTAAACAACAAGGGATAGAGTAGCATAGGCAATTTCCACCCTCCACCACAGTCTTCCTGCTTCCGGGTTGTCAGGTAAGTTTTGTTTTAAGTTAGTAAGTTTTCAGGACTATCCTTCTGAACTTTGTCCTACAGGGTGTATTTTTTTATGTTTTATTGTGCTGATGCAACTCTTGCTGCAGACGATGGCTTGGGGTGTTTTTTGTATTTTTACCTGAATTTACCTGAGGGTTACTCTTCTAGTGGCCTTGACGAGGACAGGAAGCCGGCGGCGTGTCGAAGGCCTATTCATTTGTTCTCATGGTTTGGTCAAGCTGGATTTTGAAATTTAGCAGCGTTTTGGTATTTCCGCCTTCGGTGGGTAGGCGGTTCCTTGGGATTATAACTCTTTATTGCCGAAAAAAAATCTACTCCTTTGCGTCTTGCATTGTGGTTTGTTGAGCTTGCAACCGTTCCTTGTTATTGTTATATCAGATCTTTCGAACAAGTTTTCAATGAGATCGGCTCTGTCATGTCTGACTTGCAGTGTTGTTAGCACCTCTTAAGTAAAAAAAAAAAAGGGACTACGGGCTCACCATAGCCCGTGCTACTTGGAATTTTGCTCCAGGTAGCGAATCTTTAACAACAACAACAACCTCATAAGTGTCGTAAGTGCTTGACCGGCCACCACTACACACACACACGTGTACTTTTACTAGAAGGAAAGTGTAGTACCTGCTCCCTTGACCACAACTACCAGGACAGCCAAGGCCTACCTTAAACCATGCAACCTTTGTAAGTGGGAGGGGGGGGGGGGGGGGTGTTCATATTGCTGTTTCCTCAGAATGGTCACTTCGTCAAGCTGAAATCAAGAAAATAACCGAGGCCAGACAAGACTTTTTAACTACTCGCACACCGTTCAGCATTGTCTGCTGCGTTGCTCGACTAACCAGGAAATAGTGCAACCACACTACAGCCTACCGCATAGGGAGGGCCCCCTGCAGCATAGGGAGGCCCCCTTCATCATAGGGAGGCCCCCTGCAGCATAGGGAGGCCCCCTGCAGCATAGGGAGGCCCCCTTCATCATAGGGAGGCCCCCTTCATCATAGGGAGGCCCCCTCATCATAGGGAGGCCCCCTGCAGCATAGGGAGGCCCCCTGCAGCATAGGGAGGCCCCCTGCAGCATAGGGAGGCCCCCTGCAGCATAGGGAGGCCCCCTGCAGCATAGGGAGGCCCCCTGCAGCATAGGGAGGCCCCCTGCAGCATAGGGAGGCCCCCTGCAGCATAGGGAGGCCCCCTAGGGAGGCCCCCTGCAGCATAGGGAGGTCCCTGCAGCATAGGGAGGCCCCCTGCAGCATAGGGAGGCCCCTCTGCAGCATAGGGAGGTCCCTGCAGCATAGGGAGGTCCCTGCAGCATAGGGAGGCCCCCTGCAACATAGGGAGGCCCCCTGCAGCATAGGGAGGCCCCCTGCAGCATAGGGAGGTCCCTGCAGCATAGGGAGGCCCCCTGCAGCATAGGGAGGCCCCTCTGCAGCATAGGGAGGCCCCTCTGCAGCATAGGGAGGTCCCTGCAGCATAGGGAGGCCCCCTGCAGCATAGGGAGGCCCCCCTGCAGCATAGGGAGGCCTCCCTGCAGCATAGGGAGGCCCCCCTGCAGCATAGGGAGGCCCCCTGCAGCATAGGGAGGCCCCCTGCAGCATAGGGAGGCCCCCTGTAGCATAGGGAGGCCCCCTGCAGCATAGGGAGGCCCCCCTGCAGCATAGGGAGGTCTCTGCAGCATAGGGAGGCCCCTGCAACATAGGGAGGCCCCCCTGCAGCATAGGGAGGCCTCCCTGCAGCATAGGGAGGCCCCCTGCAGCATAGGGAGGCCCCCTGCAGCATAGGGAGGCCCCTGCAGCCTACAGCATAGGTAGGCCCTGCAGCATAGGGAGGCCCCTGCAGCCTACAGCATAGGTAGGCCCCTGCAGCCTACAGCATAGGTAGGCCCCTGCAGCCTACGGCATAGGTAGGCCCCTGCAGCATAGGGAGGCCCCTGCAGCCTACAGCATAGGTAGGCCCTGCAGCCTACAGCATAGGTAGGCCCCTGCAGCCTACAGCATAGGTAGGCCCCTGCAGCCTACAGGATAGGTAGGCCCTGCAGCCTACATCATAGGGAGGCCCCTGCAGCATAGGGAGGCACCTGCAGCCTAGGTAGACCCCTGCAGCATAGGTAGGCCCCTGCACCCTACGGCATAGGTAGGCCCCTGCAGCATACAGCATAGGTAGGCCCCTGCAGCATACAGCATAGGGAGGCCCCTGCAGCCTACAGCATAGGGAGGCCCCTGCAGCCTACAGCATAGGTAGGCCCCTGCAGCATACAGCATAGGGAGGCCCCTGCAGCCTACAGCATAGGGAGGCCCCTGCAGCATACAGCATAGGGAGGCCCCTGCAGCCTACAGCATAGGGTGGCCACCACCCCTCACTGGAGACAAAAGATCATGTACTATTCTTGCTTGAAGTCAGGTTATCCTGGAGTTACATTATAGCTTGTTCTTTATATTAGTTTACCGCAGAGAGAAATTTTAAATTAAAATTTTCCCCGAGGGGCGAGTTTATTGGGCAGCGCGCCACTCATCCTGTGAGTGGACACACCGCCAGAGAATATATGTCTCTAATACACATGTTTAATATGTAATGTAATATGTTATATGTCTAATACATCACACATATGTTTTGAAGCAGGATAAGAGAATGAATTAAGGGATATTCCCATAACGTGCGAAAGAATCTGGTATAGATCATCGACACATTAAAGGAATCTTTAAATTAAAATTTTTGGATGGCATTGTATCCAAAAACTGGCAGATGAACTATCACCCTAAACTTGTATGCAGAAGGATGGAAAAATTGTGCAGGAGAAACCTATACCAACTGGCTAGCGTAGCCTCGTATCAGCGAGCTCACGAAATCATTTATCATTTCACGGTGAAACAATCTTGTTAAATCAGCATTATTCGGTTTTATAAATCAGAATCGTTCGTTCTGATTAATCGTTCATAAATCAGAATCGGTTTTATAAAAAGAAACAAAGAACCTTTAACCTGTTGACCGTTTTGGAAACGGGTAAACAGGTTCTCCTCCAAAATAATTATCAACGGAAGGCAGCAAGCCTGAAAACTACATCAATGACTCAAAAGGAGAGTCCCGGTAGGTAGTACAGTTGGGTGCGTTCTCGACGCACAATCGGGAATTCCGGGTTCGAATCCCGGCGGGCCAGAAATGGTTGGGCACATTTCCTTTCATCTAATGCTCCTGTTCACCTAGCAGTAAGTAGTAGTAGTAGTAGTAGTAGTAGTAGTAGTAGTAGTAGGCATCCATCAGTCTCAGGAGACTATGGAGTTGCGCTCTGGGTGTCGGTCTGGAGTGGCCTCACCAGGGCGCAAAGCCTGGGTAGTTTGAATCGGGGAGAAGCTGTTACCCAGGCAGCAGGTTCCCCCTCTCCACGGCGCTGAAAGTCTCCAATGGAAAGGCATACGCCATACGATTGGTTCCAGCGCCGTCGCAGGAACTGTGAGTTCCGGGTTTGACCTCGAAGGTGGTGAAGAAGGGCACGGGGACCTCCAACCCGGAGACCGCCGTGGTCGGGGCCGGAGAAGAACCACCCCATCAAGGGCACGAACGACCCCAGCCTCCTGAAGCAGAGCCTGAGCCGCACGACCCTCGGGAGGTGGACGTCCCGGTCCCGCACCTACGGGTCCCAGACAAGGATCGTCACAGCAGCCTGTGACGATCCTTGTCTGAATTGAATTCCTCAGTAGGTACTCAGGAATTAGGCGGCTTGTTGTGGGGTTGTATCCTGGGTCGGGTCAGTAATTCGGTCTTGGGGATAGAGGAGGGGGGGGGGCAATAAAAGCCTAACGTGTATGACGTGTATATATACATACTTTCTGTGTATATATTCTTTCTGATGCAAATCAGAAAGAATCAGAATGCATCAAGATGATGAATTAAAAGGCTTCCAGTGGACGTAGTGTACATGGACTTAGCTTGGCAAGAGATCCCATATAACAGAAAACTTGAAAAAAATTAAATTTATTACATTTTAATAAAAAATATTAAAATTATTATTATTTTAAAATGATTTAAACAAAAAGGGTCGTCCTAAATGAGACTGAATTTGTGAAATGAGAACAAATGTGAAGGGAGCACCTCAAGGCTCTATCTTGGGACTAATCCTGTCTGTTAAAAATAAACATCAAAGGTATAAATGAGAACATTACAAATATCATCAAATTTGCAGCCGACAGCCGGGGAGCCGGTCGGCCGAGCGGACAGCACACTTGGCTTGTGATCCTGTTACCTAGTAGTAAAATAGGTACCTGGGTGTTAGTCAGCTGTCACGGGCTGCTTCCTGGGGGATGGAGGCCTGGTCGAGGACCGGGCCGCGGGGACGCTAAGCCCCGAAATCATCTATAGATATTCAGAAGGGCCTTAAGTGCAGCCATTAGAAAATCAAATCAGAAAGAAAAATAATAAAACTTGCTCAAAACATAACGGTGGATCCAAAGTCTTTCTATGCCTAGATAAGAAGTCTTTGTATGCCTATATAACAAGTAAAAACAAAAGAGACTCGCTAGAACCCTTAAAAGATGACCAACCAAGTTACTATTGAGGATAAAAGGGTAGCCTATGTTCTGAATTAATATCTTACATCAGTGTTCATAGTTTAGAAAAGTTCAAGTATGTTTATCGAGACAAGAAATAAATACATCTCAAAGGGATAGAGTAGCTTAGGCTGTTTCTACTTCTCCTAGTTTAGACAACATTCCACTCTCCGCACACATGTTTGAAGCAAGTGAAGACAAGGAATTAAGGGATATCCCCCCATAACATGCAGTATATTCAGGAAAAAAGACATTGATAAACTGAACAAATTCAAAAGCCTCAGATGTGGAACAAATTCAAAAGCTTCAGGTGTGGACAAAATTCAGTCCAATAGTCGTTTAGGAACTGGCAGCTGAACTGTCTACCACTAAAACTCTTTTTCAGAAACTTTCTGGGCCAAGGGATAGTTCCCCAAGAATAAAAATGTGCAAATATTACCCCTATTTTTATTAAAAGAAAAGGCAGAATGAGCTCGGCAGAAAACTACGTTTCGATGACTGAATTTCCATATCTGCAAGCTCATGGAGAGAGCCCTAAGGCAGGGAATCATTCGCCATCTCACCGCGAACAATCCTAATAAAAATCATTGCGATATGATTTTGTTCAAAATAAATCCTGCCTCTTTGCCAGCTATTCAGACAAAGGACCCCGGTAGATGCAATATACATAGACCACTAAAGGTTTTGATAAGGTACCAAATGAAAGACTCGCAAGGAACTTACGGAATAAATGATAGAATATACAAATAGTAGTAGGCATCCATCAGTCTCGGGAGACTATGGAGTTGCGCTCTGGTTGTCGGTCTAGCGTGGCCTCTCCAGGGCACAAAGCCAGGGTAGGTTATATGGAGAAGCTGTTGCCCATGCAGCCCCCTCTCCACGGCTCCGAAAGTCTCCAATGGAAAGGCAAACGCCAATACGATTGGTTCCAGCACCGTCGCAGGAACTACGACTATATTAGTCGTAATGTGATCTTCATTTCTTCCTGGGAAGAACCATCTGGGTCTTCACAGCCTTCCTGGGGAGAATTCCTTGCTGGCCGAGGGTTCCCTGCTGGCCGAGGGTACCCTGCTGGCCGAGGGTTCCCTGCTGGCCGAAGGTTCCCTGCTGGCCGAAGGTTCCCTGCTGGCCGAGGGTTCCCTGCTGGCCGAGGGTTCTTCGGGAGGTTGCTGCCCCATTTCGGGATACCAGTCGTCTATGATATGTAAGCGGTATACATTTCCCGCGAAAAGCATTACAGAAGCGAAGATCGTCATTCCCGCCAAAACCAGGGAAATAAACAAGTTGCCGCCGTGCAGCTGCGCCTGCGCTCTGAGGACTTCCACCTGCCTCCTGAGGGTCTCCAGGCGGAGAATGGAGCCAACCAGAGGCAGCCAGGTCAAGCTCCCACTCCTGGTCACCTGCAGGTGACGAGGAACCAGTCGCCAGACCACAGGCAGCGAGGCGAGCCAGGTCCACATCACTGTGCCCGGGTCAAGTCCTCCTTCTGTTGCCTGGAGCCGGGGACCAGGAGGCGCCAGGACGCGAAGGCACCTCTGGACCTGGTCTGCTCCAGGTCCAGGTAGACGGCCTCCAGGTGGTAGTAGCTATGGGCTATCAGGTACTCCACGCCCAGCCAGGTCACCAGCACGCCCACTAATATTATTTTATCGTTAACCATCATTTTGAACGACATTCAATGGAAACAATCTTTCTGTACTAAAGCAATTTGCCGTTTTTCTTAAAATAATGGGATGGGAATGTGTGTGTGTGTGTGTGTGTGTGTGTGTGTGTGTGTGTGCGTGTGTGTATTCACTTAGTTGTATTTTACGGGGGTTGAGCTTTTTTGCTCTTTCGGCCCGCCTCTCAACTGTCAATCAACTGTTTACTAACTACACTAACTACTTTTTTTTTTCCCACACCACACACACACACCCCCCAGGAAGCAGCCCGTGACAGCTGACTAACTCCCAGGTACCTATTTACTGCTAGGTAACAGGGGCATTCAGGGTGAAAGAAACTTTGCCCATTTGTTTCTGCCGGGTGCGGGAATCGAACCCGCGCCACAGAATTACAAGTCCTGCGCGCTATCCACCAGGCTACCTGGCCCCCTGGCTACCTGGCCTACCTGACCCCCTCTTGTGTGTGTGTGTGTGTGTACTCACCTAGTTGTGTTTGTGGGGGTTGAGCTCTGGCTCTTTGGTCTCGCCTCTCAACCGTCAATCAATGTGTGTGTGTGTGTGTGTGTGTGTGTGTGTGTGTGTGTGTGNCTATCTACATGTTTTATTTACCAGAACTATGCAAGTACTCGGTATTGTGTCCAACAGTACAGTTGCCACCATACACCGCATGAAAAATCACACAGCAGACAGCAGACGACGCTACGATTACAACGTAACCTCCCTCATCAAAATAGCTCCTCTCAACATTCTCCTGTTGCTGTTCTTACATTATATACACACACTGTATATACCCATGTACATATGTGTGCCCATAGCGAACCACTAAGCTAGTAGCCAGTAGCTTGGAGCCGGTCGGCCGAGCGGACAGCACGCTGGACTTGTGATCCTGTGGTCCTGGGTTCGATCCCAGGCACCGGCGAGAAACATTGGGCAGAGTTTCTTTCACCCTATGCCCCTGTTACCTAGCAGTAAAATAGGTACCTGGGTGTTAGTCAGCTGTCACGGGCTGCTTCCTGGGGGTGGAGGCCTGGTCAAGGACCGGGCCGCGGGGACACTAAAAAAGCCCCGAAATCATCTCAAGATAACCTCAAGATAGTATGGTGAGCAAAACAAGAGTGGCTGCCACACACACACAATGAGGCTACCTCAATTCTTGCCCTCCCTCCCTCACCAAAATTCCTCCTTCCACAATACTACGCACAATTCTAATTATAACCACAATCCTGCTATTATCACAATCCTGGTCACTAATTCCTGTAAATGAATAATTGACCACACGTTTATATTGAAAAGGAACCTAAGAAGTCATTTGAAGATTCCTAGATGGATGAAATAATGCTGTGGTGCTGTGGCTAGCACTGTGAACATCGTGAACAGCATTGAATCACTGATATTTGAACATTGTACCCAGTCATTATCACACTCTGGCTCTTCTATAATACTATGATGGCTAAATAATACAAGTTATATATATTTTGACATTATTAGGCGATGCTGTGGTCACATGCTGAACAGCAGTGCTGTGCGCTCATGCTGCGAGCGCCAGCCTTGGTTGCTCACTCACTACTGAGGCTCCCACACCCGGGAATGTGGACCACAACTTTTTTTAAAGATGGCGTCTGTTTACAAGAGCCCTGAGGAAGCTGATGTGAACCCCACGTAGCCTCGGGAGTTTTGAATGGAACGTGAAAAATACAAATACCCGGAAGTGCGTTGCGCAAACCAGACGTGAGCCTGCAGGCGCATTGCGCAGTTTAAGGGTTATTGTTTACCAATATATTCACACATACTCTGTTATATTCACATGTGCATTCATCAATGAGTAAAATGCTTGTTGGTACATGTGAACCAGCTCCTGCTCCTACACTCATGGAGAATTGCTTCATCATATTTGTTTAGTATTAGCTCTGCAGATTACCATATTTTGTGGCAAGTAAAACACGCCTGTTTTACAGTGGTATCTTGTGGATGGATAAATTTTAGTATGTTTCATCATTCATAAATACAAGAGGAGTACGGAGAACATATACGGTAGGCATAGACACGATAAAGCACCTAAACTATTGAGATCGTCTCAATGTTTTCAAAATGTACTCTCTAGAAAGGAGACAAGAAAGGTACCAAAGTATATATACAGTGCATCCATACATGGAAAATACTGCAGGGCCAGGTCCCTAATTTTCACAGAAAATTACAACATACTTTATTTATTTTTTATTTTATTTATTTATTTATTTATATACAAGAAGGTACATTGGGTTTATGAGAGTACAGAGCATTGAAATTTTACATTTTTGTAAAACGACTAGCACGCATAGCGCTTCAGGCAGACTAGATTGAATGATACGGAAGGCAATGCAGAATAAAGTCAGAGAAGAGTAGGGGGTGCCATAGGCACATCAGAGAATGGTGTCTGAACATCAGAGGTCCATGGTTGCTCAGTATCCTCCCAGCAAGTATAAAAAATATTGCCAGAACAAAATCAGAAGTCTTCAAGAAAAAACGATAGTTTTCTGCAAGAAGTGCTGGACCAACCGGGCTGTGGTGGGTATGTGGGCCTGCGGGCCGCTCCAAGCAACAGCCTGTTGCACCGAGATCTCACAAGTCAAGCCTGGCCTCGGGCCTGGCTTGGGAAGTAGAACAACTCCAAGAACCCCATCCAGGTACAACTCGGGTACATTTATTGAAATGGGTGTTCAAGAAATTTTGGAAAACACATGATTTTGGCCATGTAAATACAATAAGTACCGGGGTGGTAGTGGACCAAAAACGTGCATCCTATCTGCCTAGAAAATATGGTAAATAACTATCAACATTGTGTAGGTTTAAAGGTTATGCAAGTTGTGATCCATGTGTGCTTAGCAAAGAGTAAATATTGTACATAAATGGAAATGGGTACCGAATTTTATCTGGGATCAAAGAGCAAAAGAGGAGCCGGTGCCTGTTTACGAAAGATAAGTTGATCAGAAGCAAATCCATGGGAAGGTCAGTTAGTTTCTTGAAGAGGGAGATCCAAGAGGAGGATAAAGAGGCAAAGCAGACAGAAGAATGTTATGGGTTTTGATGGAGTCTCCAATGATGAGGTAAATGTGACTTTTTTTTTTTTTTTGCAGGAATTACTAACACTAGAGAGAGAGAGAGAGAGAGAGAGAGAGAGAGAGAGAGAGAGAGAGAGAGAGAGAGAGAGAGAAGAAGAAAAGCTTTAGAAATTTAATTTTTGTCAATTGAATTAGAGACAGTTAAATTGCATCTGGTATAGATTCTATATGGAATGTTTTAAGAGTGGGGGGGGGGGGGGGTGGTAGAGGCTAACGTCCTACATGGGTTTAAGTGTATTCAATTCATCACACTCCTGACAAGCCCCTTGCAGATACCTCTTTCAGTCCCACATCCACACCTAAATACAGTGGCACCTCGACATACGATTGCCCCTACTTACGATAAATTCGAGTTCCGATATAAATTTCATCAAAAAATGCGACTCGACATCCGATAGTGTCGTCGACATCCGATATTTGTTGGTACACGTTCGGGTCGGCTGAGCGCGTGGTTCCCGGTCATGCGGTCCGACCTGCCTCAGTTTACTACAGCTACCCGCTTAGTGACGATCGCGCCTACAAGAAATTCCGCTTTTGTGGTGATTTTTTGCATTTTGAACATTAACCCTTAACATGCTCGGGGTCTAATATCCTGCTATCCGCACAGGCGCATGTCATTTTGAAAAAAAAAAAATTATTTTTTCTTCCTAACCTGTTAATTTGTGTTCACTGATCACGGGAAAAATAATAAAAAAATCGTAAGTGCCATATATTGCCCGCTATAGGGCGGGGAAGTCTGGCAAATTATAGGCGCTGACTCAGCATGCGTCCCAGGCGGTCTGTTGCTCGCCAGCTGTCAGGCCAGAGTTGCCAACAAAGAGATAATTACCTAATTATTTCAATGTCTCTGATTGATGTTTCATAGTTTTTTTGCTGTAATATTATTCAATAGTGTGTAGTTTGATATATTTATATAATAAAATGAGTGAATCATTGCTGTACTCAAAAATATGGTGTACATATTGTTGATTCAGTCATGTTCATCAATCAGTGAACAAATACTTTGTCGGTTATTACACTATAAGCACAGGTTATATATAAGTATCTGCATGTTTTGTTCACTATAACGAACCACTAAGTAGCTATTATGAGTCAAAAAGTAACGAGGAGTGACCGCCGTGTACCAGCCAGCCACTCCCGCCCTCCCTCCAGTCATCTGACTCGCCCACATTCTCCTCCCACAATACTGTTTTTGCTATAATTCACTATATACAGACGGTATATATAAGTATCTACATGTTTTGTTCACCATAACTGTACATCTAAGCTTGTATGGTGAGTAAAGTCACAAAGACATAGGACCTAACACAGTCAGCTGATGGCTGCCTCCCTCAAGGCCAGATACACTAATATTTCTCCTCCAACAAAACTGTGTGGTGTTATTACACTATATACACACATTATAAATAAATATCTACCTGTTTTATTCACCATACTTGTACAAATAAACTGGTATGGTGCCCAAAGACTATCGTGGTAACCAGTAAACAACACCGTCGTCTGCACGGTGGCGTCGTGCAGACGACGCCACCGCCCTCACCAAAATGGCGGCTCCAAACCTTCTCTTGCTGTTTATACCCTCTATACACACGTTATATATAAGTATCTACATTTGTGTTCACTATAGCGAACCACTAAGCTGGTATGCTGAGTGCAGTCAATAAAAGGTGGCCACACACAGTCAGAAAACATCGCCACCACCCTCCCTCCCACAGCATTACTCCTCCCTCCATGGCGCACAGCGCTAAATATCATCGCAATCCTGCTATTATCAGAACCCTGGTCACTTTTATCACAGTCAGGGGTCTTCTGTAATAATATCATTGCTACATAATAGCATGAACAAGTATATTATGGCATTTTTAGGCGATGCTGTGGTCACAAGCTGAACAGCAGTGCTGTGAGCTCATGCTGCGTGCGTCAGGCTTGGTAGCTTACGCGATACTGAGGCCCCTAACACCCGGGAGTTTGGCCCACGATTTTTTTTAAAAATGGCGTCTGTTTACAAGAGCCCTGATGAAGGTGTGGTGAACCCCGTGTATCCGCGGGCCGTTTAAATCTTGCGTAGTGCTCCAACACTTCATATGAAGTGAAGAGCAGTCGACTGGTAAAACGCCTAGCACTTCATATGAAGTGATGCGCACTTTAAGGGTTAAAGTAATTATTTTCTATCGCGCCATGAGTCCCAAGAAAGTCAGTGGTAAGGCTCAACATATGAGATCCCATGTAAGAATGACCATAGAGCAGAAACAAGAGATCATTCGTAAATATGAAGACGGTGTGCGGGTCGGTGAACTGGCTAGGCAGTACAAGAAATCTCAGTCAACGATATCCACCATACTGGCTAAGAAAAAGGACATTATGAGTGCTAACGTGGCAAAAGGCGTATCAATAATCACGAAACATAGAACACAAACACTTGAGGATGTTGAAAAGTTATTATTAATTTGGATACACAACAAGGAGTTAGCGGGTGATAGCGTTTCGGAGGCCATCATTTGTGAAAAGGCAAGAAAATTGCATGAAGACCTTTTAAAGAAAACCCCTGGAACAAGTGATGCAGAAGTGAAAGAGTTTAAGGCGAACAGGGGATGGTTTGAGAAATTTAGAAAAAGAAGTGGAATTCGTAGTGTTGTGAGGCATGGGGAGGCTGCCAGCGCAGACAAACCAGCGGCTGAAAGATTCATTGGTGAATTTAAAGATTTTGTGCAGAGTGAGGCATACCTACCACAACAAGTGTTTAATTGTGACGAGACAGGGCTATTCTGGAAAAGATTGCCAAAGAAAACATACATTACCAACATACAAACAAGCACTGAATCACAACTAGGTCCTAGTGGTATTCAGGCAAAATGTAGGAGAGAGAGTACCCCAGAGAAAACATCACTGCCTGATGTGATAATGGAAGGGGACTCCCCTTCCAAACAGTAACAACTCTCCTCCTCCCCCCTCATCACCATCTTCCATACGCCATCGAAATCCCTCCATAAAGGTAAGTGAAGTTTTGGTACTGTATTGTAGTTAGAAAAAAACATTGTATTCAGTATAAAATGTATTTTTATGTTAATATTTTGGAGGGTGGGGAACGGATTAATTCAAATCCCTTTATTTCTTATGGGAAAATTCGCTTCGACTTCCGATATTTCGACATACGATCCGTCTCTGGGAACAGATTAGCATCGTAAATCGAGGCCCCATTGTACTACTTTAAACATGCAAAAATACCCGCTGTATTTAGCATTTAAACAGCAATTGACCAAGTGTAGTTAGAGAATAAGAGCTACACTCGTGGTGCCCCGTCTTCTCAGTACAGTACTCTGACACAACACGCTTTGAAACTACTGACAGTTTTGGCATCCACTACTTTCATGCATAGCTTATTCCAACTGTCTACCACTGTTTTCAAAAGAGAACTTTCAAATTTCAAATGTCATGAATAATTTTTTAATAGTTCACCACATAGTGAACATAAATAGTTTTTTAATAGTTCACCATGGCCTGGTCGACGACCGGGCCGCGGGGACGCTAAGCCCCAGAAGCACCTCAAGGTAACCACCCATGTATTTAAAATCGATTCTGAAGTTGGAAAGTGTAGCATACACTCCTTGCACAATGTCCTTTATCTGGTCCTCTGGAGACAGTCAAATTTGTTTTGAAGCTGAACTCTGTTACCATAAAGTGAGTGCTCTATTAGTACTTTATTAAACCTAAGAGACAGTACATAAATGGTTCATTGTTGTGGGTTTTTCCTTCCAAAGCTATAGTTATTAGGTGCATTTTGTGTACATATTTTTTTTATTTAAGCTCAGTTGTAGGTATTATATATTGTTAGGTATCTGCTGTAGAAATTTATATTGGAGATCATTATATTAAATTCATGGTAAGGTTTTTATAACTGTACACCTTTTAAACTTTTATTAGACAATTAATTGCTATTGTTTTCATTGCAGGATGAAAGTAGTGTTCAACAATTAATTGATGCCTGCATTCAGGATGATGATAAACTGTACCTGTGTGTCTCGTCGCCAACTATTAAAGATAAACCGGTTCAGATCCGACCATGGCGACTCTCCGATGCTGATTTCGTCCTCGATGCCTCGCTTCCGTTAGATCCTCGCAAGACAGTGTTTGTTGGAGGCGTTCCCAGGCCTCTTAAAGCTGGTAGGTTGTGCTTGTACAGTACTTTATATAATAGGACATAACACAGAGTAAACCAAAAATGACTGATCCATGCACACTCACTGGGAATGAACCAAACATTTTCTATTATCATTTACGTGGACATTTTGTTATTGTATGTGTGCTTGTGTATTTATGGGAAAAGGGGGCTGGGTACCACACTTTCTTGTGGGTGGGTGAGTGGGCATAGGTATGTCTATATGTGGACATGCTGATAGATGTGAGAATGAGGGTGGATGGGTGGGTGATTTACACTTGAGTAGGGTCTGATCTTCATCTATTTCATCCAACATTTTGTTGCACCTGGTGCCAGCACTGGTAATGACGATTTTTGACAACAGTTATCGTTTTTTGGGGGGAGGGACCCATCGGTGGCTTCCAGGAGCTAGCCACATGGATAGCCCTACATTTATCATGTCCCAATGGACCTTTTGTGAGTCACTAAAGCTTTCTGCACACCAGAGACAGACTTTGGTCCACTCAAAGAGATATAGTACAGGGAGCTTGGGATACCAGATCAACTCACAAAATATCACCAGAAAGTTTGGTTGTTACCATTGCTGGTTACACCCTCCCACGGCCAGACTGCTGACCCGGCAGCTCGTAGTAAAGTTGGCATCACCAATTCAGCCATGTGCCTGGTGTGGACCTGGCCACTGTTGCTCATCGTGTCCCCTCCACCTTCTGGATCTCAGTTTTTTCCAGATAAGTGTTGGCTAGTTTTTGGACTGACCTGCAGGTTCCTGTGTTTGTATTTGTTCCAATTTTTTGTGTTAGCTTAATGGGACTCTCTTTATGTAAGCCTTGTTGTTGGAGCGAACCTTTGAGTCTTTAGTTCACCCCTAGCTGTATATGTTTAGGTTTTGCCTGCCCTAGGTGCTTGCTATCATTGCCCCTGGCCATTCAGGGTTACTTTCGTAGATAATTTTGACGTCAGGCTGCGTGCAGCTGCGTCCAACAGCCTGGTTGACCAGACAACCAATTGAGAGGCCTGGTTGGAGACCTGGCCGCAGGGCGGTTGATCCCCGGAAGCTACACAAGGTAGACAAGGTAAGGTAAGGTGCTCTTTGTGGCTGTACCAGCAGTGTATTTGGGTGTTGGTCAGGTGTCTTCTTGTATATGCAGCTGTGTGCGCTTAGGGTGAACTTCCCTATGTGCTCCGTAAGTTCTGCCCTTGCGTCTCAGGGTTATCTTCCCTGGGGAGTTCGGGAATCACTCCCTTCTAGAGGACTTAATCACTTCATGTAGTCTTCTCCCTTGAGGTACGTCGGGGGTTTTGAGCTTTCCGTCTTGCTCCGGGTGGGGGGGTGCTATTGGCTGGGTGTGGGCATACTACGGCTGGCGCAGCCTGCCTTGCTACAACACGGCAAACGATGCTCCTCTCTGGCTGCCAGTTTGCTTGTTTTTCTTCAGGGCCTTTTAGTTTTAATTTCTTGTATTTTTGTCTTGTAGACAGTGGAGATCTGCCTAGCCCCTTATTAGGCTAGCCTAGGTGGTGGTGGTGGTCCTCTGCTGTTGCCCCCAAGGGTTCACATCTGCTACTGGTCATCAGTTTGCCTGCTACTAGACAGGGATTCTACCGGCTAAGTGGGCCTCAGTGCCTGGGCTTTCTGTAGGGCTCATTTACCCTACGGGCCCTGCAAAACCCATGGGCTTGGTGGTACCATGGATACGTCTTCCGAGTCCACTCTCGCCTTGCGTGAAGTTGAAGGTTGCTCATGACCCTTGCCTCAGGGTGACGATCATCCATACTGCCTCTATCATGCTGCCTGTTGGGTCGGTGACGCCTATGACCCAGAGTCATGCGGGACTTGTTCACCGCTTGTGCTTCAATTTACTCATTCCCTGTCTGTTAATCTTGTAACACTGTAAGGTGTTTTGTTTAGTTTTATTTAATATATATATATATATATATATATATATATATATATATATATATATATATATATATATATATATATATATATAGTACATGAGTCAAGCCAGACGAGATTTGAGAGGTGCCAGTCTGTCGGCCTGAAAGTCACACCTCTACAGTGTTAACGACCACCAAGTAACCTGAGGTCAGCTCATGCGAATTTCACCTTGCTTCTGTTAATCTGATAATTGTAGCCTGATAGCCTTCAAACATGCCGACGTTTAAGGAGTGGTTTGGTAGAGAGCCTGGGGCTATCTACTTGTGGGTGGAGTTAGCTACTAGGTTTCCCAATACAGTATATACTCGGAGAGCTGTAGATTCGGGGGATAAGCAATAGGAGAACCGCCAGCGGAGCAGAACAGAGGACAGCCTAGCCAGGGAGGCTGTCAGCCGGCGGGACGGGACAGTCTCTGTCAACCACAGACTCCCCCCCCTCCCTCTCTATCCAGCTATAGGCAGACAATTGGTGAGTTGAGCATGAAAGGTGACTTGGTCGTCTTTACAAGTGTTGTGTGAGGATCAGGGGCAGTCAAGTTGTAGGTTTCTCGAATTCTTGGATAATTACTCACTTTGTATATTAATCTTGAACATTAAGTTGAATTGCTTAAATTATGATACATATCATGTGAAATATAATTGATGAATTTATTGTTTAAATTGTCTTTAACTTTGGTCCCTAGAGTTTGAGTTGAGATGAGAAAGCTTCTGTAGTTACTGGTTTCATGATTTTAATGAGTACATGATACAGATGGAACAGACTAATAATGACCTCTTGATAACATCTTTGAGAATATTGTGATACAGACAAGTTCCATTCCTTGTCTTGTATGTAATGATCTTGAATGGATGGTGGCAGCACGCTTCTACTTCTACTATCTACTCTACTACTTCTACTATCTACTTTTCTACTTCTACCTATCTACTCCTCTCCCTCCACCCCTCTCCAAACTCTCACTTTCAACTGATGACCCTCCTCGCTCCTCCCACCTCTCTACCTCTCTCACCCCCAAACCCTCACTAATTACTTCATTATTCATCTCTTCCCTTTCGTTTCTCTTATACGTTTGTGGCAGTGAAATGTGTTCTAGAGTTCTCTAGAGTTTGCGGCTAACTGATCAAGTTACGGGGCCTTGTAGTCCCAGCACCTAGGTAGTCAAATACCGAGGTTACAAGGTGTTGAACGAGAGAGGCTGCCGTAGGAACTCTGGGGGTGCTCTAGAATAGTTAGCTAACTGAGGGCGGGATAACGGACTAAAGAGAGCTGTTTCCCCCGACCTCGTTAGTTAACTGGGGGGTGGAATAATGGACTAGAGAGAGCCATTTCCTCCACCCCCCATTACAATCTCAGGAATCAGGCAGCGGCTGCATTGCATGCTCGATTCTCCTCGCAATGTGCCAGGTTGGTTGCCCACTTGGGTTTTAGGGATCAGGTTTTGGGGGCATTGGTCGCTTCAACCTTGGTTCTATCCACGCCTCCGCTTCCTTTCCAGAGGGCATCGTTTGCCCTGCTCCTCTTTCCCTGCTTCCGGCTCCTAAACTTCTGAGGGTTTCAGAGTCGGGGTGGGGTTTAGCTCGGGTGGTTTCAGGGGCTGACCCTTTCAATTCGGGCATGGAGATGGTTGAGCTTGATTTTCCCGCTGAGGCTTCTGGGTCGACCCAGCCGACTCCCTTCTCGGAAGCTTTTCTTCTGGACTCTGCCTTTTCTTCATGTGTGTGGGCATGGGAGAGAGCTCTGCCCCGGGACCTGTGTCGGGGGGGTTCCAGGGCTCGGGGGCTCCTTTTGATTCTGCTTGGGTTCTTGTGCCTTCTGGGCAGAGATTGTTGTTACAAGGGAGGTGGTTTTTGTACCCTCCTTCCCTGTATGAATTTGAATTGAGTGCAGCTCCCCTCCCCCCCCCTTGAATTCTTTGGATTTGTCCTTTCGGAGGATTCCTTCCTCTCATATATTTCCTGGAGAGGTTCGGTAGTACCTTGACACGTACCTCCTGCGAGCCCTAGTTTATGCCATTGTGATGGATCCGGCTTTGTTTGAGTTCAGTTCTTCTTCCCCGTATTTGGTGTGTTGTTAGGTTCTGAAGTCTTCCTGACTGGCAGACTGCCCCATTTTTTCTCTTGGAGCTTGGTGTGGCTTTTATCGCATATGCACACTTGAATGGCGCGAGGTTTCTTTGGTGTTCCAGGTATTCTTTGGGGGGGGGGGGTGCTTGTTCGAGTTCCTCAGTGAGTGGCTCTTTACCCCTGTGCTTCCTCATGATATGGTCTGGTGCAGTTATATGCTCAAGTTCCCACTCATTTGTCTGCCTTAGTGGCTGAGGACCTTCGGATTTGCAGTCATTTTGCTTCAGTCTTCTGGAGCTGTCTTCGAATTGACTTTCGGTGGAAGTGAGGGGCCTTCGGCTGGGGGTTCTGGTTTTGACTGCTGCAACGTCGTCTGCCTTGCTGAAGCTGTTTGCGCCAATCCTCCGAGAGGCAATTTCCATGTTTTCTCCTTTTGCCTCATGTGTCGGCAGGCTGTGCTGGCTCTGTCTTTGGATTCGGCTTGAGCCGTGGCCCCACAGTCTTCTTCGCTATTCTGTTTGCTGTTGTTCCTGGAGGACATTGTTCCCCAGTTTCTGTCGGTGGATTCGGCCAGTTGCCGTCCTATTTCGGACTTGTTGGCACTCCATGGGGGGGGGAGGAGTCGTTCCCGGTCCTCTCAGTTGGGTCGTGCCAGGACTCAGGCTTTGGTTGATCGGGGTAGGCCTATGGTGCCAGTTTCTGCATCGGTGAGTTCCCAGGGGGCCGTCGTCGTCCGGTCGGCGTGGTGTTTGCTCTGTGTGGCATTTGCTCCATCGACCGAGCCATTGAGTAGTTTTAATAATTTATATGACGTCGGCGTGGATCACTGATTCCTCTGAGCTTCAGTAGTAGTCATGGAAAGTCGAAAATTCCAGTGTGGCAGCAGGATTCTGCTTCGGGAAACTTTCTTATTAAGACTTCTCAATAGCTCAGTCGATAGAGCTACGGCCTCACTCACGTGGGGGTCCACGGTTCGAATCTCCTAGAGCCCAGGCGAATGGAATATATACATACATACAAGAGCTCTTATATTCTTGTAAAGCTACTAGCACGCATTGTGTTTTGGGCAGGTCCTTAATCTTAATTTTCCCTAGAATACGACCCACCAAATCGTTTAACAACCAGGTACCCATTCACTGCTGGGTTAACAGAGACGTGCAGTTAAGAATTGGTGCCTAGTCAGTTCTACCTGACCAGGATACGAACCCAGGCCAAATTGCTCATGAAGCGCAAGGGTGAGTGTCTTACCACTGCACCACGAGGACTGCACCAAAATTATTACAGTATTAAATTTAATTATCAAGTCGTGTCCAATTATGTGTTCATATATTTACACACTTCACAAACAACCGACATAATACTTAGCATTGAGTAATAAACGCTTTCATTTCTAGCTTATTAATGAAATGTAGTTGGCATGCTATTGACCCGATGGCTTGACCCGTCATGGGCAAGTCTGACTATTCATCGTCGAGTCAAGCAATTGACCCGATGGCTTGACCCGACATGGAAAGGCCTATTCCTGACACCACAAAGATATTAGAAAAAATGCCATTTTTAAATTAAAAATTACTTTAGGAATTCTAATGATTTACCTTTTTTTATTAACAGTTGAACTTGCAATGATAATGGATCGTCTATATGGTGGAGTCTGTTACGCTGGAATCGATACAGACCCTGAGTTAAAGTATCCTAAAGGTGCCGGCCGAGTTGCGTTCTCCAACCAGCAGAGTTATATAGCTGCCATCAGTGCCCGATTTGTACAGTTACAACATGGTGATATTGATAAAAGGGTTGGTATGATTTTGTTGTTGGAAGGAAATCAAAGATAGTTTTACTTCCATATTAGTTTTGCTCTGCTCAGTTTTTCTTGTATGAATATACTTATATATCAATATATTGTACAGTATATGTAATAAATTTTTTTAACTTACACAATAATTGATTTACAGGTTGAGGTTAAGCCATATGTTCTAGATGACCAAATGTGCGATGAATGCCAGGGAGCACGCTGTGGAGGGAAGTTTGCCCCTTTCTTCTGTGCCAATGTTACTTGCCTGCAGTACTACTGTGAACACTGTTGGCAGACCATCCACTCGCGCCCAGGACGTGAATTCCACAAGCCGCTAGTCAAAGAGGGAGCCGATCGCCCCCGCACTGTACCATTCAGGTGGTGCTAGGCTCCAATGTTTTAGTTTCATGGTAGACCCAGTGACAATTTTCCCCCTCATGCTTCTCAGCATTCCAAGATTTTTTATCAAGTCCTCAACCTATTAGGCAATTGAAGCAAAAACAGCAACAGAAATACACTATCCCGCCTCTTATTTTTTTTGTCTCAACATCACACCTCGTTTTATACTTGTAGATCTCCCTGGCGGTGGCACCGAGAACCCGGGTGGTGCCTCACTAACAAGTAATGAGAAGAAATTTGCCATATACTAAGGATTCCCCTCCCATGCCTGCCAACTGCTGTGGGTCAAACACAAAAGGATATCAAGAAAAACTTCAAGCAACTCATTCAAGCAGTCACCAAGCAAAGTCAGTACTCCCCCTTTAACCCCACTGGATGCCTCATACTTTATATATATCTCACATCCAACACTGTAAGCAAAAGCCATCAATTTACAGCATCAAAAATATAAAAAAACAACTAAGCAAAAAGGAGCCATGTTGATTGTGGCTTGTTATAGGAGCTTCACGTGTTTCTGTATGTGGGTGAACCAAGGTGTGCCGTAGTGTAATTGTCAGCCCTGTGCTTGTCCCCCCCCCCCAAAGGCTTAGCTCTTTCTTCCACATGACGGCCATTGGATAGCATTGCTCACTTGTGATAGGATGATGTTTGTACACCTCTTTTTCTAGATGGGCCAGATTTTTCTACTTCGCAGTTTTTTCAGCAACTGGCAGAAGCACTCGGGCTGATGATTCAGATGTAGTTTACCCATCGTAGTGATATCAGTTTCTGTGTTACAGAAATCTTTGTAGTGTCTTTCACAAGCTTACCCACAGAATGGCTTATTTGTCCAAACAGTGAGATGTACGTAAGATACAGCCAACTTGATCATTTTATCCAAAGTCAACACAAGTCATAGCCTTGTTCTACTATTGTGTACTAACAGAATTTTGCAAAATTTCTTGTGCGGCATAACCCCCCAAAGATTACTATGGTGCATATATAAGCATTATTACTGTAATGTAATAGGATGGTGTTTTATAATTTTCAATATGAGTCTAGTTTACGGCTTCTGCTTCAGTGCTATTTAAATATGTATATTAATAATTGATAGGAGATGTTTTCCTAGAGAGCAGAGTAGTCTTTCTGTGGGTCAGAAGGAAATAGCAATCTCCAGTGATTTGACGACAATTTCCATTGCCATCATTAACGTGAGCCCACCTTAGAGCAGTTGGGTTCACCACTATCCACGGACCCCCAAGAGAGTCTTGGACTATAGTGCCAGGCTCTGAAGTGCATCAGTGCGCACAAGTCTTTATATAACATTCTGCAGTAGACGTATATATATATATATATATGATGGCAATGTTGAATTTCAGATTGTATTTCAATGAAACTCATTTTGTAACAATAAAATGGAAAATGGGATTTATTAAGAGAGAACTGTATTCAGTATTGCTTTTCATATAGTAGACTTGCAAGTGAGCAGGAGACTAGTGTGTGGGGAAGGCTCACCCTGACTTGCCTCTTCCAACATCAGAGATGAATAGATGAATAGTAATGATATTATGAGGGCAAATTGCTTTCTTGATACATAATTAGGATAGAAAGATCAGACTGGTTGAACGAGAACAATAATAGTCAGCAGTTTACATAAACCCTAAAGTTGGCATATGTATGTATGTATGTATATGTGTGTGTGTATGTATATATATATATATATATATATATATATATATATATATATACTGTATACACAAATATATATATACTGTATACACAAATATATATACTGTATACACAAATATATATACTGTATACACAAATATATATACAAAACAAAATATATATATATATATATATATATATATATATATATATATATATATATATATATATATATATATATATATATATATATACACACACACAAATATTTCTGTCCATCAATATAAAGCTTGAAGAATTAATTGATAATGAAAACGATAGGGTGTGGGACAGTCTCCTGCTGTCTAGGCCGTAGTCAATGGCAGGTTAAACGTTCTTTACGGCAAGCCAAGAGTTTATACTTGGCTTTAGGAATCCATAGGTACTGTACTTCTGGGGCTGTCAAGGACAAGGCAGTTGATAAACAAAACAAAATATCTCGGTTACTAAAATACCTCTGTAAGCCATGTCCAGTGTCCCTCTTCTCTTTTTTCCCCTTGCAAGTAATTCTTTGCATTCTGGCTTCTGATGTATTAACTGCTATGGCCTGGATGCCCCAACCCATACCACAGTGTCAGCTGCTGGCTACTCTACACTTAACTCTCTCTCTGTCTCTGCTCTGTAATACATAACCCGATATAAACTTTATTAATTCAGTAATACACTGCTGTCGTCTCCAAAATTCACCAATCTTAGTACTCGACTCATTTCATGCCACAGTACAAAAACATTTGACACTCACCACTTCAGACTAAAGTATTCTGTTCTCTAGTGCCATTATACACATACTGTACCTTGAAAATCGTGCTATCCTCTAAATTATAACGATGCCATAACGCAGCCTACAAAACCCAAATCATGTCACACAATAACCTAACGACACAAACTATATCCTAAAGCTTCGTTTCTTGTAATATTTTGTATTTGGCTTCTGCTCATACTGTAAACAATGTCCATTGTTTGGGTTAATATGATTTTCAGTGTAAACAATCAACCCAACACAACACTACTACAACAAAATATATAACAATAATAACACTAACAAAAACTTCAAAAATGAATGCTATATTACTGTGCATGAATAAAACACAACTAGACAGACTAAATAATAACGAGTCTAATGGTCGAAAAATAGTTCAAATATTCACACAGAGTTAGTCAGTGTACTTACTTTTATATTTTGTCTTCTCTTGCCTGATAGAGTAGCCATCAGCACTGTACGTGTGTGATATGCAGATTTTTGCACTAGGATAATTTTGATCCATATAGAATTTGTATTTTTGCGTGTTTGAATTTTGATACTGTCCTTGTTAGTAAGTTTTATCATCTAGCATATGCGGGTGTTTTTGTGACACGTTAACAGTTCTAGTTTTTTTGTCTTTTGCTGTTACTAGTACTGTGTAAGAAAAGTCCTGCAACTTTTGTAGGGATTAAAAAAACTTTGTAGCTAAATAGTTGAGACTGTAATGAGGTCTATATTATGGTTTCACATATAGCTTGCTTGCGAAGTTTAACACAGGAGGAGGATATAGAATGCCATGTACTCAGCAGAAGAATCCTTAAATGTGAAGTGGTTGAAACTTTGCCAGTCATCAGATTGGCGAGCCAGTAACTTCGTCTCGTTTTTCAATTCAAGGCACAGTTAGCCTTATCTCGTGAGGGGGATCACAGTAACAAAAAATTCTGCATGTTATACATCTATAGCATGATCGTTTTACTCCTGTCGAATTAACTGGCTTGTCATATTGACTTGATCTCCTTTTTTATGAAAAACCAAAGAAGCACACAACATTGGCTAAGTGTGGAGACAACATATCCTGACCCAGATTTTATCATGGTGAGATTCTAGGGGCATTCAGTCACCTCCCCGAGGACCTTGTCTGCATTATGGCGGAATTTTATATTTTGCGTTCGCCTCGTTTCTTAGAGGCTGGGTAACACTGTACATAGACTCATCCCCCATTTCATATCCATTTGAATACATGATTGCATTGCGTCATTAGTGAGTGTAGATTTCCATGTATTTTTATTATTATGATATTTTAATTTCAAAGAAGACATAGGCAGTTATATTTTTATGTTGTCATTTTCTTGTGTATCCTTTCTTAATGGAAATGCATGATTTTTATATTACTGAAATGTTATGTCTTTTGCTGGCTTTTAATTGATGGATGTACAGTATATAGCTGAGGTGAACTTTTTGATATTTGTACATACTATTTTTTTACTGAACCGTCTATGGAAGAGACTCTACCTGCTCAATATGAGAATTTGGGATTGGGGTGGAGCATGGGGAGGTGGTAGTGTACATGAATGCCCTCAGAAGTCTCGTATAAGAGCAATAGTGGGGTCGGATGGCATGTCCATTTCTATTTTAGAAAAATGTGAAAACATGTTAAAAAAAAATTTTACACACTTTTCTAGAGGTTTGACTTGGGGACTTTCTGAAAACTTTATATACTTTTGCTTTCTCACTATGAATAGTAATTATGAATGCATTCATAAGCTTTTTTCATATATGAGTGAAATGCTATACTCAGAATTAGGTAGGAATATTACACATGTACTTTAACCTTTTTCCTTAAATCTAAAATAGTCAGAACCGGGTTAGGTTAGACAATCAGAATTTGCAGGGTGTCTTGCCCTCCCTTAGTTTTTTTCACGGAAGAGATGGCTGCTGGTGAGCAGATGGCGGGTGAGGCAGCGGTAAGGACAAGCCCACACCGAGGACAAAGATGTGGCATGGGGCAGCAAGCAGTCAAATTGTGTGCTGGCCTGTCCAGTCTCAAGATAAATCCCAGGGCAGGATTTAAGGAGTCTTGAAATTCATTCAAGGCTTGAGTGTGATTCATAATATTTGTAACTGAGTTGTTTATATATATTTGTAGTCTCCTTGGAGGTGTCTAGTCAGCATTATTGGTGTAACTGTGAATTAGCTGTTGTCCAATGCTAAGAGGGCTTTGAGTTTGCCGCACGATCTCAGTAACTAACATTCTGCATTGGATCTCAAAGCCCTCTTTATACCTTACTGCAGTTTAGGATTCATCCTTAAAGATGCTAAATGAATCAGTGGTGAGAATACCTGCAGCTTTGTCCCTCTGCTTGTTGGCTCTCTGTTGCAGATTCTAATGGAATTTCTTGTCTAGGAACCAGTTAAGTGTTTGGCCTGCAAATTTGTGTAATGTGCTTCACATGAATGAGTGAATTATTTTACAGATGTTGAAAAAAACTTCCCTGCATCCTGCTAAATATTATTTAAAAGAAATTATCTTCACTTCCACCCTCACTTATTAAGAATAAAATTCAGATACGTTTTGGGTGTTAATTGAATAAAATTCAAATTCTTTTGGGTGTTAATTAAATAAAATTCTGATTCTTTTGGGTGTTAATTCATTATGTGAAAGAAACCTGCAAATATTTTTGGCATTTGAATAATGGTTAAGTCTCTATACATAATTCAGGGAGCCAGTAATTTGGAGAAGAGTTTATAATTTTAATTAAATATTGTATTGTGAGACTAGTTGAAAAAAAGGGGCCATTGTGTCGGGTTCTCATCATGCACGAGTTCAGCCATCTCTTCCTCGGAGTGTTTTCTGTTACTCGATCTACCTTTTTTTTCAAAATTCGTATGACATCCCAAATTTCAATTTTATTCTAAAATAGTACATTCATTGTTTTGTTTTTCCTTTTTGTTCCTTTTACCTGAGTCACTGTGAGTTAGTACAGTAGTACATGTCACAGCAGTCACTCTTCTGTACTGTAGGCCGACAATTAGCAGACTTCACTGTTGACTGACCTTTCTAAGTCTCTCTCTCTCTCTCTCTCTCTCTCTCTCTCTCTCTCTCTCTCTCTCTCTCTCTCTCTCTCTCTCTCTTTCTCTCTCTTTCTCTCTACCATCATGTTAGTAGGCAGGCACTAAAAGAATGCCCTCCTTTTCCATTCCTAATAATTTAACAAACCTTTTCATCTTATATATGGTTGGTTAAAAAACAAATCTTAAGTACCTCTTTCCTGCTTTTTGCTAGAGGCTGCAATAACTGTGCAATTGGCCATTAGCTCCTGGTGCTGATTTTTCAAGAGTCATATGGTGTTGATATTTATGCGTGACAGGGGCACCGGGTTGAAGCCTGAGGAAGTGCTCCAGCAGCTTGTTTCTGTATATTTGCCAAACAGAACAAATACACTTTTTTTTTTTTTACCCAAAGTTTTATTTTAAAACAAAATTTACACAATATTGACTGGCATGCCCCCCCCTTCCCCATGACTTTTTAACTGAACCATTTCCTTACAAAAATTTAGTTCTGATATACTTTTTATTCCAATATTTCGTTGCCACATCCTATAGGCTCAAAGCCATTGTTCAGGGGTCTCACATTACCTCTTCTGAGCACACGTCTTGCATTAGCTTTAACTTAAACATCTCATAGAGTATGTGATTTATAGTTTACACGTTACTTTTGTATTTACATATTTCCTTTGCATAATTAAGAAATTTAGTTTCTTATTCTCCAGATTTTTAAATATATTTATTAATGTCATCATAGTTTTTATTGAAGGTTCCATTGCAATACTGATTCCTGTGTTATAGAGGAAAGACTATGAATGAATGGTGTATTTAATAAGGTATAAATATTTTTTTATTTTTTTCAGCAATACCAGAATTGTATATTTTGGTAACGAGTAGGTATTTGTATTGGTATCATTTGAAATTTGGATCAAATTGTGTTTAAAAGTGTGAAAAAGACTAGCTTTAATGAATGGTGATACTTTTTTATTTAAATTAAGCTCCCAAAGTGCAGTAGTGTACTGTAATTGCATTCATTATTGCTAGTAGAATTTGAAACATTAAATATTTTTTATATCATGGACCTGTCTTTTCCTAAATAATAGTCCCTGTTTAGTCCAGGATTATATAACCGGTGGGCATGTTTGCTGAACTCGGAGTGAATGTCATAGAGCATTAGGGTATGAGGCATGGGAGTTTGCTCTGGTTGAATTTGGAAGATTATTAGAAATGTACAATTACTGTGAAGATCCTTGTTTATGCCATTTTTACTGGTATCACCTCATTTAATATAAGCATAACTAGTGCCTGCCTATAATTGTGTTTGGGTGAGAAATAGCTGTATGCCAATCAAATATTATTGGTACCCTTGCTCAGCTTTGTAAACCGTTTATTAGAAACAATATTAGCTTTACTACTTGTAAGATGGTTTTAATATCTAGGTTTAACAGTACAGTAGTAAATTTTAACCCATTAGCATTTTGAAGGTGGTCCTTGAAATAAATGGCGTACAAGGCTGAGGTCGGTGTCATCACGTATTTGGGAGCCCTGCGGTTTTATTATAACAAAAAAGTGTGATACGCGGAGATCACTCACCTATACCCTTGTCTAGGTCCTGTTTCCATGTATGTGATTGTTAAAGTAGTCATGTTTTATACTTGTTTTTGCTTTTATAGATATTTTTTTAATTTTTCTAATTTATATTTAGTGTTATCTTGTAACCAAAGTTGTTGTATATGTTTTGCAACTTTTGTAATAGTATTGATGATAATACCATAACTTAGAGATGATTATTGAAGGGTTGAAAAGCTTAAAGAATTCACTAGTCTCATAGGGTATGGGAAGTTTAGCATCATTTGCATTTTGAGTCGCTAAGTCTATCTGCAAAGCTTGCTTATGAGCAGATTCCTAAAGAGACCCTGGATTTCTATTAGGTCCATGGATGGTATAGGAAAGTTTTAATAGTGAAGATGTTCCTCACGTGTTGATCCATCCTCTTATCAAACACACTGATTAGCTGTTGCAAATATTGTACTTGAGGAATGCCAGGGCCTGCAGCTGTGCTGTAATGGTTTTACAATGTTAACATTGTTTTTTCTGCTTTTTATGATATAGTAGAGATTTTTGCTAATCTCCTTTTTGTAAGAGCGTCTACATTGTACAGTAGCTGCCATGATGGCGCAGACGCCTCAGTGTGGAGGCGAGTGTCCTGCGTGTTGCCACAAACTAGAGACTTGTGGGAGTCATTGATGGATGCAAAGTGCCCAAAAACGTGTAAATTGTGTGATATACAACACACCCTTCAGTGAGCCTCACCGTGTCTGATGATGGATCATCTATTGGCCATTTTTATATTATTAATTCTTATTTGATAACACATTAGTGGTAATATTGACAATTTTTGTCTGCACAGAAATTCAAATTGTTATAACTTTTTATAGAATTTCATCAAATCTGATGTCACCTCTTAAGCAACCAATTGTTATATGCTCAGGTACAAGAATGGTGTACACCTTTGCAACATTTGCAAACTGTAAAGCAAAAAATTTATAATATTAATATGCTGTATACTTCCCTGGACAAAGAATTATGTAATATCAAAATTGGATGTTTTATGTTCCCATGCATGTATAAAGGAGGAGGAGGCAATGTTTGTTGTTTAATGATAGAAATATTGTAAAATTATTTTTGTTTGGGATTATTTTTGTGCATTGAACACTAGAATCCTAGTAAAGGGTCGTGTCTCTTTATTGACAGCCCAGATAACCCTTGTAGTCATTTTAATGGATAAATTATGATGTATATGAGAAACTAGTATATAAAGAGTATAATATATGAATATGTGCATATATATATATATATATATATATATATATATCTTGGGTAAAAGGGCTGTCAGTAGGGACTCACTCCCTACTCATGTCAGTGGTAGGCGGAGGCTGGCGAGAGACATGGTGGAGCGTCCCCCAATAGTACACAATGATTGCTACTATTATCATTACTACAATTAATACTACTATTACAGCTGCTACTGCTGCTAGTGTGCCCAATCCTAAAGCCCCTGCCGGCCTGCCAGCTGAGAGGGTCGAACCGCATTGTTTCACGGACAAAGATTAATAACCTCTGCAACATTCACCGCTGATTGTCTTTCATTTTTTAATTTAAATATTAGATATTAACTTATGAATGGATTTACCATCTTGTCATTGGTATTTATCTATTGTACTGTGCCTATATAATACAGAGTATAAGCTCCTATAATGGGACGTATAGCCATCCCCCAGCCTGGCAGGCCAAGAGGATCGTGGATGGCACTACCTAGGTGGTGTGACGAGGCCTGCCCGTAGTCCCCCCAGCTCTTGCCAGGGTTACTCACCCGGTTATATCTCCGATTGGCAGGCGACACATGTGCAGCAATGAGCAAGATGATTATGATTACGACGATATTGTTATTTTCTCATCGTCATGATAATAGCCAGTTTTATAGCAAATTTTGCTATTTTAACTCAGTTTTGTTATTTCTCCACCATGGACAACACCTAACTTTTTGTAACTATATGGATTTTTATGCGTGTTTGGTGAAGCATTTTCTAATTTTTGTAAGTATGGAGTAACTGTGGCCTAAAATGGTGGGGTTTCCCCGTCTCCATGGCTGGTTAAAATTGTGATGATTCACATCCTCTAATTGTTCTGACATCACAATTGGTCCCGTGGAGCACCGAGTCAACACCCCACTGGCCACCTAGACTTAGTTTTAATTTTTGTTGCCCTTATACATTTTTATGTTTTATAAAATAACATGAAAAATATTTAAATATGTTTTTTAATGTTGTGTGGAAATTTTGTGAATGGGTAGTCACCAAGATTTTTCTACATTTTCTTACTTTGATACAAGCGCGGTCCACTGTGTGCGTGAAGCCGCTCATGCCTTGTGTTTGGACTCCTTTTGTACACCGAGGTGAGGTACATAGCGCTGTACGGCAGTGTGACCTGTTCCATGTTCATTTAATCTGTAGCTTACCAATAAACCTGTTTACTTACACACTGTAGTTTTTTAACAGTTGAGAGATGTGTAAGTGATTTTAATTTTATATTTGAAGTAGATTGTAATTTTATAATTGAAGTATTTTGATTTGTATATCTGTATAAATATACAGTGGCACCTTGACATACGATTGCCCCTTCTTGCGATAATTTCGAGTTACGATATAAATTTAATCGAAAAATGCAACTCGACATCCGATGGTGTCGTCGACATCCGATATTTGTTGGTACACGTTCGGGTTGGCCGAGCGTGTGGTTCCCGGTCACGCGGTCCGACCTGCCTCAGTTTACTACAGCTACCAGCTTAGTGACGATCGTGCCTGTAAGAAATTCCGCTTTTGTGGTGATTTTTTGCATTTTGAGCATTAAAGTAATTATTATATAATACGCATGAGTCCCAGGAAAGTCAGTGGCAAGGCTCAACATATGAGATCCCATGTAAAGAATGACCATAGAGCAGAAACAAGAGATCATTCGGAAATATGAAGATGGTGTGCAGGTAGGTGAACTGGCTAGGCTGTACAACAAATCTCAGTCAATGATATCCACCATACTAGCTAAGAAAAAGGACATTATGGGTGCTAAAGTGATGCATCATTACAGACAAATGTTAAAACGAATGGAAAAACAAATGTCTCTTGACAGATTTGTAGTGAGGCAAACAAGCACTGAACCACAACCAGGTCCTAGTGGTATTCAGGCAAAACGCAGGAGAGAGAGTACCCCAGATAAAACATCACTGCCTGATGTGATAATGGAAGGGGACTCCCCTTCCAAACAGTAACAACTCTCCTCCTCCCCCATCACCATCTTCCATATGCCATCAATAGCCATCCATAAAGGTAAGAGTAACTTTGGTACTGTATTGTAGTTAGAAAAAAGCATTGTATTCAGTATAAAATGTATTTTTATGTTAATATTTTGGAGGGTGGGGAACGGATTTATTCTAATCACTTTATTTCTTATGGGAAAATTCGCTTCGACTTCCGATATTTCGACTTCCAATCCGTCTCTGGGAACGGATTAGCATCGTAAGTCGAGGCCCCATTGTATATACTTATTTGCTCCAACCATGGGTTCCTCGTGTTATATTCTGTGGCGGAAGTTGGCCGTTCGCTTCGGGGTTGCCTGTTTGGCTCGGGTGGTTACCTCGTTTGCATTTCCAGTGCACCATGCTCAGCATTGTTGGATGGTGGTTCAACGAGAAGTTACCAGTATTCTGCTTGCTGCTCACCCATGGGGGCCATGTCATCCTGAAGTTTTAAGTGTTCTCCACTTTCCTCTCTTTTATGTCATGACGGAGTTTTGGGGTCGTGGGATTCTGGGGCCAGATTCACGAAGCAATTACACAAGCACTTACGAACCTGAACATCTTTTCTCAATCTTTGGTGGCTTTGTTTACAACTATTAAACAGTTAATGAATTCCCAGGCACCAGGCGGCTGTTTATAACAATAACAACAGTTGATTGCAAATTTTCATGCTTGCAAACTGTTTAATAAGTGTAATCAAAGCCATCAAAGATTGAGGAAAAAAATGTACACGTTCATAAGTACTTGCATAACTGCTTCGTGAATCTGGCCTCTGATTTTTAACTCTGGTTTTTTCATAGCTTAGTACCTGGCTTTTGTTTTCAGGCTTGCTCCCTCCAGGGATACTTGTGTCACCCCTTTCTTCCTCGGTGCTGCCCCACTTTCTTAATTGTTGTGATATAGCTCGGGGAGACACCAACGAGGCCCCTAACAGAAATCCAGAGTGGAATGCAATGAAATGCTTCTTTCTTTTGAGTCCCTTAGTGGCTTGTTGCTCTTGTCCTTCCCTGCATCTGAAATATTGCATGGATGACATTTAAATGAATGAACCAAGTGATTGGTCCACTCAGGTGGCCAGGGCTGCCATTTGGTGGCAAGCAAGGGAAGGGAGTTATCAAGGGGAAAGTGCCAAGCCATTACAATTATATAGCACTGGGAAGGATCAGGATAAGAAATTGGGATGGGATGGTGACAAGCAAGTGTTGCTAATTAGCAGTCACTTCACACTAACAAGTATGTGCATGTTATGTTAGGGTTGCAGTTGTTTGTTTTGTTTTGTGTCTACTTTTCTGGTAGTCTTTCCTTTGGGTTACTGTACTCTCCTAGTTGTGCTTGTGGGGGTGCGCTTCAGCTTTCTGGTACCACCTCTCGATTGTCCGTCTACTGGCGTACAGGTTCCTTAGCTTATTTAGCTCTATCATATCTACAGCTGAACAAGTGTATGGAGTCAACCTCCACCACATCACTTCGTAATGCATTTCATTTATTAACTATGACACTGAAAAAAAATTTCAATGTCTCTGTGGCTCATCTGGGTACTCAGTTAAAACCTGTGGCCCCTTGTGTGAGTACCACCCATGTTAAATAATCTGTCCTTATCTAACCTGTCAATTTCCCTGAAAATTTTGTATGTGGTGATCATGTATTCCGAACTCGTGTCTTCCAGCGACGTGAGGAACAATTCATGCAGCCTTTCCTCATAACTCCTACCTCTTAGTTCTGGGTCTAGTCTAGTGTACTGTGATAATCTAATACTGCCAGAATCCCTTTACCTCTACTTGAAGGGGTCTGATTCTGGCACTGGCTTCCAGTAGGAGCTTGTGAATCTAAGAGCCTTTTGTGGTATTCCAAGTTTGGAGCTTGTCAGGTAGGTAGCTGGAGGAGATACCAAGGGGGCCCTCCCAGAAAAGTAATGAAACGTTAATCACTTCTTATTGCGAAGTAATGAAACACCTCTTTCTGGTAGGTTCCTCAGAATATTTTTGTTCCTATCTTTCCCTTCATGTTGAGTTCAGGAATTGTGCATGGTGGCTGTGTGTGAATGACAGGGTTTGGTGTCTTGCGACCCTGAGTATCTGAGGCTGCCATCTGGTGGTGAGTGGGTGGTACAGACCAATAGTTCAGCCCGGGTAACAAGTGTTTACAAAGGGTCGGTGTTACAATTGTGTTGTGCAGTTGCTTATTTTGGTGTATTTATCCTTTCTGATGGTTTTTTGGTGTTGATCCTAGACCCCAGAATCTCCCTTTTCTCTATTGAGTGGACCAGATGTATCATCTTGGGTTACCTGTCATAGCTTCAAGTTCTCTACAATGAAGAGTTGTGGTATAACCTTTATAGGCAGTATAAAGGTTATAAGGGTTATCCCATTCATCCTTGTCACTCTATGGAATTCAACGTGTGTATAAGGTTCAGTGTAAAGCTCTTGGGGTTGATCTTTCACACCCACTTGTCTTGGTCATCCCATATTGCTTACCTCCAAAGTGAATGCTCCATGCCCTTTACCTTACTCAAATTCATGTTCCATACCTCCTGGTGGAGCAGATATGGAGCAGATACTTGCACTCCACCCTTGCTCTGTCTGAACTAGACTATGGCTGTCCCATGTATTTGGTAGGACGGTAGGTAGGTCCCATGTATTTGTCAGCTTTGCCCCCTCTATTGTGTGTCATTTTTTATCAGTACAGTACTGTATTGTTTTTTATATTTGAGTGCTACATAATCGGCTCTCCTTTCTTTTAGGCATTCACTTGTCACTGGCCATTCAAACTTTTCCAGAAATATCAGCTTGTTAGGGAATATACTGTAACTTAATAATGATGTTTATAATGGTGTAGCAGGTTTACAGGATAGCATAAAGTAACTAGCCTGCAGAGAAAGCAGGGAGATTCCCTAGGTGGATACTTAGGATTATTAAGGAATTACTGTCATAGAGAGACGGTTTATTAACCAGTATTTTAAATCCTACCGAAATCAGATCTGTCATACATAAGCTGTGTGTTCAACAATTTTGATCCAGGTTAGTCCCAAAATCTGCTGATGAAAAATGTTGTGTGTTTGTGTGTGCAAATATCTACAACTTCATGGTATAATTACCCTACTTTTTATTACTAGTCTACCCATTAATCAAATTTTATGCAGTACAGTATATTGTGCAAATATACTGTATGTCTAACTGTTCTAATTGGAAGTGTGTAAGTTTTTCTATGGTTTTTTCGGAGTTCTTCTACTCCTCAAGCCCAGCTTGAGACCAGGCTTAACTTGCGAGAGCTTGGTCCACCAGGCTGTTGCTTGGAGCGGCTTGCAGGCGCACATATCTACCACAGCCCGGTTGGTCTGGCACTCCTTGGAGAAAATTACCTAATTTTCTCTTGAAGATGTCCACGGTTGTTCCGGCAATATTTCTTATACTCGCTGGGAGGACGTTGCACAACTGTGGCCCTCTGATGTTTATAGTGTTTCTGTGCCTATGGCACCACACATGTATGTTTTGTATAAATTGCCGACAAAGATTCAAAATCTCTATCTGAATCTAGATTATACAATATATAATTTAATAACATGTATAGGGGTACCATCACTGGTGTAATTGTAGGGACCCATAGCCTTGGAAGAGGGAATAACGAGTATTCAGAGAAAAGCTCGTCATTTGACTCTAGATATGTATGAGTAGTCGCTTCTACTACCACCCCTTTTTTATTATTTGTGTTGTGCACTTTATTATACACTGGGAACTTGTAAATCCCAGAAGATTTACAAGTTCTGGGATTAACAGTAAATCCCAGAAGTTGTAAACAGGTCTGGACCCAGAGATCAAAAAGGAGAGTAGGCCAGAGGGTCTCGATTTGCCACAGGAAAATAAGTCATGCCATTGCAGAGGCCACAGCAATAAACTTAGTGTTTTGCCTTGAGAAAGGCTATTATGATCTCTTATGTTGAAGATTGAGGAAGGCCTGTCCACACTTTTAATATATACAAGACTAAGAGTAGGCAAGGTGGGCATGACCTCAGGAATTTCTGGGACAACCATAGACCGGTTTAGAAAGTATCAGGGGAAGAGTGCAAATATAGAAGTAGAATGTTCATTTATCCACTCCCCAGGAGGTAAGTAACAGGACTTTGAGTAAGGAAAGAGCCTTAGAGAAGTCAATCTGGAGGTTAAATACACAGTATGACCAAAATAGGCAGGTGTCAAAGATCAGCTCAAGAGCTCAGGCCCATACCAGTCTATTTTATAGCCGTCAAAGTATTTAATTCCAGACTAGGTAACTTGTTATATGACAAGGTAACTCATGTAAAGTGACACAGAAGGATATGAAAAAGAGTGGCCATCTAGCAATGTTATAGCACAGGTTTTCAATTAAACCTGCAGTCATGCCTGGTAGCCTAGGATGACAGTATCATTCTGAAACTGAATCTAGCTTTAAGGGACAAACCGCTTATAGAAAGGAAACATTGCAGGAAGTGCCAAATTGCCATGACCGTGTTAAAAGTTTTCTCCAGGTGAAAAAGGGCTACAACCAAGTTAATTGTGGAAAAGGCATGACATACCACAACCAGATCCACCAAACTGACCGTTGTGATGAGACATTTGTGAAAGCCAGATTGAGGGAGAAAGCGGCATCGATTATGTTCTAAAACCTACATAAGGTGCATGTTAATCTTGCGTTCGAAAAACCTTGATGCAAACAGTCTGGGCGATGGGGCAAAAACCCCAGGCGAAATGCCCGTAATCAGGTGGACAAACATGGTCGGCACCCACACGGCCAATGGGTTGCAGTCAGACAAAATCACATGCCTACCAATAATAATGTAACATTAATAAATAAATAAATGCTTGGACTAAGGTTCCATAAATTAATATACTATATGATACAGAAAACTATTGCAAAAACACACAAAAAACTATTTCTGGGAGGGACCCCATCAAAGGCTTCCTGAGGTGCACTGGCATAGGGGGACCCCCGGGAGCTCCTTAGAGAAGTTACAGCCACCGCTCCTGTGCCAGGTAAGTCCACTACGGGCTCACCATAGCCCGTGCTACTTGCCCCGCTCCTGTGTCAGGTAAGTCCACTACGGGCTCACCATAGCCCGTGCTACTTGCCCCGCTCCTGTGCCAGGTAAGTCCACTACGGGCTCACCATAGCCCGTGCCATTTGCCCCGCTCCTGTGCCAGGTAAGTCCACTACGGGCTCACCATAGCCCGTGCTACTTGCCCCGCTCCTGTGCCAGGTAAGTCCACTACGGGCTCACCATAGCCCGTGCTACTTGCCCCGCTCCTGTGCCAGGTAAGTCCACTACGGGCTCACCATAGCCCGCGCTACTTGCCCCGCTCCTGTGCCAGGTAAGTCCACTACGGGCTCACCATAGCCCGTGCTACTTGCCCCGCTCCTGTGCCAGGTAAGTCCACTACGGGCTCACCATAGCCCGTGCTACTTGCCCCGCTCCTGTGCCAGGTAAGTCCACAACGGGCTCACCATAGCCCGTGCTACTTGCCCCGCTCCTGTGCCAGGTTAGTCCACAACGGGCTTACCATAGCCCGTGCTACTTGCCCCGCTCCTGTGCCAGGTAAGTCCACTACGGGCTCGCCATAGCCCGTGCTACTTGCCCCGCTCCTGTGCCAGGTAAGTCCACAACGAGCTCGCCATAGCCCGTGCTACTTGGAACTTTTTGTTCCGAATAGCTGAATCTAAAACAACAACAACAGCTCCCCAGAAGACTGTAATTCACACCCGACGATCCTGGAGCTTGTAATTACTTCTTGGGATGTTATCCTCAACATTTCAGGTAGGTTACAGAGCTCACTCGCCCAGTGCCCATTGTATAATCCTCACAACTCACACTTCACCACATACAGTTGTCAAATAGCTGGGGAAGCTGGGTTACCCCCGTACTCTTGGTAAGTATATTCAGGTAGTAAATGCAGGTGTTTGTAACCTTTCCACCGCTACCCATTGGTTAGGGGCGGTGTGCAGGGTAAACATACCAGTTATGACACTAGCTCTCCATATATGTAAGTTGCTTAATTTAAACTATACTTGTCGTCAGGCTCGAACCCATTGTTATTCTAACACCACATTAAATTTTGTAACTAGGTCATCGCGATCAGACTGTGACTTGCTTAGCTAGATCAATTTTGGGGTTCAATCCCTGAACTCATTATATGCCATTATATTTCAATAACGTGGCTGAAAAATGTTTACCAAACCACACACTTAGAAATTGAAAAGACGACGACGTTTCTTTCCGTTCTAGACCATTATTAAGTCGTTATTTATTGTTAAGCGTTAGTCATCAACAATAAATAACTGAGCAGGACACACGGAGACATAGCATATAAAATAACATTTAATGAAATAAAATAAAGTTTCCGTATTAGCCTCGTCAAAATTTGAAACTGGCCGTTCATGACCTTTTAATTTAATTAAACACACAAGTTTACTGCATGAACTCACCTTAAGTGTCACAAAACTAATGAATTACTGAGAGTGTCTTGATTACTTTTATATTTACGTTATCTATAAATCGATCAAGAGATAAATATTAATCTATCTATAAATCGATCCAATTTTGGAAAATCTTTTGTATGTATGTACCTTACCTGAATAAACATTTAATTGTAAAACACACAACTAGCCATCACTAGGATGTAGCAGTGAAGTCGAGTACAGGAATAGCCTAATGTGACTTGGAACGATCGAAGAGAGTTTGCCAGTTACTTAGCTACAATTATAAGATGCTAACGACACCCAGTCCTCGGCTCTCGATATAAGACTCGATCTGGTGCGCGTCAGCGAATTTCTACAAAATTCGCAAGCAAATCTTATATATACGTTCTGCTCTATAAACGGAAGGGAGAACGGGTTTCCATACCAAAGAGACGTCTTGCTGCCTTTTTTCAGTAGTTTACACGACCTTGAGTCACTTGTTAAATGACCTCTGCAATCAGGGCCTTCGACACGCCGCCGGCTTCCTGTCCTCGTCAAGGCCACTAGAAGAGTAACCCTCAGGTAAATTCAGGTAAAAATACAAAAACACCCCAAGCCATCGTCTGCAGCAAGAGTTGCATCAGCACAATAAAACATAAAAAAATACACCCCTGTAGGACAAAGTTCAGAAGGATAGTCCTGAAAACTTACTAACTTAAAACAAAACTTACCTGACAACCCGGAAGCAGGAAGACTGTGGTGGAGGGTGGAAATTGCCTATGCTACTCTATCCCTTGTTGTTTAAGATTCAGCTTCTTGGAACAAAAAGTTGCAAGTAGCACGGGCTATGGTGAACCCGTAGTGGACTTACCTGGCATAAGAGCGGCGGCTGGAACTTGTACCTACTCTATCCTTTGAGATGTATTTTATAGTCTAAGTAAACGTACTTGAAGGCCGTGGGTGGGGAAGACACACGACGAGATGCTCCGTAGACAGCAGCGGCAGACGCCCGACTGAGAGCCCGATGGGGCCTGTCGCCTCTTATTAAGGTGTGTAGTTTAGATTCAGCTACTCAGAACAAAAGTAGTTCCAAGTAGCACGGCTATGGTGAGCCCGTAGTGGACTTACCTGGCACAGGAGCTGGGCTGTGTCTATCTTAAGGTGTGCAACTGCAGGCGGAAATGACCTAACTACTGTGTGTGTCCCTCGTTTGACAGTTGATACTATTCCCTTACTGCTGTGTATTTTGGAGCGCTCTACACCTTTCTGGGGAGTTTGTCTCTTGACCTGAGTTTCATCTAGCATCAGTAGACCACAGAGTGTTTTTTTTCTTCAATAGGCTTTTATAGACTTGCAATTCTGCTTCTGGTTGGGGCAGTGTTGACTGTTGGCATTTCCGTCTCGTTCGTACCTTTCCCCGGCTTCAAGAGTCATTTTCCCACCCCCATGATGGTAATGCTTATTAGGCTAGAGTACATTCATACAAAAAAATTACAGGAACAGTTGAGGAGTCATAATTAACATAAGTACGGTGCCTAAAGCGTATGAAGAGTTTCGGAAATAACATCAACTTAAATAACATAATTATTACATGATATTTGGACACTGTATAGACACCTTTTAATTTGAAGAAGCGATTGAACACATATACGATTTTTGTAATAAGGCGTGTTTTACTAAAATTAATAAAACAATACAAGAATAAATTTATAAAATTTCAAGGTTTTATGGGTAAACACTTAAAAAAATTCACCAGAAGGATAACGTATTCGTCTTGAGCAAGAAGTTTTACAAAAATAGATACAATAATTAGATGACACAATGAAGAAAGGCATACGTTTTTAGCAAGAAAATTTTAGATAACCGACAAAAATTTGTTTATGCGGAAAAAAATGAGTGAAATTTGTTTTAGTGAATATTTCCTAAGACTTTTTCAAAATTATTGGGAGATGTACATACTTGACGGTCCAGTGATCATTTTAGTTCAATCAGGAAGTGTGCAAGTTGCACACTTCAAGATAAATATAAGTTTGAAGGCGTGATAGCCTATTAACATTTTCAATATGGCGGGTGTGAGGCTTCTGCTTTAGAGCAGTTCCCGCGCCAAAGAAGCCGAAGATGAGGGCGCCGAGAACCCAGAATATGAAAGAATATGATTGGCAACAAG
>WNGS01160430.1:12853881-12873842 GCA_020271785.1 Procambarus virginalis | reverse complement strand
CATGTAGTTTTATTATTATGATATTTTAATTTCAAAGAAGACATAGGCAGTTATATTTTTATGTTGTCATTTTCTTGTGTATCCTTTCTTAATGGAAATGCATGATTTTTATATTACTGAAATGTTATGTCTTTTGCTGGCTTTTAATTGATGGATGTACAGTATATAGCTGAGGTGAACTTTTTGATATTTGTACATACTATTTTTTTTACTGAACCGTCTATGGAAGAGACTCTACCTGCTCAATATGAGAATTTGGGATTGGGGTGGAGCATGGGGAGGTGGTAGTGTACATGAATGCCCTCAGAAGTCTCGTATAAGAGCAATAGTGGGGTCGGATGGCATGTCCATTTCTATTTTAGAAAATGTGAAAACATGTTAAAAAAAAATTTTACACACTTTTCTAGAGGTTTGACTTGGGGACTTTCTGAAAACTTTATATACTTTTGCTTTCTCACTATGAATAGTATTATGATGCATTCATAAGCTTTTTTCATATATGAGTGAAATGCTATACTCAGAATTAGGTAGGAATATTACACATGTACTTTAACCTTTTTCCTTAAATCTAAAATAGTCAGAACCGGGTTAGTTAGACAATCAGAATTTGCAGGGTGTCTTGCCCTCCCTTAGTTTTTTCACGGAAGAGATGGCTGCTGGTGAGCAGATGGCGGGTGAGGCAGCGGTAAGGACAAGCCCACACCGAGGACAAAGATGTGGCATGGGGCAGCAAGCAGTCAAATGTGTGCTGGCCTGTCCAGTCTCAAGATAAATCCCAGGGCAGGATTTAAGGAGTCTTGAAATTCATTCAAGGCTTGAGTGTGATTCATAATATTTGTAACTGAGTTGTTTATATATATTTGTAGTCTCCTTGGAGGTGTCTAGTCAGCATTATTGGTGTAACTGTGAATTAGCTGTTGTCCAATGCTAAGAGGGCTTTGAGTTTGCCGCACGATCTCAGTAACTAACATTCTGCATTGGATCTCAAAGCCCTCTTTATACCTTACTGCAGTTTAGGATTCATCCTTAAAGATGCTAAATGATCAGTGGTGAGAATACCTGCAGCTTTGTCCCTCTGCTTGTTGGCTCTCTGTTGCAGATTCTAATGGAATTTCTTGTCTAGGAACCAGTTAAGTGTTTGGCCTGCAAATTTGTGTAATGTGCTTCACATGAATGAGTGAATTATTTTACAGATGTTGAAAAAAACTTCCCTGCATCCTGCTAAATATTATTTAAAAGAAATTATCTTCACTTCCACCCCACTCTTATTAAGAATAAAATTCAGATACGTTTTGGGTGTTAATTGAATAAAATTCAAATTCTTTTGGGTGTTAATTAAATAAATTCTGATTCTTTTGGGTGTTAATTCATTATGTGAAAGAAACCTGCAAATATTTTTGGCATTTGAATAATGGTTAAGTCTCTATACATAATTCAGGGAGCCAGTAATTTGGAGAAGAGTTTATAATTTTAATTAAATATTGTATTGTGAGACTAGTTGAAAAAAAGGGGCCATTGTGTCGGTTCTCATCATGCACGAGTTCAGCCATCTCTTCCTCGGAGTGTTTTCCTGTTACTCGATCTACCTTTTTTTTCAAAATCGTATGACATCCCAAATTTCAAAGTAAAAAAACAGGCATAGATGACAAACAGAAAATAAAAATAAAAATAAAAATAAAAAACCTTTGGAAAGGAAAGGCAGAGCTTAAGTACACTTTGGTTGTATGTGAGACTACAAATTATGATCTGGTTATTCAGCTGATATCCCACAGTCAGCCAGGAAGGAAGTGAGGTGAGCCTCAGTGGTTATGACATAAGTTTTTCCAGAGTCAGTCTTCCTAGCTATTATTTTACCATCGCGCACAAACAATGTTTAATAGCAGGGGATTTTTTGCAGATTCCACGTAGTTTATATAAGAGATTTTGTCTGAATCTGGTTAGACATTCGTTCACATAAACATTGGATTTCCCACCGACTGCAGCAGTGATAAGGTCAGACTTGCGGGAGCAGCTATCCAACTTCACACGTATCTTCCTGTTATTTGTGCCAGATGATTTCGTACCCACTCTATAAGCTGACTTGATGTCACTTGCTTCGATTGAATAATTCACCTTAGTACGCAATTCCTGGATCACGATGGCAGTACAGTTTTCCCTGTCAGTTTCATGGGGAAAATCAAGTGATGAGATGATAACAGAATCAAGGAGCTTAAGTTGATCTGATTCGTCTTGGGTTGTAGTGTGTTGCTGTTGTAGGGAGTTAAAATGGTTCTCTAACTTTTGAAACATCTCTTCTTGCTTCTTAGAGGTTTCTGCTGATTTAGAGTTAGTAACCGAGATCTGCAGAGAGCTTAATTCCTGTTCGAGGTAGCCGACTCTGGCAGACAGATCTTGGTTAATCTTGTGCATGGCCAAAGCACCACTCTGTAGCTTCATTATCAGGTCCGACTGCTCTCGGATTATAGACTTTTGGTCATCATGTATCTGAGTCAATAATTTGAACCATGGATTATCAGCGAGACGCTTAAAGTCAGAACATGGGGAGGCAGCTCGTTTAAGTTGCTCCATATGGTTACTTAACTGTTGCATGGCTCGAGTCGGCGACAACGCTTCACTCAGCTGGGAAGGTTTGTTATTGTTGACGCAGGGAGGGTCGGTACCCCCCCCCCCCGGTTGCCGCTAGGGGGGAGACAGCCGCGTTATTCCTGTTGCTAGCTTGGCTGGTTGGGTTCATCCTGATAGGTGTGTTATCTTTCTTTGCGGCCTTACCGAGCTTAGAATTGTTTTGCATGATAGCAGCAGAGATGTACGCAGGCAGATGGGTAGACTCGTTGATGTGGCAGCAGCAAACGTCAGGTTAGCTTCCTCCAGGGAGCACCACTAATGAGGTCGAGATGAGCTAGTAGGTTAGGTTTTGTTGTATATTTCGGTCACATTTAGGTCACTGGGTACTTAGCTGCCTTCTGGGGTGATTACATCATGTTTGGGATGATGTGGGCTCAAGGAGCAGCGGATAAAGTTGGAGGGGCAGCAGGGTCGTCAGGGGCGGATGAGCGTTCTCTTTGTTTTTTTTCAAGAATAATAAAAGAATAACAATTATATATAATGGGTTTACTTCTCCTAACTATTTATTTATATAAAATTATGTATAGCGAGAAAAGCGTGTAAGTTGATAACTTGTGGTGTCAAGTGTGAGGGGAGGGAGCGGTTGGCTAAGGTGTGCGGTGTCACCCCATTTAGCCTCAGTCATGTGTCAAATATCTTGGAGTCGAGGTTAATGATGCAAATCTCGTCAGCAACCTGCGCAAAAAACTAGTTGAGCGTCTTAAACCTCTCAGAACTCTTGTTGGCAAAGGATTTGGCATTAACATAAAATATGCCCGTAGTTTTTATATTGCCTTTGTACGATCTGTTGTTGATTATTATGCCTTGCATCTTCTTAATTTTTCACCTAAACAATTACAAGGCCTAGATGTAGTACAGAATGATGCCATGCGCATCATCCTGGGTTGTCCTAGAACTGTCAGAATTGTTAACATGAGAAAGGAACTAAACTTACCTTCCATTTACGAAAGAATAGTTCTACTTAGTACTATGTTTTGCGCCAAAACTTTGAAGAATAATGGTCCCCCCAGCTCTATTCAATTAAATTGAGATCCATTCTAAACAATTCTGACTGTTCCCTCCATCCACCGCAAAAAGCTCCCTACAGTGCGTGGCTCAGTTGTTGTGCCTATAATCTTCGGAAACTGAACGTGTCTCTTAACCCTGATAAAACTGTTCACTATATTCCCCCTTGGAAAGATGTGGAGGTCTCTCTGCATTATACCCCCATCAGTGTTAAACAAATGTATAACACTGACATTTTGAGATGTATAACATTAGAAGCTATTGACAGTCATCTTCACATTCTCAAACCGACGGAATCCTATGCCTTTACTGATGGCTCTGTGCAGTTAGGCACTGGTAGAACAGGTTGTGCATGTGCAGTGTATAAAGGGAATGAAATGATCATGTCTACTACACAGAGACTGAACAACTGGGCTAGCACGACGCAGACCGAGCTAGTGGGCATTTATCTAGCCACTGAATACCTTAAGCTCAATGGTGGTGGAGTTATTTTCTGTGACTCTAAAAGTGCTCTGCAGTCCCTAAATAACCCATCGCAATGTATATCGGACGTAGCTTGTAATATTAATGGAATGTAATCTTTGCCAATGATAATAACTCTTGTATAAAATTTGTGTGGATCCCATCCCATGTTGGAGTTGGAAAACATGACTTCGTAGATCGATTGGCCAATGAGGCTTGCAGGAAAGAAAACATTGATTATGACTTTGGACTATCTAATGCAGTTATTAGAAACATNCCCTGAAGATCATTTTGTACAAACACACTTTGGAACTTTTCGTTTAATGTTTCACAACATTTCCTTTTCATTTTCCGTGAATCTATTTCCATTTTCAACCTCTGAATATTATCCTTTACCTGCAATTTGTTGTTTATGAATTTATAGAATAGACCTGGTCTGTTTTACATTTGTCTGCATCCCTTTTCAAAATTTCTTTCTGCCTCTCTCCTCACGCCGTGTAGTCGGTCTCGCATCTTTGTATCGCTGGTATGATGGGGGTTTGGCCTCTTCCTGTATTGATTCCATTTTTGTGTCTTTGGTCTGGCCCTCTCGCACTTTCTGTCGAAAACAATCCTGTTCCTAGTTCTGCTTCTCTGTTTTGGTATAAATTTTTGTGCTTTACATATATTCACAAAACTTGACATACATCTCATTCACTTCCTTGCCTAGCAACAAGTCGTCCAATTATACTCCCTAAAAAAATTTCTAAGGTTGCCATAATGTCCTCTCCTAAAGTCAGGTTTTTCAATTGCATCGACCAGCATATTTTCTTCCAGATTATAACGCATTGCATACTTTATCCCCAAAAAGACATGGTCACTTTTCCCAAGGGAGGAAGGTACTGAATGTCAAATATTTCTTCCTCCTTCCTGGTAAATATCAAATCGAGCATGGAGGGAACGTCACCTTCCCTCATCCTCGTAGCTTGTTTAACATGTTGATACAAGAATGTTTCCAGGATGAGGTCTACAAATTTACAGGTCCAGAAATCTTCTGTTTTAGCTTCATATGCTTCCCAGTCTATGGATTTCAAGTTGAAGTCGCCGACTATCAACAGTCGTGAACTATCGTTATCCGCTCTCGCTATGATCTCTCTCATTATCGTTATAAGGCCTTCTCGTTTACTATCTAGCTCCTCCTTTGACCATGTGCTGCTTAGCGGTGGACTATATGCATTTATGATCACTAGTTTATCATCCTCATGGCAGATCTCTAGTGCTATTATGTCAACTTCTTGTGGATTGGTAGTCATTATTTCGTTCACCTTTAGGTGTTCTTTCACCAGCACAGCAACGCCACCGCCTTTCCTAATTTTCCTGTCCCGTCTCCAAATTGAGTAGCCCCTTGGGAATATGACCTCATTTAAAATAACATCTTCAAGTTTTGTCTCCGTGAGTGCAACAATGTCTGGTGTCTGCAGCTGTATTATATCACTTAACTCCAGTATCTTTGACCTTACTCCATCTATGTTGGTGTATGCAATCTTCAGGAACTTGTTCCCCATCTTCTTATTTTTCACTCCCCCTTTCTCTAATGATTTTGTTGGTTTGCTTTTATGTACCACTTTACTGGTCTGCCTACCCCTATCACTTTGTAGAAAAAAGAATTGATTTCTTCTTCATTCCTGCTCTCATTTAAACGTTTTGCCTCGGCGAGGTTCAGTTTCAGCTTCTCTCTATCTTCTTTTGAAAGATCTCGTCTTAACGACCACCCTTTCCCATCCTCAACGCTTTGTAATTTTCTGGCATTCCTTAGTACTTCTTCCATCTGTTTGGCACCGTTTAGGGTGATCCTCAAAGGTCGATCTTTCCCTTTTACATATCTGCCTATTCTCCTGTAGTCGCACACATTCTCTTTGGTTGTAAGACCTTCCACGAGGCCAACAATTTTATCTACTACTTTTGCTTCTTCTACAGCTCTTTCTGACCTAGATGTTATCTCCTTTTCTATGCATCCAAAAATGATCAGGGACTTACTCCGATCAACTGTGTTTTGCACCAACTTTGGGTTAGATGCCAATTCTTTTCTCACTTCTAGCCTAATGTTTGTTTTATCTTGGTTGCTGCAGTGTTTGACTTCTTTTACTGCTTCTTCTATTTTTTCCTTGTCCTTGGCCACTTGCGCATAAGTGAGTTGCATATCTTTCTTGCACTGTTCTATTCCCTGTGCAACTTCCTCCATCTGTGCTGACAAAAGCTGTTTCTCCTGTTGAATTTCCTTGCCTAACCTATTGTAGTCATTTGTGTTTAAATTTACTTTAACTTCTTCCAAAGCTATTTTTAAGAGACTATTTTCTTCTTCCATGGCTTTGCAATTTGTTTCCAATTTAATCTTATCCTTGCACAGGTCTTTCACCACACCCTCAAGACATACAACTTTGCTATTTAAATGGTCATTACTTTCTTTCAATTTACTAATTAATTCTATATGAGAGGTTACTATAGTATCTAATTTTGCCAACTTGTTGTATAGACTGGTTATCTCAATGTTTTCTTCACTGAAACCATCAAAATCAAGCTCTGTTGTGTATTTCCTCTTGCCACCGGCGGCCATCTTGAATGCTGTTCTCTGCACTGTAAACACTAGGGCAACTTTTTCTCATCCAATTTTTTCACTTCCCTTGGCACATTCCTGTTATCTCACCTATTTTTCAAAAGCACTATACCTTTATGTTGTCTGGGACACCACTCACTATCATCATCCTGTACTACAACACTTAGGATTGTTGAAATAAGTTGGAGCTCCTCTTGTCTGCCTCCTGGGATAGAACTTGGGACAGGTCCCAAATCTACAGTGTGTGTGTTGTGTGTGTGTGTGTGTGTGTGTGTGTGTGTGTGTGTGGGTGTGGGTGTGTGGGTGTGGGTGTGGGGTGTGTGTGGGGGGTGGGGGTGGGGGTGGGGGTGGGGGTGGGGGTGGGTGGGTGGGTGGGTGGGTGGGTGGGTGCGTGCGTGCGTGCGTGCATACATACATACATACATACATACATACATACATACATACATACATACATACATACATACATACATACATACTGTACTTGGATCAGTGGTTACATGATTATAAGACAGGCCAGAACTACCTAGTGCTTCACAACAGTGTACAAACATGTAGATAGTGATATATAATATGTGAATACAGTGTGATAATAGCAAAAACTGTATGTTTCTTGTTCTTATTTTGTGGTGCACATATTAGTTAAACAAATGTATCTGTGTAAGCAAATACTGCGTCACAGAACAAGCAAATATTGCGTCAGCCAGAAAAATGAAAGGAAGGATTACAAGAACTTTCAAATTCAGGGATCCCATCAAAATGGTTATACTCTTCAAATCACTTGTGCTGTCCTGTCTTGAGTACTGCTCGGTACTCGCTTCCCCCTTCAGAGCAGGAGAGATTGCTGAAATAGAGGGAGTACAGAGAACACATATGGCATACATAGATGCGATAAAGCACCTAAATTGTTGGGATCGTCTCAAAGCTCTCCAAATGTACTCACTAGAAAGGAGACGAGAGAGATATCAAATAATATACAAATGGAAAATACTGGAGGGACAGGTCCCAAATCTACACAGTAAAATAGCAACGTACTGGAGTGAACGATATGGAAGAAAATGCAGAATAGAACCATTGAAGAGCAGAGGTGCCATAGGCACAATCAGAGAGCACTATAAACATCAGAGGTCCACAGTTGTTCAACATATTGTACTCCCAGCGAGTATAAGAAATATTGCCGGAACAATTGTAGAAATCGTCAAGAGAAAACTAGATACTGTAGTTTTCTCCACGGAGTGCCAGACCAAACGGGCTGTGGTGGATATGGGGGCCTGTGGGCTGCTCCAAACAACTTCCTGGTGGATCAATCTCTCACAAGTCAAGCCTGGCCTCGGGCCGGGCTTGAGGAGCAGAAGAACTCCCAGAACCCCATCAAGCAGGGGTTAATGACATGCTATAGTTCTCAAAAAGCAAAAAACTATATGCTGTAACTATATGTACAGGTACATGTAAAATTTACATGATTTTATTCTCTTTTTCAATCGTCATTTTATCTCCAATTTTTCAAGTTAAATAGGATTGAATAGCACTTATTTGGTGAGAGAGAAATGTAAACAAAGTCTAGCTATCAGCGGTGTATGAGGGAGCCTGCCTACAAACACCAGCCAGCTCCCTTAATAGCTTCCCACCAGTACAGTATCTCGAAAAATGAATATGTACAACATATCCCATGTTCTTATTNGTTACTGTTTGGAAGGGGAGTCCCTTTCCATTATCACATCAGGCAGTGAGGACTTCAATGGTATGCACACACTGGCACATTTTGCCTGCATACCACTAGGACTTGCTTGTTTTACTAAGAATTTCTCTAAAGGACATTTGTTTTTCCCTACATTTTACCACTTGTCTGTAGTAAGACATCACATTATCATTAAAAGGTCAATGCAACGGCCTGCTAAGCTTTATCTGGGTGAGTTTTTTCAACAAAACTTTGCAGTTCTTCCCATACTTCACACATTTTCTTAATCAAGGAGGGAGGGACATCCTCTACTGCCTCTACTCACAGCTATTTCTTAGGTTGAACCTTATCAATGGTTTCTTGAGACCATGGTGAGATATATAATAACAAACTGTATAGTCAAATGACCAAAAATCCAACAAAACACTGAAAAAATCCAGGTGAAGAATTGATGTGGGATAGTCACTGGGCGCGAGACAATGGTAACTGAGGGGGCGGGTGGCGGAGGGGCGACGATCGCCGATCGACCACGCGCTAGGTCGGCCTGTACGACGTATCAAAACTCGCGTCCCGAGGTAACCCTCGCATTCCGAGACATAATTTCGAGGAAATCCTGCGCGTATCCGAAAAAACTCGCCTACAGGGGACACTCGCATTCCGGGTACCACTGTACATGTATGCATGGACAGTGCGCGTGCATGCGTGGACAGGTGGAGATGGAGAGAGGGTACGTGTGCAGGGAGGATGGAGATGGAGTCTGTGTGTGAGTGATGGGAGGAGCTGGGGATGGGGGGTGCTTCATTAGGAGTGTGCTGACCAAACCACACACTGGAAATTGAAGAGACGACGTTTTATTCCATCCTGGACCATTATCAAGTCGATTGTGATGAGACGAGGGAGGCACGGGCATTAAGTAAGGCAAGAGAGAAGTGAGACAGAAATCTTAGAGGAAGAACCAATGCAAAAGATACAGAGGTAAGGTGTATATAGGGTGTAAATAGGAGTAAGTATGGGAACATAAGAGAAACAAGAGAAAGAAGAAAAATGATGGGTAGGCTTACGTTAAGTCACGTTTATTAGAAAGTTTAGAACATTTGAGTATGTACTGTGAAAGGGAAGAGTCAACAGCAACAAAGCCAGTACTCAGGTTCATGTTGGGTAGGTTGTGTATCAGAGCTGAGTTAACAAGATGGCGTCTGTGAAGAGTAGAGGCAAGAAAGATTATCTTGGAGGAAGACCAATCAATAGGATGACTAGAATCCCTAACATGACAGAAGAGAGCATTGTTATGCTCTTCTGTCATGTTAGGGATTCAAGAGAGCAGAGTTATGCTCTCTTCTGTCATGTTAGGGATTCAGAGAGCATAGTTATGCGCTCTTCTGTCATGTTAGGGATTCTAGTCATCCTATTGATTGGTCTTCATCTAAAATAACCTTTCTTGCCTCTACTCTTCACAGACGCCATCTTGTTAACTCAGCTCTGATACACAACCTACCCAACATGAACCTGAGTACTGGCTTTGTTGCTGTTGACTCTTCCCTTTCACAGTACATACTCAAATGTTCTAAACTTTCTAATAAACGTGACCTAACATAAGCCTACCCATCATTTTTTCTTTCTTTTCTTTTTCATTTTCTTTTTCTTACGCTCCCATTCTTACTCCTATTATTACACCCTATATTACACCTTAGTAACATCTTCAAGAGGACATCTTCAAGAGGAAACTAGATTTTTCCTCCAAGGAGTGCGGACCAACGGGCTGTGGTGGGTATGTGGGCCTGCGGGCTGCTCCAAGCAACAGCCTATTGGACCAAACTCTCACAAGTCAAGCCTGGCCTCGGGCCGGGCTTGGGGTGTAGAACAACTCCCAGAACCCCATCGACCAGGTATCAACTTTATCTCCATACCCTTTGCCTTAGTCTTCCTCTAAGATTTCTGTCTTGCCTCTCTCTTGCCTTACTTAATGCACCGTGCCTCCCTCGTTCATCACAATCTACTTGATAGTGATCCAGAACGAATCGAAACGTCGTCTCTAAAATTTCTAGTGTGTAGTTTGGTTATCAATTTTCAGCCACGTTATTGTGACTTTTATCTGTATTAGGAAAGTGTTGGGTGGACATGGGGAGGGTGTGTGGGGAAAGGGGTTGTGATGGAATGGTGTGAAGATGTTATAGTAATGTGAGACATTTTGTACTGAAGATGGTTACAGCAATGGGTGGAGAGGGAGGGTTTGTGAAGAGTTATTGGGGGTAAGCATCAGATGAAATAGTGTGTGTATGGGGAGATGGTTAGCGTGTGTGGGGGGCAAACATGGCCACTGCCCGTCCTGGCAAGTTGAGTCTGACCTCAGACTGGGCTCGGGAAGTAGAAGAACTCGCGAAACCCTCTCCAGGTGTGCTTCAGGTATACTGCCGGGTACCCCATCATGTTTTTAAATATTTATTTCTCCAGCACTGATAGTGTTTAATCCTGTCTTCACAGATTAGTTTCTCTTCTTCATAGGCTGGTCTAGTTGCAGACATTTGGGCTTTGTTGAGTACATGAGAAGGTGAGGGTGTTCCACTTTATTTCAGTAATGCAAGATATGTATGTGTTACATGCAGGAAGCCGCCACCAATGTGTGTGCAAGTGAGTAGCGCTCGACTGCATATGGGTCTCAAAATAAATAAGGTTTCATATACAGTACTGTACTTTCAATATGTGTAATTTATATAAATATACAGTACTATATATACTAATACTGTACTAAAATTTGATACTAACATTATTTTTATTTTATTATTTTGTTTGTTATAATAAAATAATAAGTAAAAATATTATAATTTTAGTATAAAATGAATGAAGTAAAATAGTATGATAAAGTGACTAGGAGCAGCTTATATATATTTACAGTACTGTAATTAATTTGCATATGTGTGTGTGTGTGTGTGTGTGCGCCTCAAATATCACACATCTTTTATCCAGAAACTTGACAGTACTTCAGATCTTCAATTCCTTGACTTTGAAAAACTATATTGCAATATTAGATAACTTGCACAAGTCGCAAATTCATTTATGTACTCGGTTCGTCTTACAAGATTGTCAGAACTCTTGTATATGTAAATAAAAAATAAACAGAATATATATGGCATAATCAGTGATCATCAATATATATGTGATGATATCATGTTATTCAGGTTGATATCGTAGATGTGAAGTGATACCAGTTTGTGCTACCATTATGATGACGAAACCTATTACCTGTAGATGCACCATTTTATATGTTACAGGTTTTTTTTGTCCAATTTTTAGAGAAAAATGGTGTTAGTATGTACTTAAAGAATAATGCTTCATTGACATGCAGACCAGATGTTAGGGTATGTGCCTATGTAATACACAGTTGTACGAGACAATTGTTTTATATTTTTAAACATGTCTTATCTAGTACCGAGACATTTTTGTGTAACGCCCACCTTTTTTTTAATTTTCTTTTTCAAAGTCTTCCTTATTTTGGTTAAGATCTGTGTTGAGCAGTTGGCTTTTGACTCTATATCAACCCAGGTCTCCTGTCAAGACTGTACACATGATAACAGTAGGATAGATGCATAATGAAATCACACAAATGTTATGAATCTACGAAAGAATAATATATGCCCGAGGAACTCGGGGTTGTGGGTTAGATTCTGTTGTATGGCCTCAATATCTATTCAATTTTTGTACGTGTAAAAAAAAATAGACTATTTGCATGTCAAATAGTCCATAATTTGTCCGCTTGAACGAATTTTGCTTCCTTTTTTTTTTGTCCATATATTTTGCCATTAAGAAATATTGTGAATTATGTGTAAAAGTTTGCATCATGTGTACACAGTATACCCCTGTTGTCAGTATGCGCTGTCTTAACAGGAGCAAGAGTTACAATATACAGTATACTGTACTATGGTAAATTATTACAAATGCTTTAAATGACATGCATTTAGGCTTTGTAAGCTTGAAGCAATTTCTTCCTTTGTTGCCATTGGTACATTGCAGCACAGTGTGTGCTGATAATGGTTATGCTTCTTAAGATGAAGCTTCTAAATTCCTGCACAATGTATTTGTTTTGTATGCAGTGCTTACGTAGTAGAAGTTTTAACATATATATATGTACTCATTGTTTTGAATGAACCAAGGAATCAGGGCTATTTTGTATTATACAATGCTTCTAAATTTTAAATGATTTAACGGAGACAATAGTGAGGATTACAGTACACTGGGTACAGTTTGTTATTACAGATAATGTTGTATTACTGTACATGTATTAATATCTTGTTAGCAGTGACCTACACTAATGCATTTTGGCAGGTAAAGGTGGTTTCCTGGGAATGGACGAAACTGGTGTATTACTTGACGAGGGTCATCTAGTAGATAATCTAGGTGCGCCTATTCCCCTTCCTTCACCCTCCCGGTCCTCGCCACGCTCTCAAGGTTCCGAAAACGGAGAACGCTTCTCTCGTAAAGTTTTTGTTGGTGGACTCCCGCCCGATATAGACGAAGGTTAGTACTCTGTCTTTATTCATACTCTTGTCATAATGTACTGCTGTATTAGTTTTTTTATTATAAAAGGAAGTATCTTGTATCATTACATCTCCTGTAATGATGCAATGATTGTGTGTCATTAGTGTAGTGCTGCAGTCTCTGAAAAGCCCCTAAGAAGAAAAAGAGGTACCATACCTCTTGCCTACCAGAGCCCGGACCAGAATCTGGCTCTCTCTACGAGATGAGGAAAGCTGAAGCATCAGAGATCAACCCAAAATTTAGGAAGATCTCACCAGAAGTATAAGTGTAACAAGACAAGTGGCTACTTGAGGAAAGTTAGGTCCCCCAATAGTAGCAAGGCAAACGATCATTGTAGCTATGTAAACACTCCAACTGTATTGCGTCGGATTTGCTACCATGTGCGCCTGACAAAGGGCGCACATGGCAAAGGGCGCCTGACAGCTGGGTGGACAGCGCTTTGGATTCGTAGTCCTGAGGTTCCAGGTTCGATCCCCGGTGGAGGTGGAGACAAATGGGCAAAATGTCTCTTTCACCCTGATGCCCCTGTTACCTAGCAGTAAATAGGTACCTGGGAGTTAGACATCTGCTACGGGCTGCTTCCTGGGGGTTGTGAAACAAAAAGGAGGCTTGGTCGAGGACCGGGCCGCGGGGACGCTAAGCCCCGAAATTATCTCAAGATAACCTCAAGATGTGGCTGCCCAGGTTACTGAATATTTTGTTACTTCAATAGGGTTATGAGGATCAATGCTCCCATGTCATTTTTCATGCGACTGTGACAGTTACTTTATTGTGTTCTTTAAAAATAAGGTACACTATTTTGAAGTGATTACACCCAGGTCTTTTACATTGCTTTTTCTTTATATATACTGTATATGTATACAGTACTAGGTTACCCAGCGTTGCCCGGGTTGTTTGTCTGTCAACTCCAACCAGCCTATGTTCATCCCGTAGCTCAGACCATTATCCTCTGCCAATTTGGGTACTCACCTAGTTGTACTAACTTAATTGTGCTTGCGGGGGTTGAGCTTTGGCTCTTTTCTGTGGGGAGCCCCTACGGCTCCCTGGAGCTTATCGGGCTAATGTATGTTATATTGACCGGGACATTAGCTAAGGAGTTCAGACCTACCAGGGACCAGCGCCAGAACCTGGCCCCTTCAGAGAGGTTTCAGGGAGCAATGGCACTGGAAAACCCTCTTGTGGTTGGGGTTTTCCTTATCTGCCATCGACCGGGGTCAGGCACCCAGAAAGGTAGGCATAACAAAACAAACCCCACATGGTAAAAAACTAAAACAAAAAAACGAACATAGAGGTAGAAACTCCCTACAATCCCAAGGAAACAAGCAAACATCACACTTTACTGCCGCACCAATCGTCCACGCAGCCCTCCCCGCCACGAGAGGGGGAGGGGAGAGCCCCGGACCTACCGCGCCGGCTGCCAAGCTTCAGTTCGTAAGCTAATGTCAACCGGGATAGACGCTTCTCTGGCCTCAGTTTCCTAGGCAGTATTTGCCTTGTGTGGCGTTTACTGCCGTGTGTTGTGTTGTGCGGTGGCCAGGAGTACCTCATTAGTGCCGGGGCTGCATGTGCTTATTGGCTGACTTCCCTAAGCGCCCTGTGAGTACTGCCCTTGCGTAACAGGATTATCTTCCCTGGGGCGTTCGGGAACCATTCCCGTAGAGGTTCTTGCTGCTCGGCATTTGCCTCACCCTTGGGGCCAGCTGGGGCTTGGGGCCCTTGTTTGGCCCTGGGTAGGGATTGGTATTGTGCTGGTTAGGGCGTCAAGGTGTTGCACAGCCTGCCACCTAAGCGGCGACCGGTTGCTTTTAACAACCCTGTGGCTCATTTGGGTACTCAATCTCCACCTGTGCCCCCTTGTGAGGCTAGATCCAAGTGTGTGACCTCCATCTTCATCAGGCAGACTTTTTACAGACCCTTTTGTAAAGTGACACAATCTCCACTGTTGTAAGTGTGTCAGGGGATAGCATGGTGTTTATTACCATAGCAGTTTCTCCAGCTTTTGCTCCTTTTGTCCAGCATTGCACTCACCCATTGCAAAGAAATGCGTCGACATAGGGTTCTTGTGCCAGCTCATTCTCAGTTTACCCTTTTATTTCACTGTGGGGAGATTTCTAGTGTCTGCCCCATTTTCACTCTCTACTTCCCATGATGCATGGACTTTCTGGGTAGTATTCTAGGGCCTACAGTGGGGTGGTCCTCGAGTATCTCTACTCAACCCATCCTCTTATATCCACCTACACTTGGGTGTTAGTTGTGATGTTCCTCATCTCTTGCTTATGTCAATGCGCAATAAAATCACAAGAATATAACCATGAGAAAATATTTAGGGATTCGATGTGATTGAACCCACATCCCTGGACTTTCCAGGCACACTGGCCCATAATGAGCTTAAAATTTTCACAGCTAGAAATTCTATGAGACTTGGAGTTTGAAAGGCACTGTCCTGTACTACAATCCAAGACTTACAAGAAATCTGTAATTGGACATTTTGTCACGAGACCTGTGTAACAAGCAACACACTCCCTCGCTTATTAATGTGATGTTATTTATTGATCCTGTCTTTACAAAACTGTATTTGTGGTATTTTTATGTTTTTATCTTGTGAACAGGTTGATTAACTGGAGTATACCTGAAGTAAGGTCTGGGAGTTCTTTTACTTCCCAAGCCCAGCCTGGGTTTGGGGGGAGTAAATTTGTGATAAACTGGTCCAATAAGCTCTGGCTTGGAGCGATCTACTAGCTCGCATATCCACTGCAACCTGGTTGGTCTGTCCGGCACGTCTTGCAGGAACTCGTCTAATTGTTTCTTGAAGGGGTCCACCTTGGTTTTGGCAAAATTTCTTATGGTTGCTGGGAGAGACTTGAATAGCCATGGACCTCTGATGTTCAGACAGTGTTCTCTTATTGTGCCAATGGCATCTTTACAATTCATTGATTCTATTCTGAATTTCCTTCCATATCATTCACTTCAGTAGGTTATTATTTTACTATGCAACTTTGGGATCTGGCCCCTCTAGAATCTTCCATATATATATTATAGTATTTGATACTTGCTCTTCTCTTTTCTAGAGAGTACTGTAATTAACAAAGAGAGATGAAATACTTGAATGAGTGAAGAACTGCAGGCTGCCACCGTCTCAGCCGGCCACCAATGCCACTCTCCTCGTGCAGTACTATAACTCCTTAACCATTTGACTGCACATCAGAACCAAGGAAGTGATCACCACTATTCCTTAAACTGCACATCACAATAAGGGATGTATTAAAGTACTGCATAAGCTATAAAACTTCCATGGGTACATGGGCTTCACATCAGCTTCCTCAGGCCTCCAGTGAACAGATGCAATCATGGGAAAAAATAAATTTTGGGTAACCTTGGGTAAGGGAGCCGGTCGGCCGAGCGGACAGCACGCGGGACTTGTGATCCTGTGGTCCTGGGTTCAATCCCAGGCGCCGGCGAGAAACAATGGGCAGAGTTTCTTTCACCCTATGCCCCTGTTACCTAGCAGTAAAATAGGTACCTGGGTGTTAGTCAGCTGTCACGGGCTGCTTCCTGGGGGTGGAGGCCTGGTCGAGGACCGGGCCGCGGGGACACTAAAGCCCCGAAATCATCTCAAGATAACCCTCAAGAAGGTAACCCTCGTGGTTGAGGGCACGAGTACTAACATATCAACCGTGAGTAGTGCAGTATATACCTGCTCATGGCACTGCCTTCACCTCGTAGCCACAGCATCACTTAATGATGATGAAATAAATAACTAATTATCTATTGATGATAATAGCATAGAAAACCCTGGCAGTGATAAAGACTATGTATGAAGTTCAAATATTGGTGAACCTGATGCAGGTGATGGGGCACACAACCTCAGTTTGGTGCATCTATGCATCATACAATGGGACTTCCTGCTCCTTGAAATGAAAATGAATGTGTGAAAAAATATTTATATTCAGGATTTAGTGATGAAGACCCTGATAATAATAGCAGTGTTTTGGCTAAAATTAGCGATGTGCATAGTTAGTATATCAGGGGAACTTTGCTTAATCAGGTGCTGTCAGCAACTGAAGAATGTGTGTGTATTCACCTAGTTGTGCTTGCAGGGGTTAAGCTCTGCTCTTTCGGCCTGTCTCTCAACTGTCAATCAACTGTATCTGATTGTGTGTGTGTGTAATTACCTAAGTGTAGTTGCAGGATGAGAGCTATGCTCGTGGTGTCCCGTCTTCCCAGCACTCTTTGTCATATAACGCTTTGAAGCTACTGACGGTCTTGGCCTCCACCACCTTCTCACCTAACTTATTCCAACCGTCTACCACTCTGTTTGCGAAAGTTAATTTTCTTATATTTCTTCGGCATCTGTGTTTGACTAGTTTAAATCTGTGACCTCTTGTTCTTAAAGTTCCAGGTCTCAGGAAATCTTCCCTATCGATTTTATCAATTCCTGATACTATTTTGTATGTAGTGATCATATCACCTCTTTTTCTTCTGTCTTCTAGTTTTGGCATATTTAATGCCTCGAACCTCTCCTCGTAGCTCTTGCCCTTCAGTTCTGGGAGCCACTTAGTAGCATGTCTTTGCACCTTTTCCAGTTTGTTGATGTGCTTCTTAAGATATGGGCACCACACAACCGCTGCATATTCTAGTGTGTGTGTGTGTAATTACCTAGTGTAGTTACAGGATGAGAGCTACGCTCGTGGTGTCCCTCTTCCCAGCACTCTTTGTCATATAACGCTTTGAAACTACTGACGGTCTTGGCCTCCACCACCTTCTCCCCTAACTTGTTCCAACCGTCTACCACTCTGTTTGCGAAAGTGAATTTTCTTATATTTCTTCGGCATCTGTGTTTAGCTAGTTTATATCTATGACCTCTTGTTCTTAAAGTTCCAGGTCTCAGGAAATCTTCCCTATCGATTTTATCATTCCTGTTACTATTTTGTATGTAGTGATCATATCACCTCTTTTTCTTCTGTCTTCTAGTTTTGGCATATTTAATGCCTCTAACCTCTCCTCGTAGCTCTTGCCCTTCAGTTCTGGGAGCCACTTAGTAGCATGTCTTTGCACCTTTTCCAGTTTGTTGATGTGCTTCTTAAGATATGGGCACCACACAACCGCTGCATATTCTAGCTTTGGCCTAACAAAAGTCGTGAACAATTTCTTTAGTATATCGCCATCCATGTATTTAACATGTGTGTGTGTGTGGGTGCTCACCTAGTTGCTCACCTAGTTGTGTTTGCGGGGGTTGAGCTCTGGCTCTTTGGTCCCGCCTCTTAACTATCGATCTGGTGTACAGATTCCTGAGCCTACCGGGCTCTATCATATCATCATTTAAAACTGTGTATGGAGTCAGCCTCCACCACATCTCTGCTAATGCATTCCACCTGTTAACTACTCTGACACTGAAAAAGTTCTTTCTAACATCCCTGTGGCTCATTTGGGTGCTCAGTTTCCACCTGTGTCCCCTTGTTCGCGTACCGCCAGTGTTGAATAGTTTATCCTTGTCTACCCTGTCATTTCCCCTGAGGATTTTGTAGGTAGTGATCATGTCTCCCCTCACTTTCTGTCTTCCAGTGTCGTAAGGTGCATTTCCCGCAGTCTTTCCCGTAACTCATGCCTCTTAGTTCTGGAACTAGTCTAGTGGCATACCTCTGAACTTTTTCCAGCTTCGTCATGTGCTTGACAAGTATGGGCTCTATGCTGGGGCCGCATACTCCAGGATTGGTCTTACGTATGTGGTGTGTGTGTGTGTGTTGTGTGTGTGGTGTGTGTGTTGTGTGTGTGTGTGTGTGTGTGGTTGTGTGTGTGTGTGTGTGTGTGTGTGTGTGTGACATACTGTACTTGGATCAGTGGTTACATGATTATAAGACAGGCCAGAACTACCTAGGCTTCACACACAGTGTACAAACATGTAGATAGTGATATATAATATGTGAATACAGTGTGATAATAGCAAAACTGTATGTTTCTTGTTCTTATTTTGTGGTGCACATATTAGTTTAACAAATGTATCTGTGTAAGCAAATACTGCGTCACAGAACAAGCAAATATTGCGTCAGCCAGAAAAATGAAAGGAAGGATTACAAGAACTTTCAAATTCAGGGATCCCATCAAAATGGTTATACTCTTCAAATCACTTGTGCTGTCCTGTCTTGAGTACTGCTCGGTACTCGCTTCCCCCTTCAGAGCAGGAGAGATTGCTGAAATAGAGGGAGTACAGAGAACACATATGGCATACATAGATTGATAAAGCACCTAAATGTTGGGATCGTCTCAAGCTCTCCAAATGTACTCACTAGAAAGGAGACGAGAGAGATATCAAATAATATACAATGGAAATACTGGAGGGACAGGTCCCAAATCTACACAGTAAAATAGCAACGTACTGGAGTGAACGATATGGAAGAAAATGCAGAATAGAACCATTGAAGAGCAGAGGTGCCATAGGCACAATCAGAGAGCACTATAAACATCAGAGGTCCACAGTTGTTCAACATGTACTCCCAGCGAGTATAAGAAATTTGCCGGAACAATTGTAGAAATCGTCAAGAGAAAAATAGATACTGTAGTTTTCTCCACGGAGTGCCAGACCAAACGGGCTGTGGTGGATATGGGGGCCTGTTGGGCTGCTCCAAACAACTTCTGGTGGATCAATCTCTCACAAGTCAAGCCTGGCCTCGGGCCGGGCTTGAGGAGCAGAAGAACTCCCAGAACCCCATCAAGCAGGGTTAATGACATGCTATAGTTCTCAAAAAGCAAAAACTATATGCTGTAACTATATGTACAGGTACTGTAAATTTACATGATTTTATTCTCTTTTTCAATCGTCATTTTATCTCCAGTTTTTCAAGTTAAATAGGATTGAATAGCACTTATTTGGTGAGAGAGAAATGTAAACAAAGTCTAGCTATCAGCGGTGTATGAGGGAGCCTGCCTACAAACACCAGCCAGCTCCCTTAATAGCTTCCCACCAGTATCTCGAAAAATTGAATATGTACAACATATCCCATGTTTCTTATTAATTCTAGAGGTTAATAAACTTTTTTGTTTGCCATCTTTCACATTATTTACTATAAG
>WNGS01160430.1:12799328-12846043 GCA_020271785.1 Procambarus virginalis | reverse complement strand
GTAGTAAATAATGTGAAAGTAGAAAGTACCCAAGCAAATAATGTGTTTGCTTGGGTAGATTTATTTAGTGCCAGACCTGAGGTAAACATTATGTTGTGGTGTATGAATCAACACACAAAAGTTTCAATGCTCTTGTTGCTAGAGTATTGGGACAACTGTTGTATAATCCTATTTTCTTTGTAATTTTTTGTTGATTTTTACATGAATTTACAAAATATAAAATGTTTGGTTTCTCCTTTCAGAGGAAATAACTGCAAGTTTTCGACGATTTGGTCCTTTAGTCGTGGATTGGCCACATAAGGCAGAAAGTAAATCCTATTTCCCTCCTAAGGGGTATGCGTTCCTTCTTTTCCAGGTATGTTATATTTTCTTATTGTGTATAATAATGTTTAACCCCTTAACTGCATTGCCTCCAAATATGACCCCCCCCCCCCCCCCCAGTGCACAGGAAATAAATTCTCTGGAAAAAAAATTCTTTTGATTTTTTTTAAAGTGTCAAAAACACTTCCCTCAGTATGGGTATGTAAAAAAAAAATGAAATTGTGCTTACTTTGGCTGCTATGGGGTCCGTAAGTTGGCGCGTGACGTCATCATTCCCCTCGCCCGTGACGTACGCTCCCGGGGCCAGTAGGGTGCGCGAGTTGCCGCGAATATATTTAATTTATTTTTTGCGCACAGTTCCAAATACATTTTATTTGTTTTTACGTTGTTGTTTTAATTCAGCTACTCAGAACAAAAGTTCCAAGTAGCACGGGCACGGGCTATGGTGAGCCCGTAGTGGACTTAATTACCTGGCACAGGAGCGAGGCTGTAATTACCTAAGTAATTACCTAAGTGTAGTTACAGGATGAGAGCTACGCTCGTGGTGTCCCGTCTTCCCAGCACTCTTTGTCATATAACGCTTTGAAACTACTGACGGTCTTGGCCTCCACCACCTTCTCACTTAACTTGTTCCAACCGTCTACCACTCTGTTTGCGAAAGTGAATTTTCGTATATTTCTCGGCACTTTGTTCTCTTAGTTTATATCTATGACCTCTTGTTCTTAAGTTCCAGGTCTCAGGAAATCTTCCCTATCGATTTTATCATTCCTGTTACTATTTTGTATGTAGTGATCATATCACCTCTTTTTCTCTTCTTCTAGTTTTTGCATTTTAATGCCTCTAACTCTCCTCATAGCTCTTGTCCTTCAGTTCTGGGAGCCACTTAGTAGCATGTCTTTGCACCTTTTCCAGTTTGTTGATGTGCTTCTTAAGATATGGGCACCACACAACCGCTGAATTCTAGCTTTGGCCTAAAAAAGTCGTGAACAATTCTTTAGTATATTCGCCATCCATGTATTTAAAAGGCAATTCTGAAGTTAGAAAGAGTTGCATAGGCTCCTCGCACAATGTTCTTAATGTGGTCCTCAGGTGACAGTTTTCTATTTAAAACCACCCCTAGATCCTTTTCTTTATCAGAATTCTTTAAAGATTTCTCACATAATTTATAGGTTGTGTGGGGTCTATGTTCTCCAATTCCACATTCCATAGAATGGCATTTATTCACATTAAATTCCATTTGCCAAAGTGTTGCTCCAAATACTTATTTTGTCCAGGTCTTCTTGAAGGGCATGACAATCATCTAGGATTCTTATCTTCCCTATTATCTTAGCATCATCAGCAAACATGTTCATGTAATTCTGTATTCCCACTGGTAGATCGTTTATGTAGACAATGAACATTACCGGTGCAAGAACGGAACCCTGAGGTACTCCACTCATAACATTCCTCCAATCCGATACCTTGCCTCTGATCGTGGCCCTCATTTTTCTGTCAGTTAGGAAATTTTTCAATCCATGTTAGTAGCTTACCTGTCACTCCTAAAATATGTTCCAGTTTCCAGAACAACCTCTTATGGGGAACTCTGTCGAAAGCCTTTTTAGGTCCAGATAGATGCAGTCAACCCAACCATCTCTTTCTTGTAAATCTCTGTGGCTCGATCATAAAAACTGAGCAAGTTCGTTACACAGGATCTTCCAGATCGAAAACCAAACTGTCTGTCTGATATTATATCGTTTACCTCCAGGTGTGCTTCCCATTTAGTTTTAATTATTTTTTCCAATATTTTGACTATTAATGTATCACTTGTCAATGATACAGGTCTATAATTAAGGGGGTCTTCCCTGTTTCCACTTTTGTAGATTGGAACTATGTTAGCCTTTTTCCACACATCAGCTACAGCTCCTGTACACAGGGATGCCTGAAAAATCAGTTGAAGTGGAATGCTGAGCTCAGGTGCACATTCTCTCAGAACCCATGGTGAAACTCCATCCGGACCAACTGCTTTGTTCTTACCTAGCTCACGGTATGGTAAGCAACACAGCTCAATTCCAACACATTGTCACACAAAATAGTTAAATTAAAATTAAATAAATCAAAATCAATGAAAATTCAATTTGTCAATACAATCAGAAACATTGAAACGGAATCGTAACATATTTAGTATAACAACGTATTTGATGTAAGGATCCAGCTGGGGTATTTCATGTAAGAATTGCTCTGAAGTGCAACAGATGGCACTATTTCTTAAAAAAAAGAAGAAGAATGTTTACCTGTCACAGGAGTGGCATCTATACTTATACTTACAAAATGAAAGGTATGGTAAATAACACAGCATAGTTCCAACTCAATGTCACACAAAATAATTAAATCAACATGAAAATAAATCGAAATCTATGAAAATTCAATTTATCAATGCTATCAGAAACACTGAAATGGAATCATAACATATTTAGTATAGCGAGTGTTGCTATTATGTGCAACAGATGGCACTGATTTTCAAAAAAGCATGTTTTTATCTGTCACAGGTGTGGCATCTATTTGGTAGTTATATAAAAACATGCGCATATTTGAATGGAACACTCAAAATTTCAAAGCAATCGGTGAAGAATTTTCGGAAATTACAGCGTGTGTTGCTCTTACGTCCAACAGAGGGTGCTGTTTTAAAAAAAGCATGCTTTTTCCTGTCACAGGTGAGGCATGCATGTAGTAGGTATTTAAAAATGCGCGCCTATTCGAATGCAACATTGTGTAGAATTTTCAAAGCCATCGGTAAAGAGGTTTCGAAGATTTCCCTCACATGAAAAACGCATGAAAAACACAGTTTTTCAAAAAAAGCATGTTTTTTCCCGTCACAGATGTGGCATCTATATAGTATGTATATTAAAACCCACTCGTATGCGAATGGAACGTTGTGTTAAAATTTCAATGCAATAGGTGAAGAACTTTCGGAGATTAGCGATTTTGAACAAACGAACACTTACATTTTTATATACAATATATATATATATATATATATATATATATATATATATATATATATATATATATATATATATATATATATATATATATATATATAATATACAGTAGTGCAAGATATTTAATATTCTGTACTCAATACTGGTGTGTGTTGCTAGCCGCTAGTAAGGGCAAGCTATTCGGTATTGCTAGTTTTACTTTAATATACTAATTTATACTCGTTTTATTTCTCTATATAAGATGGTAGATAATATTTCTTCAGTAGCACCTAATTTGAAAGCTAGTAAAATGTGCTAGTTTATGCTGTGTGCTAGTGTGGGTATAAACCATTCAGCTATAATCCAGTTATAAACTAGTTGGATTTAGCTACTATGCCAGTTTATCCTAATGGATAAGACCTGGTGGTGCTAGTTACAAAATTGGTGCCGGCAACTAAAACCTACTAGCAACTAGCTTGTGCTGTTTGCTAGCAATTATAAGCCATGTGTTGGCCACTCTCAAATGACTAGTTACAGTAATTGTTTGTGACGGTTATTTGTAAATATTGGTTTTAGTACTGGCAGAAGTGTGTGTGTAAGTCGCTAGATGAAGCTCGTTGATTCTGGCTATTAGTACAGTATCTATTTGTCACTAGTGTTAGTTGCTATTCTGTAGTTATTATTTGATTCTGGTTATTTGCTACTATAGTATTAGCCACTAGTATTGGCCCTACTTCAATATGCTAGTTACTGTTCATAACTACTTACAAATGTGCTAACAACTATTCACTACTAACATCTAGTTGGCCAAAATTTGCATCTGATTCGTAGCATTTATAAAATGATTAATACCTGAATAGCACATAGAAATTCTTGTCAAATATTATTATTATACAGTATATCTATTTTGTCAAATGTTATACTGTATTATTTTAGTTGATAATGAACAATAATAATTTAAGAACTAGTGCCAGTTGCTATTCATTACTAACTGCTATTGGGTGGTAACCACTACTTGTCAATAACAACTGCCTACTATTTAGTGCTGGTTATTGTTCATGTTAGCTATTGATGAATGATGCTAAATGTTAGTATGAGCTGCTCATCGGTAGCAGGCACTAGTTGCGTATAGTCATCTAATCCTGCCAGCTACCAGATGAAAGCAGGCTCACTACTGGTGCCAAATTTTGTGTAATTACTACTTTTTCTGTCCTGGAACATATCGGGAGAGAGTCTTGGGAGTTGTTGTTCTCCTCGAGTCCAGTCTGAGGCCAGGCTTGACTTTTGATAACTTGGTCCAACAGGCTGTTGCTTGGAGAAACATATCCACTACAGCCTGGTTGGTCTGGTACTTCTTGCAAGAACTTGTCTAAGTGCCTCTTGAATACGTTCACCTTTGTTATGGCAATATTTTTAATGCTTGCTGGGAGGGCGTTGAACAACCGTGGACTCCTGATATTCTTGATTATATATTTGAAAATTTCTAGTGGTGTGAACTCCAGAGCTTAATACATTCCTTGTCATTTAATTGTTGTGTCATTGAAAATATTGGCTTATGGTATTGATGTAGGTAAACATCAGAGGTCCACGGTTGTTCAACATTCCTCCCAGTGAGCATAAGAAATATTTCCGGAACAACTTCAGACATCTTCAAGAGAAAACAATATGGTTTTCTCATAAGAGTGCCGGACCAACCGGGCTGTGGTAAGTATGTGAACCTGCGGGCCGCTCCAATCAATAGCCTGGTGGACCAAGCTCTTACAAGTCAAGCCTGGCCTCGGCAGGGCTTGGAGAGTAAAAGAACTCCCAGAACCCCATCAAGCAGGTATCAAGGTCATTTTTTCATATGCTGACAAAACCGACACTTATTCTGAAGCGAAACAGTGCTGCTTGGGGTTAAGAATGTGGTAGCTGGTGGCTGGTTCTTGCAGGCAAATTTGGGCAAACATAAATGTAACATGAATCGACATTCATAATGTTGATCTAAAATTAACATTACTCGAATATATTTTGTGTTGTGTTACATATCTTCAACTTTTTTAATATTATATGAAGTGGTTTTTAATATTATAAGAAGTATTTGTGTTTTTTTCAAGCAAACAACATTACAGAAAACTCATTTATGATTGAATTTCCTTTTTATTGATCGCAATTTTGTAGCTGTGTGATACAAATTTCAATTGATCATACAATAGGATATAGATTTCATTTTGTCAGAAATAGTGATACTGTACTAAATATCTTGGTAAATGTTTTTGTAAAATAGTATCCCGTCCATCCCAAACTTGCTGAAATTCCCCAAGACAATTTCCTCTCATCGCAAATATTTGTAGTAGTAATTCGCTTGTTGGATGAATAGTTACTTATTAATGTAGTGCTGTTAAAAGGCGTCACAGACAAGTCATAGCTTGATGACCAAGTTGGCACGAGGGTAGACTGGCTTTAGCATGACAACTGCTGGTTTAATCTGGGCCTTTCATGCTCTGGCTCTCTGAGCCACTACGCTTTATAGCAGGGACTGGCTTACAGTAACACATTAGCATAACAGTATTGAATATATTGACTTTTGAATCATTTGGCTGAGAGACTCCCTTGCCTTTGTGGAAGCTTTTGCGTGAATGCTAGGCTAAATGTCTGTGGTGTGTGTCGGAACTATACTTGAGATGAGCTATTTTCACATATTTTTTAATTTTGACTTTAGGTTCCATGTGTATTGACCCTGCTATTTGTGCTGTATTTTTTCATGCAGGCCGTGGATACAGTCGTAGGAGAGGTATTTTAAAGCATGGTTAATGAAAATGATCTGATTTTTTTTTTAATTGCATCTCTTGGTCACGAAGCCTTTCTGTAGCAGAGTCTGGCACTTGAGACTAGCTCTTTGTGGTAACCATAAGCTGTATTGCACATTCTTGCACAAGTTTACTGACTGGCTGAAATTTTCACCCAACAGTTTGCAATATTGTATATTGAGCACCCATGCAATTGTGCATTCTATCTCTACACCAATTACAGCTTTGTTACCACTGAGACTGACCAATAGATATACCATTCTTATTATTTTTCTGCTATGTCTGTTGTTGCACTATAAGCTATTTTATTATCTTAAACTTAAGAAATGACCCCAAGAAAAGACAGTAGACTGAGGAATGAGGGCTGCTTTAGAAGTCTTGAAATGATGTAGCTTAGGTGTCACCATGTCCATATTACTAGCACGATGACCCAATGTTGCACCTACGACCACACGCGCCCTCTCTCTCATTGTTTCTAACCTACACATCTTTCAATTTTGATGTATTTTAAAAGAGATTTTTTCCCGTTGTAAGTGTTCATACGAGTCACAAATCATTTGAGTTTTTGTGAGTTACTTGAGGCCAAATTCCAGTGCTTTGAAGCTTCCTTGTTGGTAGCGATTAATTACTGATATGTTCGTTAATTTATAATAGCTATTATTTGACATTTATTTGCCTTCTTTGTTTTGTGTGACACTTTAGGATTCTTGTTTTAATAATCTGGAATGGGGCCTGATATAACTTGAGGAGTCAATAGGGAATGTTGCTGTTTTGTCAACGCATGTTATGCTCGGTGGCCTCTGGCAACGCTCCCTCATCACAATTAGGCTTTGTTACCAATGAATAATGTTTTGTTGCCAAGGAAAGTCTATTTGACCTTTGTTTGACATCAATTTTGTATATTCTCTTGCATGAAGTTTGACGTTACCTTGAAGAATCATGATTGTTTGTGTTTGATTTATCTATAAGGTAATTTATAATATAATACTGTAATTAAATTGGCATTGACTTAAAATCAGTGTACAATATGATGATATACTCACAAAATATATAAAATAATAATAATATTATAAATATTATGCAGAATATCCAAATACTGTACATGACCATAATTCACCATTTAACAGTAAAAGACTAAGTAAGAGTATCCTTGGTTCAGTTTTATCAATAAAATAAATAAAATAAAAATAAAGGTAGGTACCGTAAAATAAAGTCACATTAATAAATAGAATGTAGGTTCTTGTAACCATTAATAATAGCAAAATTTTCTTTCATAATTTTTTTCAAATTTTGAAAATTTGAAAATTAAAGAATAATTTTTCAAAATTTTCCACCTGGAGACCTACGTTTGAGTGCAACATATACAGGAACTTTTAGCTGTCTGTTCTCATGCAAATGTTTTCAAATTATAGCCCATATTTGGCCACAAAACCACGTGTATTTATTGGGCATAACTTGCTAAGGGTATAGAATGCTATAAGTGACATGGTTATTCATGACTTGAATCTATAAATATAAGTAGGCACTCTTGAGGATCCAAACACCTAGTCATTTTGGTCAAGTCCAGGTACTGTATATATGTAATATAAATGCCCCATGTGTGTGTGTGCTAACAGTGAATGAAGTTTAGGAGTGACTTATTGCTAAATTTCATATCGGTTGATTGCACTGTATTGATGTGCATTGATGCACATGCACTACTGTAAACTGATGTATTCACCTAATTGTGCTTGCAGAGGTTGAGCTTTTGGGTCTTTGGTTCCATCCCTCAACTGTATATAAAATAAGGTGTATAAGTCTGCATGTAAGCTCAACCCTTAAATTGCTAAGCTATTTGAAAGTCCTACATCCAGGTGCACATGGGAAAAATGTATTGGAACCCCATAAGGATCACTCACGAGGAGATTGTAGCACACAGGAGGAAATTGGAGATGGTGGGTGGAGCAGCACAAGGGTTAGAGAGAAATAAGGACCGTGAAGGGGGGATGGTTTTATTCTACTGTACTCTCTTATGTACTCGCTGGTACATAAAATGGACCGAGGAAAGGAGTTGTAAGCTTCAGTCAAGGACTTGAGGGACATGGAAGCTTGAACCGAGGACATGAGGGACATGGAAGCTTGAACCGAGGACATGAGGGACATGGAAGCTTGAGCCAAGGACATGAAGGACATGGAAGCTTGAGCCAAGGACATGAAGGACATGAAAGCTTGAGCTGAGGACACAAGGGACATGGAAGCTTGAGCCGAGGACACGAGGGACATGGAAGCTTGAGCCAAGGACACGAGGGACATGGAAGCTTGAGCCAAGGACATGAGGGACATGGAAGCTCGAGTCTGAAACAGGAGGGGTTAGAAGACTAAGCCTGGAAGAAGAGAGGGGGCTAGAAGCTTGGTTACTCGATCACATCCTGACCTTGACTTTACCTAACTATCCTGATGAGGAAGGTGGGGCACCATGTGAATGGAAAAAGTAGCAGCAAGACTGTGACTTGATTAATATACATGGTACAGTTTTTGTATTTGTATAGTTGTGCAGTAGATTGTCAAAGTTCTTGAATGGGTACCCCCCTCCCCCTTTCCTCCCTCTCTGCCGTGTGTGTGTGTGTGTTGGGGTATATCTTGAGGTTATCTTGAGATGATTTCGGGGCTTTTTAGTGTCCCCGCGGCCCGGTCTTCGACCAGGCCTCCACCCCCAGGAAGCAGCCCGTGACAGCTGACTTACACCCAGGTACCTATTTTACTGCTAGGTAACAGGGGCATAGGGTGAAAGAAACTCTGCCCATTGTTTCTCGCCGGCGCCTGGGATCGAACCCAGGACCACAGGATCACAAGTCCAGCGTGCTGTCCGCTCGGCCGACCGGCTCCCTTGTAGGTGGTTAATATTGGGCACCTCCTTTACACATAGTTGCATGTGCTGCCAGATATATACCGCTGAATAATCTTAACTGTAAAAAGCCAACGTAACAACAGCAACTATGAAATACCCTTTTTGTTTTCAGAATATTTCAACTATGACCCATGTACAGTTTCTTCTAGGGTTTCACTACTATGCAAATAACTTCTTTCAAGATGAATGCTTCCCTTGTAATACACACACATGGCTATGGGGAAGGCCTTTGTCATTAGCATTTGTGTGTAGCATTTAAGGAGAAAGTAGGCCTTAACAAAATTCTGTATACTAAAACACAGAAAGTTGGCTAAATAACCTGACGGATGCAGGAAGAGATTTTTAGTAATGAGTGTTTGATAATATAGGAGAGCACTGTAATTTCTTTCGTTCAAAATGTAATGAGAAATTGTCTATAGATCTGTGTATCTTTTCTGGGATACAGTGTTGCCTCTAGGAGTTTGTACTCTTTGGCAGGCTGTTCTTGTGTTATAGCTTCACAAACCTTTCAATCACTTTCTAATGTAAAAACTGCAGCATTTTAAACTTTTGTTGGACAAAAATATGAAATTAAATATTAAACAGATTAGATGGAAGTAAGAAAATGACTTAAAAATTTTATGAATTGAAAGATGTACACAATGTGAAGGATGGACAATTTACAGATCTGCAAGTTGTGGTGGGATTGTGAGTGGAGATGAAGAGAATCCTTAGTGGGTTGGTGTACATTGTTGACGCCACATGCAGTCATACTGTCATGGGGCAACAGTGGCAACCTGGTCTACCACCACACTATTACGTTGAGCAAGTACTGTGGAAATGCATTATTCCCACTGTCAGGAACAGGAACCACAAGACAGGCCTGGTCCTGGGCTGGGCTTCGGAAGAAAGAAAAACTCCTAGAACCCCCATCGAGGTTCAGCCCTTTACTTGGGCTTATCGAAGGCCTCCTTATGCCAACTACTGACCCTGCCCAGGATGCAACCCACAACAGTTGCCTAACTCCCTGGTACTTATTTACTGCTGATGAACAGAGGTACTAAGTGAAAAGAAACGTGACGGATTGTTTCTCTCCGACCCAGGGATTGAACCCAGGTCCTTCAGTTGTGTGTCTGACATTAACATTGCTATTTTACAAAATGTGATGCTCATCACCTCTGAAAATAAGAATTTTTATCCAAATACCTCTGCCTTATCCCCGACGATACCATAAAGGGGTGAAGTACTCAGAACTATTCCTATTTTCATTGATTGTGAAATTCTATAACATGGATTGAAGCATTTGAGGAAGAGTTAAGATGTAACAAGAAACTATTTACTCTGGAGAATTATTTAATTGAAATGCAGTAGCTAATCACTTTTAAGCTCATATAGTCTATGAAAGTGGTTATGTAATTGGGTGCATATTTAGTAACTGAGCAGAAGGACGAGATTTAAAATTAAAAAAGGGGGATTGTTAAGGTAAATATGAGCAGCTCAGTAGACAGAATAACATAACAAATAAAGCTGGTAAGTGGTACCTAGGAAGACGTAAAGAGGATGCCACTTGTCCATTGACGAGTGTTGCAGTATGATGCAGTCTCACCGTGGCACAACATGACAGTCTGATCCACTACCTCTACCTCCACACTGTACTTTCACTGCTCAGTGTTTTCCAATTTGTTGCCCCCTATTCTTCTTTCTTATATGCTTCGCGGTCTTTTTCCTGTGTCTTTATACTGTCTGCAGAGAATGATGTGGCTGAAACAAATAATGGAATGCACACGCATTAAATAAGTGGCTGTTTCAGTCGATCCGGAATGGATTAAACGTCATTTTCATTTTATTTCATATGTGTGGGCTAGGGTTTTTTTCTACTGTATCTTGTATGTTCTTGATGAGGGTAATCATTATTTTATTTATTTATGTATTCTTGTTTCTCAGCACAAATAAGTAGCAAGTGCATTAATTGCATAGCAGACTAACAAGCAGGCAGAATTCTGTGACATAGTTTTGACTTATTCTTTAAAGCCTTGAAACACTAAAAGCATTTTAAATGTCTAAAGATTTTACACAAATATTCTTTCTCTATAATGGGGAGTTCCAAGAGAAGCATTGTCACATCTATATCTATAAGAGAGGCTGTATGTCTGTCCACGAGTGGAGACCAGATGGTTGGGGCCAGCCTCAATAACTGTGCAGGATGAAAGGGGATTGTATGTAGAGTGTCAAAGAGGTGGGGGAGGGGAGAATTGGTGTTGGCCCACGTGCCATCCTTAGGTATAAAGGATCTATACCTTCCCTCACGAAGTTGATGGATATGAAATGTGCCACCCAGAATCTGTAGAATGTAGGATTTGTTTAAATATTAAGGACTTTAGATACTGATTTTTGAAACATGTTTAACCCTTAACATGCTCGGGGTTTAATATCCTGTCATCCCCACAAGCGCATGTCATTTTGAAAAAAAAAATATATTTTTTCTTCCTAACCTGTTAATTTGTGTTCACTGATCACGGGAAAAATAATAAAAAAATCGTAAGTGCCATATATTGCCCACTATAGGGCGGGGAAGTCTGGCAAATAATAGAAGCTGACTCAGCATGCGTCCCAGGCGGTCTGTTGCTCGCCAGCTGTCAGGCCGAAGTTGCCACAAAGAGATAATTACCTAATTATTTCAATGTCTCTGATTGATTTTTCATAGTTTTTTTGCTGTAATATTATTCAATAGTGTGTAGTTTGATATATTTATATAATAAAATGTGTGAATCATTGCTGTACTCAAAAATATGGTGTGCATATTGTTGATTCAGTTATGTTCATCAATCAGTGAACAAATACTTTGTCGGTTATTACACTATAAGCACAGGTTATATATAAGTATCTGCATGTTTTGTTCACTATAACGAACCACTAAGTAGATATTATGAGTCAAAAAGTAACGAGGAGTGACCGCCGTGTACCAGCCAACCACTCCCGCCCTCCCTCCAGTCATCTGACTCGCCCACATTCTCCTCCCACAATACTGTTTTTGCTATAATTCACTATATACAGACGTTATATAAAAGTATCTACATGTTTTGTTCACCATAACTGTACATCTAAGCTTGTATGGTGAGTAAAGGCACAAAGACGTAGGACCTAACACAGTCAGCTGATGGCTGCTGCCCTCAAGGCCAGACGCACTAATATTTCTCCTCCAACAATACTGTGTGGTGTTATTACGCTATATATCTTATATACAGACGTTATATATAAGTATTTACATGTTTTGTTCATTATAACTGTACATCTAAGCTTGTATGGTGAGTAAAGGCACAAAGACATAGGACCTAACACAGTCAGCTGATGGCTGCTACCCTCAAGGCCAGATGCACTAATATATCTCCTCCAACAATACTGTGTGGTGTTATTACGCTATATACACACATTATAAATAAATATCTACTTGTTTTATTCACCATACTTGTACAAATAAACTGGTATGGTGCCCAAAGACCATCGTGGTAACCAGTAAACAACACCGTCGTCTGCACGATGGCATCGTGCAGACGACGCCACCGCCCTCACCAAAATGGCGGCTCCAAACCTTCTCTTGCTTTTTATACCCTCTATACACACGTTATATATAAGTATCTACATTTGTGTTCACTATAGCGAACCACTAAGCTGGTATGCTGAGTGCAGTCAATAAAAGGTGGCCACAAACAGTCAGAAAACATCGCCACCACCCTCCCTCCCACAGCATTACTCCTCCCTCCATGGCGCACAGCGCCAAATATCACCACAATCCTGCTATTATCAGAACCCTGGTCAGTTTTATCACAGTCAGGGGTCTTCTGTAATAATATCATCGCTACATAATAGCATGAACAAGTATATTTTGGCATTTTTAGGCGATGCTGTGGTCACAAGCTGAACAGCAATGCTGTTAGCCCATGCTGCGTGCGTCAAGCTTGGTTGCTCACTCAATACTGAGGCCAATAACACCTGGGAGTTTGGCCCACGACTTTTTTTTTAAATGGCGTCTGTTTACAAGAGCCCTGGTGAAGGTGTGGTGAACCCCGTGTATCCGCAGGCCGTTTAAATCGTGCGTAGTACTCCAACACGTCATATGACGTGATGCGCATTTGACTGGAACAACGCCCAACACGTCATATGACGTGATGCGCACTTTAAGGGTTAATGACAGATTTGCATTCTGGGTGCAATTGTTTGGTTACACTGATGGGGAGACAGGAAGGGTGGAGATGGGGTGGGCATTGTGTGTGTAATTACCTAAGTAGTTACAGGATGAGAGCTATGCTTATGGTGTCCTGTCTTCCCAGTACTCTTTGTCAAATAATGCTTTCAAACTACTGAGGGTTTTGGCCTCCACCACCTTCTCACTTAACTTGTTCCAACCATCCACCACCCTGTTTGCAACAGAAAGCTTTCTAACATTTTTTTGGCACCTTTGTTTTCTTAGCGTGAATCTATGACCTCTTGTTCTTGAGGTTGCTGTTTCAGGAATTTCTCTTTGTCAATTTGGTCGATTCCTATTGTTATTTCGACATGTGAGTGTGTACTCACCTGGTTGAGCTTGTTGCAGGGGTTGAGCTTTGGCTCTTGGGTTCCATCTCTCAACTGTCAATCAACTGATGTACTGATTCCTGAGAATTTATATACAGTGGTACCTCAGTTTAAGAGTTTAATTCGTTCCTGGAGACAGCTCTTATTCCGAAAAACTCGTATTCTGAAGCTAATTTCCCCATAAGAAATAATGGGAAATGAATTAATCCGTTCCTGACTACCCCAAAAACCCCATATCAAACTAAATTTTTATACCTAATTCATCTAAATAAACCTACAAAACTATGTTCAAGTTATTACTTACCTTGCTCTTGAATGCTGTAGGCGTATGGAAGATGGTGAGGAGGGGGGAGGAGGAGAGGAGTTACTGTTTGGAAGGGGAGTCCCTTTCCATTATCACATCAGGCAGTGAGGACTTCACTGGTATGCACACACTGGCACATTTTGCCTGCATACCACTAGGACTTGCTTGTCTTACTAAGAATTTCTCTAAAGACACTTGTTTTTCCCTACATTTTAACACTTGTCTGTAGTAAGACATCACATTATCATTTAAAAGGTCAATGCAACGGCCTGCTACAGCTTTATCTGGGTGAGTTTTTTCAACAAAACTTTGCAGTTCTTCCCATACTTCACACATTTTCTTAATCAAGGAGGGACATCCTCTACTGCCTCTACTCACAGCTATTTTCTTAGGTTGAACCTTATCAATGGCTTTCTTGAGACCCATGGTGAGATATATAATAACAAACTGTATAGTCAAATGACCAAAAATCCAACAAAACACTGAAAATCCAGGTGAAGAATTGATGTGGGATAGTCACTGGGCGCGAGACAATGGTAAACTGAGGGGCGGAGTGGCGGAGGGGCGACGATCGCCGATCGACCACGCGCTAGGTCGGCCTGTACGCGTATCAACAAACTCGCGTCCCGAGGTAACCCTCGCATTCCGAGACATAATTTTCGAGGAAATCCTGCTCGTATTCCGAAAAACTCGCATACAGGGACACTCGCATTCCGAGGTACCACTGTACATGTATGCATGGACAGTGCGCGTGCATGCGTGGACAGGTGGAGATGGAGAGAGGGTACGTGTGCAGGGAGGATGGAGATGGAGTCTGTGTGTGAGTGATGGAGGAGCTGGGGATGGGGGGTGGCTTCATTAGGAGTGTGCTGACCAAACCACACACTGGAAATTGAAGAGACGACGTTTTATTCCATCCTGGACCATTATCAAGTCGATTGTGATGAGACGAGGGAGGCACGGGCATTAAGTAAGGCAAGAGAGAAGTGAGACAGAAATCTTAGAGGAAGAACCAATGCAAAAGATACAGAGGTAAGGTGTAATATAGGGTGTAATAATAGGAGTAAGTATGGGAACATAAGAGAAACAAGAGAAAGAAGAAAAATGATGGGTAGGCTTACGTTAAGTCACGTTTATTAGAAAGTTTAGAACATTTGAGTATGTACTGTGAAAGGGAAGAGTCAACAGCAACAAAGCCAGTACTCAGGTTCATGTTGGGTAGGTTGTGTATCAGAGCTGAGTTAACAAGATGGCGTCTGTGAAGAGTAGAGGCAAGAAAGATTATCTTGGAGGAAGACCAATCAATAGGATGACTAGAATCCCTAACATGACAGAAGAGAGCATTGTTATGCTCTCTTCTGTCATGTTAGGGATTCAAGAGAGCAGAGTTATGCTCTCTTCTGTCATGTTAGGGATTCAAGAGAGCATAGTTATGCGCTCTTCTGTCATGTTAGGGATTCTAGTCATCCTATTGATTGGTCTTCATCTAAAATAACCTTTCTTGCCTCTACTCTTCACAGACGCCATCTTGTTAACTCAGCTCTGATACACAACCTACCCAACATGAACCTGAGTACTGGCTTTGTTGCTGTTGACTCTTCCCTTTCACAGTACATACTCAAATGTTCTAAACTTTCTAATAAACGTGACCTAACATAAGCCTACCCATCATTTTTTCTTTCTTTTTCTTTTTCATTTTCTTTTTCTTACGCTCCCATTCTTACTCCTATTATTACACCCTATATTACACCTTAGTAACATCTTCAAGAGGACATCTTCAAGAGGAAACTAGATTTATTCCTCCAAGGAGTGCCGGACCAACCGGGCTGTGGTGGGTATGTGGGCCTGCGGGCTGCTCCAAGCAACAGCCTATTGGACCAAACTCTCACAAGTCAAGCCTGGCCTCGGGCCGGGCTTGGGGTGTAGAACAACTCCCAGAACCCCATCGACCAGGTATCAACTTTATCTCCATACCCTTTGCCTTAGTTCTTCCTCTAAGATTTCTGTCTTGCCTCTCTCTTGCCTTACTTAATGCACCGTGCCTCCCTCGTCTCATCACAATCTACTTGATAGTGATCCAGAACGAATCGAAACGTCGTCTCTAAAATTTCTAGTGTGTAGTTTGGTTATCAATTTTCAGCCACGTTATTGTGACTTTTATCTGTATTAGGAAAGTGTTGGGTGGACATGGGGAGGGTGTGTGGGAAAGGGGTTGTGATGGAATGGTGTGAAGATGTTATAGTAATGTGAGACATTTTGTACTGAAGATGGTTACAGCAATGGGTGGAGAGGGAGGGTTTTGTGAAGAGTTATTGGGGGTAAGCATCAGATGAAATAGTGTGTGTATGGGAGATGGTTAGCGTGTGTGGGGGGCAAACATGGCCACTGCCCGTCCTGGCAAGTTGAGTCTGACCTCAGACTGGCTCGGGAAGTAGAAGAACTCGCGAAACCCTCTCCAGGTGTGCTTCAGGTATACTGCCGGGTACCCCATCATGTTTTTAAATATTTATTTCTCCAGCACTGATAGTGTTTAATCCTGTCTTCACAGATTAGTTCTCTTCTTCATAGGCTGGTCTAGTTGCAGACATTTGGGCTTTGTTGAGNAAATCTAGCCTTTTCTAGCCTAACTTAACTAGTCTAAGATGGTTTTAAACAAGCACCAAATGTTGAACATTTACACTTTAAATGGGTAAAAATTAAGGCCAGGCCATAACAGTTTTGTTTTTACTTTATAAAATATTCTATGCTGTATACTAATAGGCTAAATATTACTTTCACTAATAAAGTGAAACTTAAAATTGGATCTTATGTGAAAACCTCTATACAAAGTGCTGTACAAATTTTGTTGTTGGATTACCATCCAAATCTGAATTCGATACAAATTCACAAAGTCAATCATTGAAAAATCTAGATTGATTCCATATAGACCTAATAAATTCCAGCAGATAATACATAATTTTTCACTATTTTAAGTACTGTACTGTATTGTGGTGTCAATAGTAAATATTGATTTTTTTTCTGCTAATATTGTTTGCTAACCATTGCAGCATAAATGCTACAAGAGAGTTTGCATAGCTACCGACATTGTCATGTCTACGCCATGTGATGTGATGAACAAACCACAAGATGAGGAGACGACGACATTTCAGTCCGTCCTGGACCATTATTAAGTCGATCAAAACCACACACGGTCAACTTGAGAATGGTCCAGGATGGACCAAAACATTGTTGTCTCCCCATCTTCTAGTGTGTGGGTTGGTCATTGTATCTTCTGCTACGTTATTGTGACTCATCGTCCACCAATTGTGATGTTTTCCCTCTGTACAGACACTGTTAACTCTCTTTAGCCTTCTCAAAGGTTTTCATAAATATTTATTTAGAATAAAACATGTCTTCCAGCAAGAGTAGGCTAGTTTGGAAGGAAGGAATACGAGTTATACGAGGAAGAAGAGTTATCATTTTGTGGATGGAAAAGCTGGACGGACTTACTTGTTTTGGTACAGAAGAGTGTTCTTGGTTTTGGAGTGATGATACAGTACTGCCAGATAAATTTTGTGTTGGCACATAGACTGCTTATAAGTACTGTTCTGTACTGTTTTTAGTCATAATATTTATAATTTCCTTAAAAGTGCAATAAGTAATAGTGTGATTTTATAATTTATAATATAATTATTTAAGAAAATCATAATTTATATAGTGTTTAAGTAGTGGCTAGTGTGGGCATCTGAGGAGTCCAGAGATGAGAGTTCAATCTCATCTATTACTGAAACATTTTCTTGTGTATTCTTTTCTTTCCAATCAGGAAGATTCTTGAAACATTTTGGTGACAAAATCTAGATTTGTCCTAAATTCAGATCAGGCCTGGGTTGGTACACATCAGTCTACATTTTAGAGGAAAACCACAAGTAATTAATTATCAAAAGACACCCCTAAGCTTGGAAAAGCTGTATAGCCATCAAAAATCATGTGTAAAAACACAAGACATATTGTGTGAAGTTTGGAAAATTTGATTACAGTACTGCAGAAAATGTTACAATAACGTGGCTGAAAATCAGTAACACGTACAAAAAGAAAGGAAAGTGACAGCATTTCAATCTGTCCGGGATTTGATGAGAAGTCCAGGAAGAACAGAGGCGTCGTCACTTTCCCATCATTTTGTATGTGTGGGCTGTTATTTATTATAGTACTACTGTCATTTTGGCAAAGCCCTTACTGTACAGAGCAAGGTGAAGAGCATTAAAAGAAACAGATGCCAACTGACTGGGCTGCTGCAAACTGCAGTAATATTATGAGATAAATAATTAACATTTTCCTTAACCTTAACACTAAGTGGTTTTGAGATGTTTTTGTATCAATGTCAAATGGTCTTTATTTCTAGAGACTCATTTTTGTCAATCATCAGCCAGATACCAGCACTTTTAAATTAAATGTTGGTCAAGCAACACAACACTGTGGTGACACTCTACATGCCTTGTGCTGTCAGCCTTAATTCCAGAAACAGTATATCCTCCCTGAGCATATTTCCAACTTGACAGTTCTCAACTAGGCATTTTCTCGCTACTTTCATGTTCTCCATCAGAACATATTTCATCCCTCCTCCCCTTAACACATTTTGATGATAAAATAAATTTGCTTGCAAAGTTTTTTATACATATAGATTTACTTTATTAGATTTACAATTACTCCAATATTATAACTGTGAGAGGTAATCAGCATGTGCATTGTTGATACTCTAATCTTCATGAAAACTAGACAAGAATTAAATACTAACACAAGCATGTATTCATAAATTTCATGAACAAATACATTGACCAACAGTCTTTGATCTGCTAATCATCCTGATGGTCCATGGCAATTTGGAGTAACCATTTTTGTTGTTCCTTTAGTGTGTTTTCTAAATATTTTCTTGTTGGCTCACAATAAACACAGTAATCATGGGACCCTCATGATTGATGGTACTGGTAGTACAGTGGGGTTCGTTCCTGACTCAATCGAGAATTCTGTGTTCGAATCCTGGGCAGGACAGAAATGGTTGGGCGTATTTCCTATCACCTAATGCACATGCGCACCTAGCAGTAAGTAGGTAGCCAATAGTTAGTGTAGTGGATTTGGCCACAATCAATAAGAATTTGTTATAAGAAATGAACAAAGGGTTAATTAACATTAGGAATAAAGGTGTGTTACAATACTTGTCACCAGGGCATGATCATCATGTAGAGATGAAGCAAACATGCTGCTCAATGACCCACAAAATGTAGTACAGAACACTATGATACAAATGACAGGTACAGGCTTTGGAAAATTTGATAAATGTACAGTAACAAATTTAATAGGATATTATGTGATGTATAATAAATTTCTTTGGCTTCTTAGAATGCATTCCCTGTAAGCTGGGGATTTTCCTCTGTATCACTTTTATAAATATGAGATTAAATGTAACATATAATTATGTTAAGAAAATAAAGAAAATACTGTAATGTTAAGCATGAGGGAAGTGCATACGTATCTCAATTTTGGTGATTACACTTTATGACGTTTGATTCTGTCTCCAACAGATGCCGGCACATATCAGTACAGTACTGAATTTAAACAGCAGTTTCGAAGGTCAGAGGACCTGGCCGACCATTACAGGAGTTGCAGAAAGTCAAATATTGTAGAGAATGACCAATTTTATTCAGACAACCAAAGTTTACTCACAGTGGTGAACTTCAATAACCTCTATACAGTATTACTGATATAATATGCAAGTCTTTTATGGAGAATTAGAGAGACTACATGAAGACTACATAAATTAATCAAAATAAAAACATTACCGAGTAAATTAGTTGTCTCTTGGTGATATTTTCAGACACTGAGAACTTTTCTCAAAATAATAGTAAACCACTGTATAATAAGAATGTAAAAACATAGGAAACTGCTAAACGAGTATTGGCCTATATAAGGCAGCTCCTCTTTATATTTAACCAGACTCATTCATTTGCATCTATTGTGTACAGCACAGTAATTTTATGTTCTTTCGTCAGTCTAACTTAGCTCACTTATTTGGACTATATGGGAAAGACTCATCATTGGATAAGTCAGATATCTGGATAAGCAAGAATTCTTACTTGGGAACTCCAAAAATTACCATATTCAAAATTTCTGTACCACAGCTAACATAATTTGGATTTCCACATACCGTAACTATAAATAAAAAATATAATTTATAACAGAAATTTCAGCTTACCTTGTCTCTTTGTTTGATACTATAGTTCTTGGAAAGTTATGTAACTTAATCATGTAACCTAACCTTTTACGTAACATGTGATTCACAACTGATGATGTACTGTACTGTGTGTACTTCTCTCAAGCAGTGCATTGTTCACATCCCCTGCTTGAATTGCATTTCTCTAACTACTTTATCCACATAGAGCAACTACCAAGGGCCCGACAGCTGAGTGGACAGCGCTTCAGATTCGTAATCCTGAGGTCCTGGGTTTGATCCCCGGTGGAGGCGGAAACAAATGGGCAGAGTTTCTTTCACCCTAATGCACCTGTTCACCTAGCAGTAAATAGGGACCTATTTACTGAATATAGTTATTTACTGAATATAATTATTCAGCTGCTATGGACTGCTTCCTGGGAGTGTGTGTAACAAAAAGGAGGCCTGGTCGAGGACCGGGCCACAGGGACGCTAAGCCCCGAAATTATCTCAATATAACCAAGATAACCAATAATTGTCAACAGACTGTAACCACCTAGCCTTAGTTAAGCCTACTTGTTCAACACATTGTAATATAAATAAAAATTAAATAAGAAAATGTAATAATATTAACTTGCATTTGAGAAAATAAAAATGTTGAAAACACAGTACGTTAAAAACAGATGGATGCATCTTTAGGGTCGCCCTCCGGTTAAATGAGCCTAGTCTGAGGACAGGTTGACAATAATGCACCTTATTTTCAAAGTTTTACCTGAGTGCTAACTGCTAGTTGATGCTAGCTACTAGTTTGTATTGGCTACAGTTGGAGCTAGTTACTAGTGTGTGCTAGCTACCATATGAAGCTACCATGTGATTGACTGGAACCACAAGTTCCTATCAATCATACATGATGCTAGTTACTATCTGTTGGTTATACACGGTGCCAGTTACTGGATAGTTTAGCGACTTGTGCTGATAATTACAATTTGGCACTAAAGTTAGTTGATGCTACCTTACCTTGTGGCTACCTGGCAGTGATTCCAAGGATCAACGGCCCCACGGCGGCCCAGTCAATAAGAGCACTACAGTAGATAATTTTTAGATCTTTGTTAGTTATATTGATATATATATATATATATATATATATATATATATATATATATATATATATATGTATATATATATATATATATATATATATATATATATATATATATATATATATATATATATATATATATATATATATTATTAAATATGACCGAAAAAGTAAGATTAATAATTCTAACACGAATTTTCTCTATTTTCCTTATGTTTCTTTTACTGGTGACGGTAAATGAAAAATCAATTCTCCAAAACTCATTTTTATTTCTAGTCTGAATTTTGGAGAATTGATTTTTCATTTACCGTCACCAGTAAAAAGAAACATAAGGAAAATAGAGAAAATTCGTGTTAGAATTATTAATCTTACTTTTTCGGTCATATTTAATAATATATGTCTACAGGAAAGACTGCTACCAAAATATACCAATATATATATATATATATATATATTCATTCCATTCCATTCCATTCCATTCCATTCCATTCCTCCCTCCCCCCGTCCGTCGTCCTCCCCACCATCTCCCACTCCCTCGTTCCCTCATCCTCCCTACCATTCCCCCCTCCCTTGTCCCTCGTCCTCCCCACCATCCCCCACTCCCATTCCCTCGTTCTCCCCACTCCCCACCTACAATTCCCCACTCCCTCGTCCGATGCATTCCCAAATGATCTGTTGTTCCCATCACTGAAGTATAAGAAAAACGGTTAAAATAACAAAATGGAAAACTATGAAAAAAATAAAAAAAATAAACTATACTCACGCAGTGAACGGTATGGTAAGCAACACAGCTCAATTCCAACACATTGTCACACAAAATAGTTAAATTAAAATTAAATAAATCAAAATCAATGAAAATTCAATTTGTCAATACAATCAGAAACATTGAAACGGAATCGTAACATATTTAGTATAACAACGTATTTGATGTAAGGATCCAGCTGGGGTATTTCATGTAAGAATTGCTCTGAAGTGCAACAGATGGCACTATTTCTTAAAAAAAAGAAGAAGAATGTTTACCTGTCACAGGAGTGGCATCTATACTTATACTTACAAAATGAAAGGTATGGTAAATAACACAGCATAGTTCCAACTCAATGTCACACAAAATAATTAAATCAACATGAAAATAAATCGAAATCTATGAAAATTCAATTTATCAATGCTATCAGAAACACTGAAATGGAATCATAACATATTTAGTATAGCGAGTGTTGCTATTATGTGCAACAGATGGCACTGATTTTCAAAAAAGCATGTTTTTATCTGTCACAGGTGTGGCATCTATTTGGTAGTTATATAAAAACATGCGCATATTTGAATGGAACACTCAAATTTCAAAGCAATCGGTGAAGAATTTTCGGAAATTACAGCGTGTGTTGCTCTTACGTCCAACAGAGGGTGCTGTTTTAAAAAAAGCATGCTTTTTCCTGTCACAGGTGAGGCATGCATGTAGTAGGTATTTAAAAATGCGCGCCTATTCGAATGCAACATTATCTTCACCACCACCTTCACCACCATCTTCACCGGCATCTTCACCACCATCTTCACCACGATCTTCACCACCATCTTCACCTCCACCTTCACTACCATCTTCACTACCATTTTCACCACCACCTTCACCACTATCTTCACCACCATCTTCATCACCACCTTCACCACCATCTTCACCACCACCTCACCATCATCTTCACCACCACCTTCACCAGCATCTTCACCACCACCTTCACCATCATCTTCACCAACACTATCACCACCACCTTCACCACCATCTTCACCACCACCTTCACCATCATCTTCACCACCACCTTCACCAGCATCTTCACCACCATCTTCACCACCATCTTCACCACCATCTACACCACCATCTTCACCACCACCTTCACCATCATCTTCACACCACCTTCACCAGCATCTTCACCACCATCTTCACCCCCATCTTCACCAACATCTTCACCCCCACCTTCACCACCATCTTCACCACCATCTTCACCAGCATTTTCACCAGCACCTTCACCACCACCTTCACCAGCATCTTCACCACCATCTTCACCACCACCTTCACCACCATCTTCACCACCATCTTCACCACCATCTTCACCACCATCTTCACCACCACCTTCACCACCACCTTCACCACCATCTTCACCACCATCTCACCACCATCTTCACCAACATCTTCACCACCATCTTCACCACTATCTTCACCACCACCTTCACCACCACCTTCACCACCACCTTCACCACCACTTCACCACCATCTTCACCACCATCTTCACCACCATCTTCAACACCATCTTCACCACCATCTTCACCACCATCTTCACCACCACCTTCACCCCATCTTCACCACCATCTTCACCAACATCTTCACCACCATCTTCACCTCCACCTTCACTACCATCTTCACTACCATCTTCACCACCACCTTCACACTATCTTCACCACCATCTTCATCACCACCTTCACCACCATCTTCACCACCACCTTCACCATCATCTTCACCACCACCTTCACCAGCATCTTCACCACCATCTTCACACCATCTTCACCACCATCTTCACCACCATCTTCACCACCACCTTCACCAGCATCTTCACCACCACCTTCACCATCATCTTCACCAACACTATCACCACCACCTTCACCACCATCTTCACCACCACCTTCACCATCATCTTCACCACCACCTTCACCAGCATCTTCACCACCATCTTCACCACCATCTTCACCACCATCTTCACCACCACCTTCACCATCATCTCAACACCACCTTCACCAGCATCTTCACCACCATCTTCACCCCATCTTCACCACCATCTTCACCCCACCTTCACCACCATCTTCACCACCATCTTCACCAGCATTTTCACCAGCACCTTCACCACACTTCACCAGCATCTTCACCACCATCTTCACCACCACCTTCACCACCATCTTCACCACCATCTTCACCACCATCTTCACTACCATCTTCACCACCACCTTCACCACCACCTTCACCACCACCTTCACCACCATCTTCACCACCATCTGCACCACCATCTTCACCAACATCTTCACCACCATCTTCACCACTATCTTCACCACCACCTTCACCACCACCTTCACCACCACCTTCACCACCACCTTCACCACCATCTTCACCACCATCTTCACCACCATCTTCAACACCATCTTCACCACCATCTTCACCACCATCTTCACCACCACCTTCACCCCATCTTCACCACCATCTTCACCAACATCTTCACCACCACCTTCACCACCATCTTCACCAACATCTTCACCACCACCTTCACTAGCAACTTCACCCTATCTTCACCCACATCTTCACCACCATCTTCCCCACCACCTTCACCACCATCTTCACCACCACCTTCACACCATCTTCACCACCATCTTCACCACCACCTTCACCATCTTCACCACCATCTTCACCCCATCTTCACCACCACCTTCACCACCATCTTCACTACCATCTTCACCACCACCTTCACCACCATCTTCACCACCACCTTCACCACCACCTTCACCACCACCTTCAGCTCCATCTTCACCACCACCTTCACCACCATCTTCACCACCACCTTCACCAGCATCTTCACCAACATCTTCACCCCCACCTTCACCACCATCTTCACCACCATCTTCACCACCACCTTCACCACCACCTTCACCACCATCTTCACCACCATCTTCACCACCACCTTCACCACCATCTTCACCACCACCTTCACCACCATCTTCACCACCATCTTCACCACCATCTTCACCACCATCTTCACCACCACCTTCACCACCACCTTCACCACATCTTCACCACCATCTTCACCAACACCTTCACCACCATCTTCACAACCATATTCACCCCACCTTCATCAACATCTTCACCCCATCTTCACCACCACCTCACCACATCTTCACCACCATCTTCACCACACCTTCACCACATCTTCACCACCCTTCACCACCACCTTCACCACCATCTTCACCCACCTTCACCACAATCTTCACCGGCATCTTCACCACCATCTTCACCACCATCTTCACCACCATCTTCACCTCCACTTCACTACCATCTTCACTACCATCTTAACCACCACCTTCACCACATCTTCACCACCATCTTCATCACCACCTTCACCACCATCTTCACCACCCTTCACCATCATCTTCACCACCACCTTCACCAGCATCTTCACCAGCATCTTCACCACCATCTTCACCCCCCATCTTCACCATATCTTCACCACCACCTTCACCACCATCTTCACAACCACTTCACCACCATCTTCACCACCATCTTCACCACCACCTTCACCACCACCTTCACCACCATCTTCACCACCATCTTCTCCACCATCTTCACCACCACCTTCACCACCACCTTCACCACCACCTTCACCACCACCTTCACCACNCGTCACCACAACCACCGCACCACCACCACCGTCACCACCACCACGTACCACCACCACCATCACCACCACCACCGTCACCACCACCACCATCACCACCACCACCGTCACCACAACCACCGTCACCACCACCACCGTCACCACCACCGTCACCCCCACCACCACCATCACCACCACCACCGTCACCACCACCCACACCGTCACCACCACCACCACCATCACCACAACGTTATCACCACCACCACCTTCACCACCACCACAACCGTCACCACCACCACCACCTCACCACCACCACCGTCACCACCACCACCGTCACACAACCTTCACCACCACCACCGTCACCACCGTCACCACCACCACCACCGTCACACCACCACCCGTCACCACCACCACCATCACCACCACCGTCACCACCACCATCACCACCCACCGTCACCACCGTCACCCCCACCACCACCACACGTCACCACCACTGTCACCACCAACACCACCGTCACCACCACCACACCGTCACCACCACCAACACACACCACCGTCACCACCACCACGACCGTCACCACCACAACCACCACGACCGTCACCACCACCACCACACACCACGACCGTCACCACACCACCACCACCACCACCGTCACCACCACCACCACCGTCACCACCACCACCACCACCGTCACCGTCACCAACACCACCGTCACCACCACCGTCACCACCACCACCGTCACACCACCACCGTCACCACCACCACCGTCACCACCACCACCACCACACCGTCACACCACCCACCACCACCACCGTCACCACCACCACCACCACACCACAACCGTCACCACCACCACGACCGTCACCACCACCACGACCGTCACCCCACCACCACAACCACAACCGTCACCGTCACCACCCCACCACCACCACGACCCACCACCACCACCGTCACCACCACCACCGTCACCACCAACACCACCACCACCGTCACCACCACCACCACCACCACCGTCACCACCACCACCACCACCGTCACCACCACCACCCAACCACCACCGTCACCACCACCACCAACACACGTCACCACCACCACCACCACCACACGTCACCACCACACCACCACCACACCGTCACCACCACCACCACCACCACCACACCGTCACCACCACCGTCACCACCACCACACACCACCGTCACCACCACCACCACCACCACCGTCACACCACCCCGTCACCACCACCACCACCACCGTCACCACCACCACCACCACTGTCACCACCACCACCACAACCACACCGTCACCACCAACCACCACCGTCACCACCACCACCACCACCACCACCGTCACCACCACCACCACCACCGTCACCACCACCGTCACCACCACCACCACCACCACCACCGTCACCACCACACCACCGTCACCACCCCCACCACCACCGTCACCACCCCACCACCACCACCACCGTCACCACCACCACCACCACCCCCTACCACCACCGTCACCCCCACCACCACCACCCCTACCACCACCGTCACACCACCACCACCACGACCGTCACCACCACCGTCACCACCACCGTCACCACCACCGTCACCACCACCACCACAGGCCTCATACCACTGTCTCTACCCGCCAGGTTTCATGAACTGCAGCACCAACACACTACAGGCGCTGGCACAGCTCCACGGTAAGTCCCTCTCCTCCTCCCTCGAGCCCCTGGTGAGTGTGTGTGCACGTCCTGGTGGTGCTGCTGCTGCTTGGCCACCCTCTACCTCTACCACTCTACCTCTACCCCTCTCTACCTCACTCTCTCTACCCCCCCCCCCTCTCTCTCTCGCTCATTCATCCTCTACCTGCCCTCTTGCTGTGCTGTGTGTGTAGCTGAGTAGGGTACATTCCTGTCTATCCTTGCAGTCTTGCCTTCTCTCTATCCTTGCAGTCTTGCCTCCTATCCCATCTTCTCCTCTCCTCCTCCTCTCTACCTCTCCCAGGTTATCTGATGTTGTCTAGCCGGCCTGCTTGTGACGCTTGTAACGCCATGTTTGTAACGTGCCCGGATCCCTTGTGACAAAAGTAACGTACAACTGTTCCATTCTAACATGATTAACTTAAGATTGTTCCCTTGTAACACCAGCAACATGAGATTGTTCCCTTGTATCACCAGCAACATGAGATTGTTCCCTTGTAACACCAGCAACATGAGATTGTTCCCTTGTAACACCAGCAACATGAGATTGTTCCCTTGTAACACCAGCAACATGAGATTGTTCCCTTGTAACACCAGCAACGTGAGATTGTTCCCTTGTAACACCAGCAACGTGAGATTGTTCCCTTGTAACACCAGCAACATGAGATTGTTCCCTTGTAACACCAGCAACATATTGTTCCCTTATAACACCAGCAACAGAATATTGTTCCCTTATAACACCAGCAACATAATATTGTTCCCTTGTAACACCAGCAACATAATATTGTCCCTTGTAACACCAGCAACATAATATTGTCCCCTTGTAACACCAGCAACATAATATTGTCCCCTTGTAACACCAGCAACATAATATTGTTCCCTTGTAACACCAGCAACATGAGATTGTTCCGTGTAACACCAGCAACGTGAGATTGTTCCCTTGTAACACCAGCAACGTGAGATTGTTCCCTTGTAACACCAGCAACATAATATTGTTCCCTTATAACACCAGCAACATAATATTGTTCCCTTGTAACACCAGCAACATAATATTGTCCCCTTGTAACACCAGCAACATAATATTGTCCCCTTGTAACACCAGCAACATAATATTGTCCCCTTGTAACACCAGCAACATAATATTGTTCCCTTGTAACACCAGCAACATGAGATTGTTCCCGTGTAACACCAGCAACAAAAACTGTCCCATAAACTATGCAAGAATGCTCTCTGGTAACATCAGTAACGTATGACTGTTGCCATGTAACGTGAGAAAGGTCCCGTTGTATAATTAGTAACACGTGACCTTGTAACACTAGTAGCACGAGGCAGGGCTCACGTGCCAGGGCTCCTTCGCATCACGTGCTGGTGCCATAGTGATCAGGGAAGATGGTCCTCTTGCAGAGCCTCTCGCAACTGTCATAACTTTATTGCAGTTAATTGTGCAAGGGCGGACCTCGTAACTTACCCAGTCACAACCCTGTGTGTGTAACCTGCAACACAAGCTGGCGGCAAGCGCCTGTACCATTCATTACAGTACGTCGGCGCCTGTAAGGGTTAGTTACAGTGGCCTCCCTGTTTGTTGTTCCCTCTGTGTGAACCGCTTTTGTTATTCATTACGTCACGGATGTTTACATCGCTTACAGTTCCGTTACGGCCACCCACAAAGGGTTACATTTTGATTCACAAATCGTGTCATTTTGAAGCATTAATATATTGGCATTTTGTACGGAATCGATCAGTTCGCTAAAATTATTACAACGTATTAGTAACAATTAAAGCACCGTAACATTAACGTTTTCTGTGCATCGGCCTCGATTAGGTTAGATGGGTTGGTTGGGTTCTTACGCTTCTGGGTCTCGGATTCATCAAGTTCTTATGAAACTCTTAAGACTTGTTCTTATGAAACGTGTCGTTCTTATCACCTTGGCTGGATGCGTCACGATTCAACAAACCTATTTACGAACGTGGATCCTCCTTAGGATGTCAATGATGCCTCCAGAGCACTCGTAACTTTACGTAAACCGTACAGAAGTTAAGTTGTCTCGACTACATAATCGTGAAAAAGTGCTTTCGGCGGCGATTCTCATCTTGCCAGCAATTTATGTCTGTGAATCATATATATTGCCAGCAATATATATGTCTTCACGTGTCTGTGAATCGCATTAAATATGTATTTTATGAAAAGGCATATAGACATTATCATAGCAAGTTAGTATGTAAATAAGTCGATATTAACTGCTAGTCATTTAAATTAATTGAAGCCAATTAGTTTAGAAGATTAGAAAATCTATATACCATTTGTGTTTGTAACTTGTACTAAATATGTATTTGTGAAGAAAACTAATAAAAATTAGCATAGCAAGTTATTATATAAATAGTAAGTCGATATTAACTGCTATTCATTCAGACTTAGGGAAACCAATACAATCATCGTGTTTATCCACTCCAAATTTTGTGCTGTTAGAAATAGCTCACCCATAATTAGAGCTGTCAGGTATTTTAGTAATTAGAAGCCTACATATTAATTTATTCATGGCAAATTAAATAGTGAAGAATAAGCCTGTGAATTTTAATTATGAAAAAAGTCTAATGTAACGTTTTGAATATTTGCCGCATTCACATACTGTTTATATTTTGAAATTCCTTTCTCAACATGGGGCATAGAGAGGAACCAGCATTGTGGCTGCCTCGACAGTTACAACAAAATGGTACGACTTTTTCACTTCTTTCAATCTTGACTCTACACTCTCGTGAGTCGTGTTTTTTCCCACAATACCGACACCTGGGGTCAAACTGGCATTTCCATGCCATATGTCCCCAACGTGAGCACTTCATGCACAGTATGGGCTCCTCAACGTATTTTGCAACGTTCCTATAGCCTAGTCCTTGCACAAAATTTTCTCTGCGCCTCACCCTTTACCAAGGCAACAACCTGGCTTTGTTTGTCACCACGGACAATGTTTCTCTTTGCCCAACAACTTATCATGTTAAGAAGAAGACAGTCAGGATCCAAATAAGTTGGAAACTTGAAACTATGATCTTGTGTGCAACATACCTTCTTCTGGAGGAACCATCACTACATCTTTAAACCAACCGTCGTGAGGCGTTCCGGCCTGTTCAGTCCCAACTGTTATGTAGGCCGGTGAAGACCCTCCTTGAAGAGTGGTTCGTAATCCAAAAATTCCTTAGCCAGACTTACCGTCCACGCCAGCTTTTGGTGGAAATTTCAATTGGCATGTTGTAGGGAACACAGCCTCTTCCTGCTATTAAATGGTTGTCTTGAGTCCTGCTGAGTAGGGTCTCATTCTTCTGTCTCTTAGTTTTCCTCGTCACTCTCACTGTCTCGCTGTCTGTTATTATTTCTCCGCTTCTTTCTGTTCACTACTACTTCACGGTCTGTATCATCTTGTCTGTCCTCCTCACTACACTTAGGCATACCGCACTCAGCATTTCTTCGACGTCAACATCGAGAACAATTCACAATATCCTGTATCACACGNTTATTTATTTATTTATATACAAGAAGGTACATTGGGATTGTGAGGATACATAACATAGTAATTACATTCTTGTAAAGCCATAGTACGCGCAGCGTTTCGGTCAATTGCAATCTAACGTTAACAAGCGACCAGGAATGTGAATTCACACATGAACTGCCGAACCAAAATGCACTGGAAGTGAGACTATATAACAAACAAATGTACGAACACAGAGCCAGGTCAAGCAGGTCAGGTCGAGGTCAGGTCGAGCCAGGTCGAACACAGAGTCGAGCTGGCCTCGGGTCGGGCTGGGGAGTAGAAGAACTCCCAGAACCCCATCAACCAGGTATCAACCAGGTGAAATAACAGCTCCAAAGGCAAAAGAAAACGGCAAACGAGGACACTGCTAAAGAAGAGTAATCAGAAATCAGAATCGGGAATCAGAATCTTTCTTGCAAGAAAGAGCAAGATAAACAAAACACGAATTCTGAATCTATCGGTACTTTTCACTTGGAGCTTGTAAGTGAGAGCTCTCAGGAGGAGGAGTTGCGAGGAACAAGAAGGTATGTCAACACCTAAAGACACGTAGAAGCGTTCTAAATACACGTAAATGTGGTTTCAGGTGTTGTACATGTTCTGTTCCACCCGGAACTCTCTAACAACTCACTCAATGAGAGCACCACGCGGCGGCCCAGCATGCCCAGCATATCACATCAATGAATCGGACGAATAATAAAACTTAATGAACGCAAGCCCCTGGAACACAAACCGAAACTGTCTCTATTTTCCGCTTGTTACAACTTGTAATAAAGTTATTACATCGTGGCTTAACGTGTTTATGACGTATTAGAACGTTTTTACAACTTGCTATATTGGTTGTTATAACTGGTTAGGAGGGGTTTAAAACTTGTTCGAACGTTGTACCAACGTCGTAGTTTCGGTGTGTGTTTGGCGGGAGCAAAGTTGTTGTGGAAACATTTCTACCCTACATTTCAGGGAGTTATTTTTTTTAGCATTGAGAAAGAGAATAAAAATGACAAGAAATATCAAAATAGGTTCTGCCACTAACGCCGCCAAATGCTAGACAAGACACAGAGTGACTTTCCCACACACAAGAACCACACACATCAACACAAATGGAAAAAACTCGACACCAATACAAGTACGACAACGAGCTTTGTATTCACCTAGTTGTACTCACCTAGTTGTATTCACCTAGTTGTGTTTGCGGGGGTTGAGCTTTGCTCTTTCGGCCCGCCTCTCAACTATCAATCAACTGTTTACTAACTATTTTTTCCCCACACCCCACACACACACACCCCAGGAAGCAGCCCGTGACAGCTGACTAACTCCCAGATACCTATTTACTGCTAGGTAACAAGGGCATTCAGAGTGAAAGAAACTTTGCCCATTTCTACACAGTAAAATAACAACGTACTGGAGTGAACGATATGGAAGAAAATGCAGAATAGAACCAGTGAAGAGCAGAGGTGCCATAGGCACAATCAGAGAACACTGTATAAACATCAGAGGTCCGCGGTTGTTCAACGTCCTCCCAGCGACTATAAGAAATATTGCCGGAACAACCGTGGACATCTTCAAGACAAAACTGGACTGTTTTCTAAGAGAGGTTCCGGACCAACCGGGCTGTGGTGGGTATGTGGGCCTGCGGGCCGCTCCAAGCAACAGCCTGGTGGACCAAGCTCTCACAAGTCGAGCCTGGCCTCGGGCCGGGCTTGGAGAGTAGAAGAACTCCCAGAACCCCATCAACCAGGTATTTGTTTCTGCCTGGTGATCGGGCTGGGAATCGAACCCGCGCCACAGAATTACGAGTCCTGCGCGCTATCCACCAGGCTACCAGGCCCCCCCCCTTCGTCTGTGCCAACACACGCAGTGTCAGAACAAACAAGACAGACAAAGATCAATTCTAAACTGACTTCTTCAATATGTTGTTGTTAAAGATTCGCTACCTGGAACAAGAAGTTCCAAGTAGCACGGGCTATGGTGAGCCCGTAGTTCTTCAATAGGCCAAATACAATCATCGCAGCTTTAACTGAAACTCACACAAAGGATTACTATGATGGTGTAATATGGATACCAGAGTGTAATCGTTTTTTAGATTAAATCTTTTGCAAAGATTTATAAACAAAAAGTGCTAAGAAGTAAGATCACAAAATACATGGAATCACAGCATCTCCATAACCCCGGACAACATGGTTGCAGAACAGGGGGCTCTTGCCTGTCACAGTTGCTGGACCACTATGATATGGCATTAGATGCTATGGAAGACAAACAAAACGCTGATGTAATTTACACAGATTTCGCAAAAGCTTTTGATAAATGTGACCATGGTGTTATTGCACACAAAATGCGTTCAAAAGGAATTACCGGAAAAAATAGGCAGATGGATCTACAATTTCCTGACTAACAGAACCCAATGTGTAATAATCAACAAAATAAAATCCGGTCCATCAACCGTGAAGAGCTTAGTCCCCCAGGGTACTGTGCTTGCTCCAGTACAGTCCCCCACGGTACTGTGCTTGCTCCAGTACAGTCCCCCAGGGTACTGTGCTTGCTCCAGTACAGTCCCCCAGGGTACTGTGCTTGCTTCAGTACTTTTTCTCATCCTCATATCGGACATAGACAAGAATACAACCTACAGTACTGTATCATCCTTTGCAGATGACACTAGGATCTTCATGAGAGTAGGCAACATAGAGGACACGGCAAACCTCCAATCAGATGTAGATCAGGTCTTTCTATGGGCTACAGAAAATAATATGGTGTTTAACGAAGATAAGTTCCAGTTCATGCGCTATGGAAAATATGAAAATATAAAAGCAGAAACCACGTAGAAAACTCAGGCAAACCATAACATAGAACGAAAAGGCAATGTAAAGGATCTGGGTGTACTCATGTCGGAAGACCTTACCTTTAAAGAACACAATAAAGTAGCCGTCACAACTGCAAGAAAAATGACAGGTTGGATAACAAGAACTTTTCACACTAGAGATGCTATACCGATGATGATACTTTTCAAGACGCTAGCACTCTCTAGAGTGGAGTACTGCTGCACAATGACAGCCCCTTTCAAAGCTGGAGAAATTGCTGACCTGGAGAGCATGCAGAGATCCTTTACTGCTAGAATCCACTCAGTAAAACATCTAATCTATTGGGACCGACTAAAAAGCCTAAATCTGTATTCTCTTGAGCGCAGGCGGGAGAGATACATAATAATTTACACGTGGAAAATAGAGGGGCTGGTCCCAAACCTGCACACAGAAATAACATCACATGAGACCAGAAGACATGGCAGGAAGTGCAGAATACCCCCGTTGAAGAGCAGAGGTGCAACAGGTACTCTGAGAGAGAACTATCAACATCAGAGGCCCAAGACTGTTCAACACGCTTCCACTACACATAAGGGACATAACTGGCCGACCCCTCACAGTGTTCAAGAGAGAACTATCAACATCAGAGGCCCGAGACTGTTTAACACGCTTCCACTACACATAAGGGACATAACTGGCCGACCCCTCACAGTGTTCAAGAGAGAACTATCAACATCAGAGGCCCGAGACTGTTCAACACGCTTCCACTACACATAAGGGACATAACTGGCCGACCCCTCACAGTGTTCAAGAGAGAACTATCAACATCAGAGACCCGAGACTGTTCAACACGCTTCCACTACACATAAGGGACATAACTGGCCGACCCCTCACAGTGTTCAAGAGAGAACTATCAACATCAGAGGCCCGAGACTGTTCAACACGCTTCCACTACACATAAGGGACATAACTGGAAGACCCCTCACAGTGTTCAAGAGAGAACTTGATAAACACCTCCAAAGGATACCTGATCAACCAGGCTGTGACTGCGACCAGCCGCGTCCAACAACCTGGTTGACCAGTCCAGCAACGAGGAGGGACGCTAAGCCCCGAAACGATCTCAAGGTAATCTGAAGGTAAAGGTAGATGTGACAGGAGACAGGGGCTACAGGGTGGGGTCAGCCTCTACACCATAGGCACACTTCTCTGCTCAACACCACATACGATACGACGGAAAGTGCTGATAATCAAAACCGAAATCCACAATTCCGGTGTTGCCTATACATAGACGGTCGGCCGAGCGAACAGCACACTGGACTTGTGATCCTGTGGTCCTGGGTTCGATCCCAGGCGCCAGCGAGAAACAATGGGCACAGTTTCTTTCACCCTATGTCCCTGTTACCTAGCAGTAAAATAGGTACCTGGGTGTTAGTCAGCTGTCACGGGCTGCTTCCTGGGGTGGAGGCCTGGTCGAGGACCGGGCCGCGGGGACACTAAAAAAGCCCGAAATCATCTCAAGATCTCAAGATAGACAGTAAGGTTGCTGGCGATCTCCCACCAGCTGGTCCCATGTGGTGTTACAGCACACCTTACTAGCCATACTGAGGGTGTGTGTGTAAAGCTCGGTGCATGTTATAGGTCATCTTTTTGACGTTGGTGAGGATGCAGAGCGGCCGACGCCCATAGCCTCGTGTTTACATTAGCCTTGTGTTTACAAACACTGCCACGTGGGGGCGTGACGTCACGTCCAAGGGCACTATATATATAGCTGAGAGCACGTGATTCACGTTCACATTTCCCCCATCTCTCTTTCTATCTCATAACCTGTCATGACTCTTGTGGAAGTAATCAGATCACCTAATGGTCCTCGGCTCTACCAGCACATGCTTTAAGGTCAGTTAACCTGTCTGTCTGTCTGTAAATATAAGTTTATCAAGTCCCATCCCGTGCATATAGATTTACCCAGAGTTGTTAAGCAGGTCCAATATTTTATCATTTCTCTTTATATATATAATATATATATTCTCTGGTGTATCTCTGTCTCTTCCCAGTCTGTCTTTCCCCCCTGTAATACAGACGTCACTTGTGTCATTCTTACCTGTACCTTACATCATCATCATCATCATCAACATGGACTCATCAACCACCACTACCATCTCCACCACCACCACCATCTCCACAACCACAATCTCCACCACCACCACCACCACTGTTACCACCAATTTCAAGAAATATATGAAAAGGTAGAAAAAAGATTGAGGTCAAGACAACCTCTTGTCAAGGAGTGACGAACTCCTCATTGCCGTCTTGAAGCAACAACTGAAGGAAATAAATCTCAATAGGGAGACAGGTCTGAATAGGTTACGGAACAGAATAAAAACTGCAGAAGAGGAAGGGTAAAGAACAAAGGAAGGGAGTAGGGTAACAGAGGAGAGAATTAAAAAAAAGTTGAGAATGTATCTGAGATTTGGGGAGTAAGGCCAGACTAATTCCGAGAAGACGATAATTCAGGCAACAGCAGTATACGTTGTAACAACTACCCAGGTCATAAGATGTACGAGGCAGGAGCTGGAGGTCGTACGTATCGTAAAGGTTCACCACAAGTTCATAAGATGTACGAGGCGGGAGCTGGAGGTCGTACGTATCGTAAAGGTCCACCACAAGGTCGTAAGATGAAGGAGGTAGGAGCTGGAGGTCGTACGTATCGTAAAGGTCCACCACAAGGTCGTAAGATGTACGAGGCAGGAGCTGGAGGTCGTACGTATCGTAAAGGTCCACCACAAGGTCGTAAGATGTACGAGGCGGGAACTGGAGGTCGTACGTATCGTAAAGGTCCACCACAAGGTCGTAAGATGTACGAGGCGGGAGCTGGAGAGATCGGTGGTAATCGACAACCTACCAGAGCCAGAGGGAGACACGTGACATATAAGTATAAAGACCAAAATGAAATATCAGAAACTACATCAAATTTAGGCCCGAGATGCGCAATGAAAATGGAGCATTTCTGCAGGCTAGGTAGGTATCAGAGAGAAAAAAATTGACTGGTCAAAGTTATTTTTACAAACTGCAAAATAATTAAATATATACTGGCAGAAAGTAGATATTTGTCGGATGAAGAAAGTAGCTTGCAATGTCTATTAAACAGGATATGTCTAGTGAGGATAGGGAGGCAGCAAAGAGATTGAGGAAAAAAAGCCAACGAGAAATGCAAAGAGACTGGAAAATGACACAAACAGTACACAGGACAAAGCAAATCTGACAGCAGACAGTACTACATAGGGAGATAGTAGGGTCGCCCAGCCTAACAAGGCACCCCACACAAGTGAACAGGCACGAGTGTCTAGATCACTTGACCCTCCACCTTCTGCTATAAGGTGCACATGCATAACTGTGCACATGCACAGCTGCATAACAAGTGGAATGCACTTTAGGAAGTTGTGGAAGCCACCTCCATCCAAATTTTGTTAGGCCAGACTCGACAAAGAATTCAAACAGAATAGTTAAATTAGGACACAACAAGTACAACATGGCTACTAGGCACATAGGCAGACCTCACTTCCTCGTAATCACTGCTACGTAAATACCACCACCATTACCTCTACCACCATCACCACCACAATCACCACTACCACCATCGTCAACACCACCACCACCACTGAAATACAGAGATGCTAGCTTTTGGAACATGATCTGCAGAACACCAACACGTTAACATATATACAGATTCAAGAACTGTTATTGAAGTCTTGCAACAAGAACACATTTTGAGACAACATCAATCTGACCACAAATGTCATGCCATTATTGCAACCACCCAAAGATTAAAGTAATTGAATACTTATCAACTGGGTACCAAGTCATGTATGAATACCAGGGAATGACATTTGCAGATGAAACTGCAAAACCTGTAAGAAGGTAAAATTAGACGTGTACATATCACAGCGTTTAAGAACAGATTAAGAAAAAATTAGATTCTGAGCAATTCAGAAGATGAATAATGAAGCAAACACAGCAATGTATAAACAATAACATGGCTGAAGAAATGACGTCCAATCCACTCAAGCAACAGCAAGAACTACTTGTCATTGGTCTCCCTTTTGCTACTTCGCCTGGCCCGCGCTGTGGCATCGATCTCTCTCTCTTGCTACTTCGCCTGACCCTCGCTGTGACATCGATCTCTTCCTTTTGCTACTTCGCCTGGCCCTCGCTGTGACATCAATCTCTCCCTTTTGCTACTTCGCCTGACCCTCGCTGTGACATCAATCTCTCCCTTTTGCTACTTCGCCTGCCCCTCGCTATGACATCAATCTCTCCCTTTTGCTACTTCGCCTGCCCCTCACTGTGACATCGATCTCTCCCTTTTGCTACTTCGCCTGGCCGCGCTGTGACATCGCTCTCTCTCTTTTGCTACTTCGCCTGGCCCGCGCTGTGGCATCGCTCTCTCTCTCTTTTGCTACTTCGCCTGGCCCTCGCTGAGCCATCGATCTCATTACTTCCTCTGAGCGGTGTCTGCCTTCAGGAGGGCTCTAATCCTCGCTCTTGACAGTTTGTTTTCTAAAAAATCAGCACCTTCCTCATAATTTCTAGCTTGCCCTTGCCATCTTGATCCTAAAACTCTATTGTCATCCTTCCTTCAGACAAAGGCATTTGGTTGATGTCCTTGATCATGTGGACTACCTTGAAAAGGCTGATGTTTAACTCTCTGACCCTCCGAAATATGCGCCTCTGATTTTCTAGCCCTTTGGATCTGCTTCAAAACTTCTTTCAACCGTAAACAAAGACAGGTCTCTTGTCTCTGTCCACCTGACTCTGATCTCCCCAAACGGTTCTGTCATTTGCCTGTCTCTATATTTTTACGGTCTAAGACTCAAACACCTTGGTGTTCCTCTTCGGCTCTCATTTCTTCAAGGGCTCTGTTGGCTATATAGCCTCTTGTCTCCTGGCTGGCAAAAAACTCTCCCTCCTTATCTTTGTACTCTTTCTCCTTCCCATCTTCGCCACTCCCTGGACCTCGTCGACAGATTGCGCCTGGAGCCTTCCTCTAAGAGGCTTAGTCTTCGTGTTGAGTCTCTGCGGTTGTTCAAAAACGTCCTCCCAAGGTGAGTCTACTAATGAATAATGGGTCCGCGAACACAACCCGGTGTACATACTTCAAAGACAAAACTGGACAATGTTTTCTAAGAGAGGGTTTCCGGACCATACCGGGCCTGTGGTGGGTTATGGTGGGGCCCTGCGGGACCGCTCCATCACAGCCCGGAACAAGCATGAGGAAGACCAAAAGCACAATACAAGCTCCGAGGCAGGCGCATCACAGTCGAGGCCTCGCGGTCCTGGCGTGTAGAGGAAAGAAACTAGTCCCAACGTGCCCGAACCCCCCATCAACCGAGGGTATTTCGTTTTCTGATGTCTGGTGATCGGGCTGGGAATCGAACACGCGGCCACAGGAGATTACGAGTCCTGTGTCAGTCGCTATCCACCAGTGTCTACCAGGCTCCCCCCCCGTCTGCTGTGGAAGCCATAACACCGGCAGCTCGTCAGAACAAACAAGACAGACAAAGATCAATTCTAAACTAGTACACTACTCTTTCTTCATATAGTGTTTGTTGTTAAACGATTCGCTACCTGGAACAGCAAGAGTCCACATAGGTCACTGTGGGCTATGGTGAGCCCGTAGTTCTTCAATAGGCCAAATACAATCATCGCAGCTTTAACTGAAACACTCGCAACACTAAATAGGAATTATATCTATGCATGGTGTAATATGGATACACCAGAGTTGTAAATCGTTTTTGTAGATTAAATACTTTTGACAACGGATTTATAAACAAAAAGTGCTAAGAAGGTAAGATCACAAAATACATGGAATCACAGCATCTCCATAAACCCCGGACAACATGGGTTAAGAACAGGGCGCTGCTTAAGCCTGTACACAGTTGCAATGTGAACCACCTAATGGAATCAATGGCATTAGCAATTGCCTACTGGACAGACATGAACGGCAAGACAAAACGCCTGAGTGTAATGTACACAGCCAGATTTCGGCACCGAGCTTTTGATAAATCGGGTGGACCATCCGTGGTGATTGATTTGCCACGAGCATCTCAATATGCGGTTCACAAAAAGTGGCACACCCATTACCGGAGGAAAGAAAAGTATATAAATCTGGGTAGTAGAAGGAATCTACAAATTTCTGAACTAAAGACGGGATACAGAACTCGTCAATGTGTGATAATAATCAACAAAATACGAAATCCGGAGTCCGGAATCAAACTCGTATGAACAAGCAAGTCTTAGCTCCCCCAGGGCTAGCTGTGCATTAGCTCCAAGTAAGCAGTCCCCCACCAGGGTAGTGTGCTTGCGCCAGTACAGTCTCCCAGGGTAGATCTGATGCTATTGCTCCAGTACAAGGTCACTCCTCACAGAGGTAACGGTGCTTTGCTTTCTAGTGGACATTTTCTCCATCATCCCTCATACGAGAGCCTAGACAATAATACAACCTACAGGTACTGTATCATCCTTTGCAGATGACAATAGGACTGCGTTTCATGAGTGTACAGGCAAACATAGAGGAGCACGGCAAACAAGCCTCCATGCAGATGTAGATCAGGTCTTCGTATGGGGCTATATACAGAAAATAATATGGTGTTTAACGAGATAAGTTCCAGCTCATGGCGCTATGGAAAGGATGAAATGTGAACAGGATAAATAAAGCTAGAAACACAGTAGGGAAAGTACTCAGGGCAAACTGATCAAACATAGAAGCGATAAGGCAATGGTAACATGCCGATCTGGTGGTACTCATGTCGGAAGACCCTCCTTACCTTTAAAGAGCATCAATAAGTAGCACGTCACAATCTCGCCTCGCAGGAAAAATGACAGTGTGTGTATAACAAAACTTTTTCACACTAGGAGATGCTATACCTATGTATGATTACTTTTCAAGACGCTAGCACTCTCTAGGATGTGGAGATCTGCCTGCACAATGACAGCCCCTTGTCAAAGCTGGAGAGATTTGCTGAACTGGGAGAGCATGCAAGACAACCTTTGACTGCTTAGAATCCAGCTCAGTAAACAACATCTAATGCTATTGGGACGTAGAACTAAAAGCCAAATTCTGTATTCCCTGCGTGGGGTAGCGGGCAGTGCTGGGGGGCGGATGATACATCATAATTTTACACGTGGAAGATAATAGAGGGGCTGAGTCCCAAACCTGCACACAGAATAGTAACATCCACTAGAGACCAGATAGACATGGCAGGAAGTCGCAGTATACCCCCGTGAGAGAGCAGTGGGTGCTATGTTGGACACGGTACTCTGAGCAGAGAACTCATCAACATCAGAGGCCCAAGACTGTTTCAACAACGCTTCGCACTACACATATAGGGACATAACTGGCTCGACTCCCCTCACAGTGTTCCAGAGACGGAACTATCACATAGAGGCCGAAGACTGTTTAACACGCTACCACTACACATAAGGGAAATCTGGCCGACCCCCATCTCAGTGTTCAGAGAGGAATCTATAACCATGCAGAACGTGCTCCTGAGACTGTTCCACGCTTCCACTTACACATAAGGGCATAACGTGGCCGACCCCCTCACAGTGTTCAAGAGAGAACTATCACTATCAGAGTACCCCGGAGACTGTTTCAACACGCTCCCATACACATACAGGGGACGATAACATGGTCCCGACCCCATCACAGTGTTGCAAGAGAGAGAACTGTCAACATAGAGGCCCGAGCTGTTCACACGCTCCTTCTACACATAAGGGACATAACTGAAGACTCCACTTCACAGTGTTCAAGAGAGAACGTGATAAACACCTCCAAAGGTAACCTGATCAAAACCAGGCTGTGACTGCGACAGCGGCGTCAACAACTGGTGTGGACCAGTCTAGCAACGAGGAGGGACGTAGAGCCCCGAAACGATCTCAACCGTAATCTGAAGTGTACAGAGGTAGATGTGGACATGGAGACAGGGGGCTACAGGGTGGGGTGTCGCCTCTACACCGATAGGCACACTTCTCTGCTCGAACACCACATACGATACGACGGAACAGTGTGTCTGATAATCAAACCGAAATACACAATTCCGGTGTATGTCTCTATACATATGACGGTCGAGCGACCGAGCGTAATCAGCACACTGGACTTGTGCATGCCTGTGTGTCCCGGGTCTCTGATCCCAGGCGCCAGGGCGTCACAGAACAATGGGCACAGTTTCTTTCACCCTATGTCCCATGTTACCCTAGCGTAAAATAGGGTACCTGGGTGTAGTCCAGCTAACGGGCTGCTTCGCTGGGGTTGGAGGCTCTGGTCGAGGGATCCGGGCCGCCGGGGACACTAAATAAAAGCCCCCTCCGTAAAATCGATCTCCAAGATCTCAGATAGACACGTAAGGTTGCTGCGATCTCCCACCAGCTGGTCCCATGTGGTGTTACAGCACACCTCTACTAGCCAATACTGACGTGGTGTGTGGTAAAGCCGGTGCATCTTACCTTTGAGGTTCGATCTTTGACGTTGGTGCATGCCGATGCAGTGCAGGCCGTACGCCCATAGTCCTTCGTGTTCTACCTAGCCTTTGGTGTTACAGTACACTGCCGACGTGGGGGGCCGTGACGTCCGTCCAAGGCACTGCGCATCACTATATAGCTGAGAGCACGTGATTCACGTTCACATTTCCCCCATCTCTCTTCGTATCTACATACCCTGTCATGACTCTGTGGAATAAGTAGATATCACCTAATGGTCCTCGGCTCTACCAGCACATGCTTTAAGGTCAGTAATCCTGTCTGTCTGTCTGTAAATAAAGTTTATCAAGTCCTATCCCGACTTGCATAGATTTACCCCGAGTTGTTAAGCAGGTCCAATATTTGGAGGATCATTTGCTCTTTATATTATAAATATATATATTCTCTGGTGTTCTCTGTCTTCTTCCCGAGTCTGTGCTTCCCCCCTGTAATACAGACGTCACTTGTGGTCATTCTTACCTTACCTTACATCATCATCATCATCTCAACATGGACTCATCAACCCACCACTACCATCTCCTACCACCACCACCATCTCCACCACCACAATCTCCACCCCCCCACCACCACTGTTACCACCAATTTCAAGCAAATATATGAAAGGTATGAAGAAAAGAATTGAGTGTCAAGACAAACCATCTTGTCAAGGAGTGCCCGAACTCCTCATTGCCGGTCTTGAAGCAACAACTAGAGGAAATAAATCTCAATAGGGAGACAGGTCTGAATAGGTTACGGAACAGAATAAAAACTGCAGAAGAGGAAGGGTAAAGAACAAAGGAAGGGAGTAGGGTAACAGAGGAGAGAATTAAAAAAAAGTTGAGAATGTACTGGATTTGGGGAGTAAGGCCAGACTAATTCCGAGAAGACGATAATTCAGGCAACAGCAGTATCCGTTGTAACAACGACCAGTGTCATAAGATGTACGAGGCAGGCTGGACAGTGAAGAGTAGAGGTGCCATAGGCACAATCAGAGAACACTGAACATCAGAGGTCCAGTGAAGAGTAGAGGTGCCATAGGCACAATCAGAGAACACTGAACATCAGAGGTCCAGTGAAGAGTAGAGGTGCCATGGGCACAATCAGAGAACACTGAACATCAGAGGTCCACAGCTGTTCAACACCCGCCCAGCAAGCATTAGAAATATTGCCGGAACAAAGGTGGATGTCTTCAAGAGACACTTAGACAAGTTCTTGCAAGAAGTGCCGGACCAACCAGGCTGTAGTGGATATGTGGGCCTGCGGGCCGCTCCAAGCAACAGCCTGGTGGACCAACTTATCACAAGTCGAGCCTGGCCTCAGGCTGGGCTCTGGGAGAAGACGAACTCTCAGAACCGTCTTCAGGTAAGATCCAGGTATACTCCCGACATCTCTTGGCTTAATTTATATTTGAAAAACATACCATGACATTGTAGCATACGGAAAATAGATCTGAGCCTTTGGGACGGCTGATATTAGGGCGAGAATGGCAGAAAAACGTGTTTTTCTGCTCAATTATCAATCCTTATTAACTAGTTGTATATTTATATGTTTTGTTTATGCAAACATACGACTAGAATACATGTTTGTAGTAGTAGTATACTTTGTAGTAGTAGTATACTTTGTAGTAGTAGTATACTTTTGTAGTAGTAGTATACTTGAGAGGTATACACCTCTCTCTCTGTCTCTCTCTCTCTCTCTCTCTCTCTCTTCCTCTCTCACTGTCTCTCTCTGTCTCTCTCTGTCTCTCTCTGTCTGTCTGTCTGTCTGTCTGTCTGTCTGTCTGTCTGTCTGTCTCTCTCTCTCTCTGTCTCTCTCTCTGTCTCTCTCTCTCTCTCTCTCTCTCTCTCTCTCTCTCATGTTGACCCCTGCAATACATCTCCTACATGTATACAAGACAAATGTTGCAGAACTGTAAGTTACCCCCCCCCCCCTCCCAGGATGGCTACGAGGCTTGCAAGTTGATGTGTTATATTCTCCCCAGGACGGACGGAACGGTGTGGGCAACGGTACGGGTCCTCTGGAGAACATGCGGGGATTCGAACACTGTTTGAACGACATCATGCGGGCCGACCCGCACGACCACATCAAGGGTGAGTCCTACACGTTCATGTCTCAAGGGTGAGTCCTACACGTTCATGCGTCAAGGGTGAGTCCTACACGTTCATGCTTCAAGGGTGAGTCCTAGACGTTCATGCCTCAAGGGTGAGTCCTACACGTTCATGCGTCAAGGGTGAGTCCTACACGTTCATGCTTCAAGGGTGAGTCCTACACGTTCGTGCTTCAAGGGTGAGTCCTACACGTTCATGCCTCAAGGGTGAGTCCTAGACGTTCATGCTTCAAGGGTGAGTCCTTCACGTTCATGCTTCAAGGGTGAGTCCTACACGTTCATGCTTCAAGGGTGAGTCCTACACGTTCATGCCTCAAGGGTGAGTCCTTCACGTTCATGCTTCAAGGGTGAGTCCTTCACGTTCATGTCTCAAGGGTGAGTCCTACACGTTCATGCCTCAAGGGTGAGTCCTACACGTTCATGCTTCAAGGGTGAGTCCTACACGTTCATGCTTCAATGGTGAGTCCTACACGTTCATGCTTCAAGGGTGAGTCCTACACGTTCATGCTTCAAGGGTGAGTCCTACACGTTCATGCCTTAAGGGTGAGTCCTACACGTTCATGCTTCAAGGGTGAGTCCTACACGTTCGTGCCTCAAGGGTGAGTCCTACACGTTCATGCTTCAAGGGTGAGTCCTACACGTTCATGCTTCAAGGGTGAGTCCTACACGTTCATGCCTCAAGGGTGAGTCCTTCACGTTCATGTCTCAAGGGTGAGTCCTACACGTTCATGCTTCAAGGGTGAGTCCTACACGTTCATGCCTCAAGGGTGAGTCCTTCACGTTCATGTCTCAAGGGTGAGTCCTACACGTTCATGCTTCAAGGGTGAGTCCTTCACGTTCATGTCTCAAGGGTGAGTCCTACACGTTCATGCCTCAAGGGTGAGTCCTACACGTTCATGCTTCAAGGGTGAGTCCTACACGTTCATGCCTCAAGGGTGAGTCCTGGACGTTCATGCCTCAAGGGTGAGTCCTTCACGTTCATGCCTCAAGGGTGAGTCCTACACGTTCATGTCTCAAGGGTGAGTCCTACACGTTCATGCTTCAAGGGTGAGTCCTACACGTTCATGCCTCAAGGGTGAGTCCTACACGTTCGTGCCTCAAGGGTGAGTCCTACACGTTCGTGCCTCAAGGGTGAGTCCTACACGTTCATGCCTCAAGGGTGAGTCCTACACGTTCATGCCTCAAGGGTGAGTCCTACACGTTCATGCCTCAAGGGTGAGTCCTACACGTTCATGCCTCAAGGGTGAGTCCTACACGTTCATGCCTCAAGGGTGAGTCCTACACGTTCATGCCTCAAGGGTGAGTCCTACACGTTCATGCCTCAAGGGTGAGTCCTACACGTTCATGCTTCAAGGGTGAGTCCTTCACGTTCATGCTTCAAGGGTGAGTCCTTCACGTTCATGTCTCAAGGGTGAGTCCTACACGTTCATGCCTCAAGGGTGAGTCCTACACGTTCATGCTTCAAGGGTGAGTCCTACACGTTCATGCTTCAAGGGTGAGTCCTACACGTTCATGCCTCAAGGGTGAGTCCTTCAGGTTCATGCCTCAAGGGTGAGTCCTACACGTTCATGCTTCAAGGGTGAGTCCTACACGTTCATGCCTCAAGGGTGAGTCCTACACGTTCATGCCTCAAGGGTGAGTCCTACACATTCATGCCTCAAGGGTGAGTCCTACACGTTCATGCCTCAAGGGTGAGTCCTACACGTTCATGCCTCAAGGGTGAGTCCTACACGTTCATGCCTCAAGGGTGAGTCCTACACGTTCATGCCTCAAGGGTGAGTCCTACACGTTCATGCCTCAAGGGTGAGTCCTACACGTTCATGCCTCAAGGGTGAGTCCTTCACGTTCATGCCTCAAGGGTGAGTCCTTCACACTCACACAACAAGGGTGAGTCCTACACACTCACACAACAAGGGTGAGTCCTTCACACTCACACAACAAGGGTGAGTCCTACACACTCACACAACAAGGGTGAGTCCTTCACACTCACACAACAAGGGTGAGTCCTACACACTCACACAACAAGGGTGAGTCCTTCACACTCACACAACAAGGGTGAGTCCTTCACACTCACACAACAAGGGTGAGTCCTTCACACTCACACACAAGGGTGAGTCCTTCACGCTCACACAACAAGGGTGAGTCCTACCCACTATTCCAGATCTATGGTCTTCTCTCTCTTAGTGTGAGACTTCTACCACCTTTTGCCTTCCCCTTGACCCCCCTGGCCCCCCTGCCCCCCTCCCCCCCTCTGGCACTGGCAGCCACTCCAGCTCCTGAGGAAGGACTTGTGTGTCTGTGTCTGTCTGTGTGATGCAGTGGTGACTGGTGCTTCAAGACTGTACATTCTTGGTAATGTTTTGTGCTAGTCGAGTATGCTTATACACCACACACACACACACACACACACCACACACACACACACACACACACACACACACACACACACACACACACACACACACTGAGCCCATAGGCTCAGAATCTGTACACCAGTTTGATTGACAGTTGAGAGGCGGGACCAAAGAGCCAAAGCTCAACCCCCGCAAGCACAAATAGGTGAGTACAAATAGGTGAGTACATATATATATATATATTCTT
>WNGS01160430.1:12756862-12771125 GCA_020271785.1 Procambarus virginalis | reverse complement strand
GTCCTCCTATAACCGGTCCTCCACACCTTCCTCCTATAACCTGTCCTCCTACAACCTGTCCTCCTATAACCTGTCCTCCTACACTGCCTCCTATAACCTGTCCTCCTACAACCGCCTCCTACAACTTGTCCCTCCTACTAACCTTGTCCTCCTATAACCTGTCCTCCTACAACCTGTCCTCCTACAACCGTCCCTTCCTACAACCTGTCCCTCCTACAACCTGTCCTCCTACAGCCTGTCCTCCTATAGCCTGTTCTCCTACAACCTGTCCTCCAACAACCTGTCCTCCTATAACCTGTCCTCCTACAACCTGTCCTCCTACAACCTGTCCTCCTACCAACTGTCCTCCTATAGCCTGTTTCTCCTACAACCTGTCCCTCCTACAACCGGTCCTCCTACAACCTGTCCTCCTACAACCTGTCCTCCTACAACCTGTCCTCCTATAGCCTGTTCTCCTACAACCTGTCCTCCCTACAACCTGTCCTCCTATAGCCTGTTCTCCTACAACCTGTCCCTCCTACAACCTGTCCTCCTACAACCTGTCCTCCTACAACCTGCCTCCTACAACCGGTCCTCTATAGCCTGTTCTCCTACAACCTGTTCTCCTACAACCTGACCCTCCTACAACCTGTCCTCCTACAACCTGTCCTCCTACAACCTGCCCTCCTACAAACCTGTCCTCCTATAACCTGTCCTCCTACAACCTGTCCTCCTATAACCTGTCTCCTACAACCTGTCCTCCTACAACCTGTCCTCCTATAACCTGTCCTCCTACAACCTGTCCTCCTACAACCTGTCCTACAACCTGTCCTCCTACAACCTGTCTCCTATAACCTGTCCTCCTACAACCTGTCCTATAACCTGTCCTCCTATAACCTGTCCTCCTACAACCTGTCCTCCTACAACCTGTCCTCCTACAAAGAACGTCGCATTTCGCTCGTAAGCGTTACATACGGCCAAAAATGTGTCGTACTAGAAAATGGAAGCTGCTGCCGAAAGTGATGTACTGTCCCGTTTTCTGTTTTAGGTCCTCTGGCTTAGTCTGGTAGGTTAGGATGAGGCCACTTTAACTTGACCGTTTTATTTTTTTGACGTAGGGAAGCCTTAGGAGGCGTGGCTGCTGGATGAGCAGTGAATGTAGCTTTGGCTGCCTCTCTTCTGCGGACTCCTTCAATAACTTATTTTGTGTAAGCACGCCTCTTATCTCTTATCTCTCTCTCTCTCTCTCTCATCTCTCCTCTCCTCTCTCTCTCTCTCTCCTCCTCTCTCTCTCTCTCTCTCCTCTCTCGCTGTATCTTTCATTCACTCACCTCCTTCTCACACGCGCACATACAGCGAGACAGAGAGAGAGAGAGAGGAGGAAGAGAGAAGGAGGAGAGAGAGGAGAGAGAGATGGAGAGGAGAGGAGAGAGAGGGAGAGAGAGAGGAGAGAGAGAGAGAGAGAGAGAGAGGAGGGAGAGAGGAGAGCCAGCAACATTCTGCTACTATTTCTGGACTTAATTACCAAACTATGTCTGTGGTAGCCAATTACACCTCCTCAACCCCCCCTCCCCCCTCAACCAATTTCCCTACATTAATTCAAGGCATTAGCGTCGCGTAAAAAAATAATAATAATTAAGTATATTAATACACAAAGGACATTAAATTAATTACACAACGTCGCATAAACAAGATAAAGATGAGTTTAATAGTTATGCAAATTTATGCGTGAGTACTCATTTGCATAATTAAAGCTGTTTTATAAGATACATCACTTAATTTATTCTCTGAAATGATTTAAATCTGCAGCGTCTTCTAAATGACAGTGTAATTATTGAACATATATATATATATATATATATAGATATATATATATATATATATATATATATATATATATATATATATATATATTTATTTATTTATTTATATATATATATGAAGAGAGAGAGATGAGAGGAGAGAGAGAGAGAGGAGAGAGAGAGAGAGGAGATAGAGAGAGGAGATTAATACAATTACCATAACCCGGCAGCACCCGGGTCTCTTTCCCTCTTTCTTACCCTTCCCACATCATCCCCCTACCTTTCCCCCCCCCCCCCATTTGTCTCTTCCCTCGTCCTTTCTCCCCACTCCCCCTTCAACAACTCTTTCAACTGAAACAACTCTTTGGGGGTCTCAGAAAATAAATTATAGATTAAAAACTCTAGGAAAACCCACCAAATATTTCACACTTGACTGCATGAAAATCGCATGGGAGGAGTCTCTATAAATGCTGATATTTCTGACAGGGCGTGATCTATAACCTTGGACAGTCTGTCCTCATGCCCCAGCCATTAGTCCGCCTCATATACCATATCTTATAGTCTACCCTTATATTCCTTCCAAGTCCCATATTACAGACGTGGCTTAAGCCATTCTTCCGATAATTACCATAACAAACCTCAGTTATTTTTACCAATAATATCAATTGCAACAGAAAATTGCAATCTGAACCAGACACAAACTCACACCCGAGTAAACAACAAACAATAATCTGCATCGTTAATCGTAACATACAAACTACCCTCACGCTACCAACAACCGCCACTGCATCAGTAGATTAAGATTTATGCACCTCGTACGACGCGTTGCTCCGTTTTCTATTTCCAGTTTAGCTGCCTAATCTTGGTTATTTATCCTTCGTCGAATGTTACTCTTGTGCTCTATTTCTCCAGCTTTACCTTCTGAGTCCAGTTTATGCATGCAATTTCCGAGGCACTGTTAGTTTCCTGCAATGGATACAGAGTGGGGGTAAGTTTGGATTCAGAAAAGACCTGGATAAATACTGGTTAGGGAAAATAGTTGTTGGTTTATGGAACAAATTGCCTGGTAAGAGATCGTGGAATGATCAGTAGAACGCATTAAGCGTTGGCCTAGATATATATGTGAATGAGTTTGAGTTTAAATAGGAGCTACGTAGAATGTTCCAATCGTCTTCACGTATTGAGGCTTCCTGACCTTGTATTAAGGCTTCCTGACCTTATATTGGGGCTTCCTGAACCTTGTATTGAGGCTTCCTGGCCTTGTATTGAAGCTTCCTGACCTTTGTATTGAGGCTTCCTGGCCTTGTATTGTGCTTCGGCTGTGTTAGGCTTCCTGACCTTGTATTGTGGCTTCCTGACCTTGTATTGTGCTTCGCTTTATTGTTCCTGACCTTGTATTGAGGCTTCCTGACCTTGGGTCTGACTTGATTGCGCTTCCTGACCTTGTATTGAGGCTTGCCTGTTGAGTTCTGCCTTGTATTGTGGCTTGCTTGATTCTCGCCTTTTGTTGTTGATTGTTGGGCTTCCTGACCTTGTATTGTGGCTTCCTGACCTTGTATTGTCGGCTTCCTGACCTTGTATTGTGGCTTCCTGACCTTGTATTGAGGCTTCCTGGCCTTGTATTGTGGCTTCCTGACCTTGTATTGGGCTTCCTGACCTTGTATTGTGGCTTCCTGACCTTGTATTGTGGCTTTCCTGACCTTGTATTGTAGGCTTCCTGACCTTGTATTGTGGCTTCCTGACCTTGTATTGTAGGCTTCCTGACCTTGTATTGAGGCTTCCTGACCTTGTATTGTGGCTTCCTGACCTTGTATTGTGGCTTCCTGACCTTGTATTGTGGCTTCCTGACCTCGCTCTTGCCTTCTATTTTTATTACAGTTTATCTTGTTTATTAGCCTCGTTTTGCTACAATTCAATTTGAATCTAATTATTTGGTTTTTCAGTCTTGTTTAGCAGTTTTTAATCCTTAATTTTCCTTTTTTTCTTGACTTATTTCTTGCTTCTTGACCTTGTTATAGACTTTATATCATAGTTTAAGTCATAGTTTGTCGATATGTGACCTTGTTTGCGAGGATTTTAACCATTCTTTGTTACGTTTGCACATATTGAGCGTTTATGTATCTAAAATAATTTTTATTTGGTTAGACCCATTTTCGAGTCAATATTGTATTTCGCTTTCGAAGTATAAAACATTTATCATCCTTCCTGCAATTCACTAAACATATCTTGACCCAAAATGAATGTTTCTGAATAAACCTATTGTCATATGCATGATCATCTGTCCTGTATTCACCTAGTTGTGCTTGCGGGAGGTTGAGCTCTGGCTCTTTCGGCCCGCCTCTCAACTGTCTTCCCCCCCCGCACACACACATAAGGAAGCAGCCCGTAATACCTGTCTAACTCCCAGGTACGTATTTAGTGCTAGGTGAACAGGTGCATCAGGGTGAAAGAAACACTACCCCTTTGTTTCCGCCATTGCCGGGGGATCGATCCCAGGTCCCTTGGATTATGGGTCCCGAACGCTGTCCACTCAGCCACCGGGCCCCTGGTGAAGCGGCCTGGGTGGGGGTGACTATGAGAAGCAGACATGCAGCAATGGCGCCTAATTGAATTACTCCAATGTGGCAAAATTGTATGTTAATTTTGTCAGCAAATGTTACTAATAATATAGAATAAAAGCTTCATAAGCCTTTCCGGTAAGTGAATGTATCTATATTACCGCAGAGTTTTCCCTTCCGTATCGCTCTCTTAAAGATTACAACTTTATTCCCTTTCTGTCACCTGTAGCCACCTGCCACGGGTAACGGTAGCCACCTGCCACAGGTAACGGTAGCCACCTGCCACGGGTAACGGTAGCCACCGCCATCTATTGAGTAAAATACGAACTACAAATACGAACTACACACGGCAAAAATCAAGTTCTCGGAGGTAGAGCGACGGTCTCGCTTCATGCAGGTCGGCGTTCAATCCCCGATCGTCCACAAGTGGTTGGGCACCATTCCCTCCCCCACCGTCCCATCACAAATCCTTATCCTGATCCCTTTCCAAGTGTAGGATACTCGTAATGAATTGGCGGTTTTTCCCCGATAGTTCCCGCCCTCTCAGAGGGTCATTAGTGCTGCCATCTATTGAGGGAAAACAGCAGCTCCAGCACCGGAGAAGCAAATATTGCAGAATTTCCAGGCGGAGGATCAGTGCTGCCATCTATTGATTGCTAGATCATTTATCTCACCAAAACAAGGCATTACGGCTCACCACACTGCTGACGCCTCAGTTTGCTCTCCTACCATTAATCTTTACCGGACACTTTGGCCTTCGCTTTCTTAAAAAAACGGATGTTATTCTCTCTCTCTCTCTCTCTCTCTCTCTCTCTCTCTCTCTCTCTCTCTCTCTCTCTCTCTCTCTCTCTCTCCCTGTACCTCAAACCTAAGACAACGAAAAGCATGTAGATATTACAGAGACATTACGAAGTCGTAATGGTCTATTAGCCATTACAAAACAGCTCCTACCCTACCCCTACCCTACCCCTACCCAACTCCTACCCAACTCCTACCAAGTCAAGCCTGTAACACACCTAATCCCCTCCCTTATTTACATTAAAACATCTCCCGACCCAATACAACATTCGCCACCATTAATACAACAACTTGCCTCGTTTCCCAAACAAAGTTAACCCCTAAGAAATTATCCGAACCATTTAGGCTCGTCTAGACACCATGCAGCAAAAAAACGTGAATTCAAGAAACCACACAAGTCCTTGTCGAACATATTCCAAGCACGAAGAGGCTATCAATCAAACAAGCAATTTGCCGAGGGAATAATTATGGAGGCGAGGCAGCAGATGGCCATGTTGTTATTGTGAGAGATGGTGTACGTCGTTATAGGAGAGTCTAGCCCTCCTCCTACTACTGCTAGTGGCCCGGTTTCCCTTTTTCGTGGAATGGTTTGCAGACGTCTTTAGGTCGGTTGGGTTCCAGCTCATGGACCTTGTCTGGTGTAATGAACGCCCCTCCCCCACCCCCCCCCACACACACACACACACACACACACACACACACACACACACACACACACGTCTTAAAGTCATGTGGAGTTAGCCTCAGTGACAGCTTCTGCTTTGTATGGAGTTCGCAGGTGTAGACAAACATACAACAGACGTAGGTGTGGACACAGAACACACACACACATACACAGGTGTAGGTTAACACAGTACACACACAAGTGTGAACACAGAACAGATATGGCAACACCGAACGCAGCCGATGATGCCACATTGAGAGCAACGTATAATCCCAGTTCCCACCTCGAACCAGATCCACGAAATAGATCATTGCTAACCCTAAGAGCAGCTCCGAACTTCAGCACAGATCAGTTAACATAATTTCTTGTTATTTCCTTCCGAAATGAATATTCATTCTCATTGTACGAATTAAGGTATACTGTCATTGTACGAATTAAGGTATATTCTCATTGTATGAATTAAGGTATACTCTCATTGTATGAATAAAGGTATACTCTCATAATCTGTCCTTCAACCCAGCATACTATGAGCTGCTAACCACAATCGACTTGATATCTATACCGTAGATCACCCAAATCTATATTTGGTTAATCACCCAAAGCGATTAATGTTAAACTAAGCTACGTCATCGTTTTAGCGGGATAGTATGTTCAAAGTCGCCTCCGTTCTCTTTGCAACAAGCAGCTGCAAGAACAATATATATATATATATATATATATATATATATATATATATATATATATATATGTGTGTGTGTGTGTGTGTGAGAAAGCTGCATAAACGCGCAAGCCATATATCACTAAGAACTCTTTGACCCGGCCAGGATTCGAACCCATGCCGTCCAGGATCACCCCTAAACGTACACAGTACCGTGACCACCGCACCAATGATCGTCATAAGGATTGGTCAGTCTTGGTGCTTATTAACTAAGCTCCCTGACTGACCAACCCCCGACGACACTCATGGATCATTGGTGCGGTGGTCACAGTACTGTGTACGTTTAGGGGTGATCCTGGACGGCATGGGTTCGAATCCTGGCCGGGTCAAAGAGTTCTTAGTGTTATATATATATATATATATATATATATATATATATATATATATATATATATATATATATATATATATATATATATATATCCCTGCGATTAACAGGTGTCCTGACGTCTGCTGGACAACAGTGTGGCCAAAGGTGCTGGGACGGATGGGGCTCCGGCCACTCCTTGTAACCAAAGGTACCAGAATGACCTGACAGACCCCAGATCAAAGATGCCAACCCATCATATTCCTGTGCTGGCTGACAGAAAGTCGTACATTTTCAGAAGTCCAGATCACTGAAGAATGGTCGTGAGGAAGGCGCTTATAAAGATGATGGCGTGTGACTTATAGGATCTCTGTGACTCCCTATAGGACCCCTAATCCCCACCCCCCCCACCCCTGCAGGACTTCATCTTCCACACACACGAAGGATTCCCTCAGGAGACAGGAAGGACCTCTTCCGTAACGAAGACAAACGCGCTCCGTCACCTCAATACCTCAGTTTGTGTCTCCGGTTGACGCCCGCTGACAAATTACGGTCTAGGGTCTCCATCTTCCTCACTCTCGCGGCGGCTTCATCGGCTGCTCGGGGGCGGGGGGGGGGGGATGGGGAAGGGGGAAGACAGGGCTTCGATCCGAATAATATTCATCGGATTTGCGCGCCTCAGACACTCCCGCGGAATGTTCTTGTAACTAGCGAGGCCTATACGAGGCAGCTCCTATATATATCCACCCAGTCTCATTTGTGTGTCTAACCTACGCTTGAAACTGTCATGGGATCCTACTTGGTTTTGTCGTAGCATTAAGGCAAATACTCAAACGCCAAGACCATCGAATACTTATCAACTGGGTTAGCAGGGAAATGAAATGAAATGAATTATCAAGGGAAAGCGCCAAGCCATTACGACTATATAGCACTGGGAAGGGGTCAGGATAAGGATTTGGGATGGGACGGAGGGAAAGGAATGGTGCCCCAACCACTTGGCCGGTCGGGGATTGAACGCCGACCTGCATGAAGGGAGACCGTCGCTCTACCGTCCAGCCCAAGTGGTTGGGCTGGGTTACCAGGGAATGACATTGCAGATAAAGGTGCAAAACTTGCAACTAAGAGAACGAATGTACACAATTACACATACCACAGTCTAGCACAGATTAAAGAAAATAATTAAGAGATAGAGGAATGCAGAAGATGTCCAGTGACCATCACCCAGCAGTTGCAACATCAGGATCTGAAGGTTGGGACAAGACTGCAACCAACCATGAAGCATATACATGAAAGACAACAACAGAAGTAAACTTGCAACATTATCTAATACAGCGCATCTTACAACCCAAATAAGATTTCCACCGAGATTTAGCAGCACAAAAGATGTTAATGAAAGGAGTCTGAGGCTTATAGGCCCCGTGCCCGTCCAAGTGGTTGGGCAATATCCCCTCCTCTCTCCCTCACTGTTCCATCCAAGATCCTTATCCTGACCCCTTCCAAGTGCTATATAGTCGTAATGGCTTGGCACTTTCCCCCCCCCCTCATAGCTTCCTTAGGGCCCTTGCATGGAAAATCAATGCAAAAATTATATAAACAATACACACTCATCCCGATCATCACAAGACCCGATCAACACACTCATCCCGATCATCACAAGACCCGATCAACACACTCACCCCGATCAACACACTCATCCCGATCATCACAAGACTCGATCAACACACTCACCCGATCAACACACTCACCCGATCAACACACTCACCCGATCAACACACTCACCCGATCATCATAAGACCCGATCAACACACTCATCCCGATCAACACACTCATCCCGATCAACACACTCATCCCGATCAACACACTCATCCCGATCAACACACTCATCCCGATCAACACACTCATCCCGATCAACACACTCACCGACCCTCCACACACCAGCCAAGAGCTATTTCAGCATCTCTCACTGACAGATCTTCATCCATCAACTTCAAGGTGAAGACAAGATGAAGGTGATTGATGCCTCACGCTATCAGATGAAAGTGAAGGGTGTCTCCAGGGTGCTAGGTGAAGGTGAAGGGTGTCTCCAGGGTGCTAGGTGAAGGTGAAGGGTGTCTCCAGGGTGCTAGGTGAAGGTGAAGGGTGTCTCCAGGGTGCTAGGTGAAGGTGAAGGATGTCTCCAGGGTGCTAGGTGAAGGTGAAGGGTGTCTCCAGGGTGCTAGGTGAAGGTGAAGGGTGTCTCCAGGGTGCTAGGTGAAAGTGAAGGGTGTCTCCAGGGTGCTAGGTGAAGGTGAAGGGTGTCTCCAGGGTGCTAGGTGAAGGTGAAGGGTGTCTCCAGGGTGCTAGGTGAAGGTGAAGGGTGTCTCCAGGGTGCTAGGTGAAGGTGAAGGGTGTCTCCAGGGTTATCTTGAGATTCTTGAGGTTATCTTGAGATGATTTCGTTGCTTTAGTGTCCCCGCGGCCCGGTCCTCGACCAGGCCTCCACCCCCCAGGAAGCAGCTCGTGACAGCTGACTAATTCCTAGGTACCTATTTACTGCTAGGTCTCCAGGATGCTAAGTGAAGGTGAATCATGTCTCCACGTTACCAGGTGAAAGTGAAACGTGCCTCGACCAACCACACCACAACCCATTCATCATTTACTCAACCACTGACGAAACCTGTACATCTTTCCCCCAAAACATGGCGGCTTTGAATGTAATAAACAATTTACTAACGTGAGATGTTTACACGAACGTTAATGTTCTTATAAACAATCCAGCAGTGATTAAGGAAAGATGTACCGGTTTCGTAGACTCGAAAATGCTTTGAAATCTTGACACGGCCTTGTACGACACCACATACAGTGGACACGGGTACAGACACCACATACAGTGGACACGGGTACAGACACCACATACAGTGGACACAGATACAGACACCACATACAGTGGACACAGATACAGACACCACATACAGTGGACACGGATACAGACACCACATACAGTGGACACGGATACAGACACCACATACAGTGGACACGGGTATAGACACCACATACAGTGGACACAGATATAGACACCACATACAATGGACACGGATAAAGACACCACATACAGTGGACACGAATATAGACACACCACATACAGTGGACACGGATATAGACACACCACATACAGTGGACACGGATACAGACACCACATACACTGGACACGGACACAGACACCACATACAGTGGACACGGATACAGACACAAAAGACAAAAATACAAATATATTCGCCAGTACTTCAGACGGCCCCCAAAAAATTAAAATTACGAGAACAGTAATAAAGGCCTCCGTGAAAATAAGAGTTTTGTGTAAAAAAAACAAGATTTATTGAGACGGGGAATAAACTAACCGCTGGAAATTAATTGCTGTGAGTATATATATATATATATATATATATATATATATATATATATATATATATATATATATATATATAAATATATATATATATATATATATATATATATGTATATATATTGTGTGTGCGTTGAATATACTCGAAGAATACAATACTAGAAATTGTATTATAAACAAGTTGCATCATATTGCAAATCACTGGGAACATAAAGTATAAATGATTAAATCAACTGCCGTGCGTAACTCAACTCTTTATTGGGTACATGAGACCTTTCCTGCAACAATGAACTACTAAACACAATAAAATAGTGGACGACACAGTAGCCATTATCAACTGAACAAATGAAAGTAATTGATGTCTAGGTACAACATAATGCTGAACTCTATATCATTGTAGGACTACACTCATTATGTGTATCATGGTGAAAATTTAGTGCTTATAGCACTGTTGTTGTTGATGTTAAAGATTCGCTACCTAGAACAAGAAGTTCCAAGTAGCACGGGCTATGGTGAGCCCGTAGGGATTATATAGCACTATATATGTATACTGCTTGAATATATATATATAGTATTGTATTGTATAACAATGTATTAACAACAGGGCTCCATCGAGGAGCATATAACCTAACTTAACCAGACCATCACTAGAGACATCTTGACAAGCAACACTGAAATAATCGACAGGTATAACGACAACAGAAGACTCGACATCAGCGAGGCGCTACACATCAAAACGTCCAGACGTTTTGATGTCTGGACATTTTGATGTCAAAACGTACCAGAAACAATAACCAGCTAACACTTAATTACATTCTACCGACTTCAAGACCCCGAGCCAACGCAGAGACAGGATCCAATGATCCAACCTCAGGAACATAAGCTGCCTTGTTGAGACATTTAATAATTAATACCCCTTATGTTTTGCCATTCATCCACTTGCTCTTTACCACCTCACCCAAAGAGAACCCGGTGGCTGAACACGGTCAACTTGTCTTTGAGAATGTAAGGAGAACGTTGCGAAACGAATCTAAGGCGTCAGACCATAATAAAGTGTGAAAATGAACTTTGGAAAGTAAAGTTTTTCACTTCCCCTTCACAATGAAGAAAAATATAAGAAATATTGAGAAGATTCCTATAAGAATCATTAATCTCCCCCTTTCGGTCATATTCAACTATAATATATTATATATATATATATATATTATATATATATATATATATATTATATGTCGTACCTATAGCCAGAACTCACTTTTGGCCTACTATGCAATGCCCGATTTGCCTAATAAGCCAAGTTTTTCTGAATTAATATATTTTCTTTAATTTTTTTCTTATGAAAATGATTAAGCTACCTATTTCATTATGTATGAGGTCAATTTTTTTTCATTGGAGTTAAAATTAACGAAGATATTTACCGAACCTAACCAACCCTACCTAACCTAACCTAACCTATTTATAGGTTAGGTTAGGTTAGGTAGCCGAAAATGTTAGGTTAGGTTAGGTTAGGTAGGTTAGGTTTGTCGAAAAACAATTAATTCATGAAAACTTGCCTATTATGCAAATCGGGCCTTGCATAGTAGGCTGACAAGTGCGTTCTGGCTACTAGGTACGACATATATATATATATATATATATATATATATATAATATATATATATATATATATTATATTTATATATATTATATATATATATATGACAATGTCAGACCACGGAGGAAAAATGAAACAGGAATTTCCTTAGAGTACTTTCGTATATTAATACATCTTCAGAAGGAGAATCATCTTCACTCCTTCTGAAGATGTATTAATATACGAAAGTACTTAAGGAAATTCCTGTTTCATTTTCCTCCGTGGTCTGACATTGGCACATTTTTAATCACGTGCTTATTTTCGTGATATACACACACACACACACACATATATATATATATATATATATAATATATAATATATATATATATATATATTATATATTATACTTTGTTTACATAATCGCATCAAACATAAATCAGCTTAATCAGGAAAAAAAACGAGGAATTTGTAATTTATCCACAAAAAAAAAACCCTCCCCCAACTAATTTTATTGTCGTCGTAAGCTGTTTAAATAATCTAGAAATCTCCTACAATAATTTAACACATATCCAGTTAGCTTAGAGCCAGATGTTTGAGCCTCCAGAGGCGAGAGGCCATAGTTCTAGAGTCTTCTTAGTTCTTAGAGTTCTAGAGCAAGAATTCATCACCCTGGGGCTTTGTTTACCGCCAGCCCGAGTGAAAAAGCACCGCTGAAATACAGCAATTTAAAGGTCAGAGCATGAGTCGAGTGCGTGTGTGTGTATTCACTCACGGTCTGCCCACCGACATGATACACTCTCCAAGATTTAACGTGTTTGCCAGCGTGTACGGAGCGCATAATTACGAAGCAGTTTTTGTGGATTTTTTTTTAAATTTTTAACATTTCGGCAATCAAATTTTGGAAATGCTTTTTCAACTGAAAAACTGACCTACTATACGATAGAAGAAAACCCCACTTCATTTTTCATCAGAGGGGACAAAGTTTATAAATTGAATACTTTTATAAATATTATACATATATATAAATATTCCCACTCCACCACGAATGGTGTGGTGGTCGGGTACAATGTATGTTTGGGGAGGGTGATCCTGGCACGTCATATGGGTTCGAATCCTGGTCGGATCATTTAAGAGTCCTTAAGTTGATTATATATATATATATATATATATATATATAGTATATATTATATATATATATATATTTAAATATGACCGAAAAAGTAAGATTAATAATTCTAACACGAATTTTCAGTCAACTTTTCTTATATTCTTTTTCACTTGTGATGGTAACTGAAAAATCAATTCTCCAAAGTTCCATTTTTTATTTCTAGTCTGACGCGACACTTGAGCGCGTTTCGTACAAACTTATTACATTTTCAAATACTTTAGTTTACACACAACTATAACTGAACAGTTTAAACAGCTTTGACTTTTTATACCTGCATTTGGGTGAGGTGATATGTTACAATATTGTAACATATCACCCTTATATATATATATATATATATATATATATATATATATATATATATATATATATATAATATATATATATACACTATATATATATATATATATATATCACTTTTCAGTTGTATCTAGTCCTGGGGACCATTCAGGCTTGTTTGCATATATATTATATATATATACATATATATATCTATGTAATATATATGTATATAGTATTGTATATAACCGAGGTATATGTGTTATTATATAATATATATCTATATATATATATATATATATAATATGATATATATCTATATCTATATATATGTGTGTGGTGTGTGTGTATGTTGTGTGTGTGTGTGTGTGTGTGTGTGTGTGTGTGTGTGTGTGTGTGTGTGTGTGTGTACTCACCTATATGTACTATCCTATATGTGTCTGCAGGATCGAGCATTGACTCTTGGATCCCGCCTTTCGAGCATCAGTTGTTTTACAGCAATGACTCCTGTCCCATTTCCCTATCATACCTGGTTTTAAAATTATGAATAGTATTTGCTTCCACACACCTGTTCCTTGAGTGCATTCCATTTTCCCACTACTCTCACGATAAAAGAAAACTTCCTAACTTTTCTGTGACTCATCTGAGTTTCCAACTTCCATCCATGTCCCCTCGTTCTGTACTATTCCATGTTGATCATTTCGTCTATGTCCACTCTGTCAATCCCTCTGAGTATTTTATACGTTCCTATCATGTCCCCCTCTCTCCCTTCTTCTTTCGAGTGTCGTAAGGCACAGTTCCCTCATGCGCTCCTTATACCCCATCCCTCGTAGCTCTGGACGAGTCTCGTTGCAAACCTCTGAACCTTTTCCAGTTTCATTATATGCTTCTTCAGATGGGGACTCCATGATGAGGCGGCATACTCTAAGACTGGCCTCACGTAGGCAGTGTAAAGCGCCCTAAATGCCTCTTTACTTAGGTTTCTGAATGATGTTCTAACTTTGCCAGTGTAGAGTACGCTGCTGTCGTAATCCC